>CM069441.1:141212984-141552984 GCA_035610835.1 Ophiura sarsii | reverse complement strand
AATTGAGACTAAGAAACTCGTTGTCTTTTAACCAAAAATGACTATCACAAATCACAATTTGTTTTTGAATAAACTTTCATAGTTGGAGAGTCATAATATCGTGTACAATGGCAGGCCTTAATGATTACTCATACGACCGTGGATTGGGAGCCAATTCGTCATGGAATGGAACGGAAGTCTACATTCCAGAACCTGCGCCATGGATGATCTACTTTGACGGCAGTTTCTTATTATTAGTCTGCATTTTGGGGACCCTCGGCAATTCGACCGTTCTCTATGTTATTCTAAGATTCGCAAAGATGAAAACAGTAACTAACTGCTATATATTCAACCTTGCACTAGCGGACGATATATTCATGTTTGCGCTGCTTTTTATGTCTATATCAACGTTTATGAAGTGGGAATGGGAGTTTGGACAAGCTATGTGCCATATCATCTACGCTATTGATGGATTGAATCAGTTTGTTGGTATATTCTGTCTAACAGCGATGTCGTTCGACAGGTACGTAGCTGTTTGTCACGCGCTCAGATCACGAGTTTTTCGGAACCTTCCTGTAGCTATTAGCGTAAACGTTACCGTTTGGTTTGTAGCGATCATTGCAGCCATACCTATATTGTGGTTTACACAAATCAACGTTGATCCTCAAAGTGGCAACACATACTGCGGACTGAATCTTCCACCAAACAGGCGGGTTTTCTTCATAATGTACTTCTTCATGGTCGGCTTCATCGTGCCTCTTGTCATCATCATCATATGTTACGCTAGCATATTGGTTCGGTTGAAAGAAATGAGTAAAAAGACTGGTACAAAGAAAACTGAAAAATCCCGCAAAGTAAATCGAATGGTGCTTATTGTCGTCGTGGTCTTCATCTGTTGTTGGGCACCGTTTTATATATGGCGTATAATGCTTAGCTTCAGCCACACGATAAGAAACCTGCCTGATATCAGCGTAGTTTTACAAGACATAACCATGTGTATCAGCTATATGAACTCATGTGCCAACCCATTCTTGTACGCGTTCTTAAGTGACAATTTCAAGAAGAGTTTCAGAAAAGCGTGGACTTGCGGAAAGAAAAAATCAGGCTTAGGAGCTGTAGACCATGGTGGTAAACATAAGGTAGGTGGATTTGGAAAAGCGAAGAAGAATGCAAAATTCAACAGACTACCGAATGATATTGAAGACTGCACGCAGACTAACCAGTTTCAAATGACAGCGGTAACACAAACGGGATTCACATCCGAAGCACCTCCAGGAGATAATGGAGAAACTATATGTTCTCAGACAAACGCCTAAGAACAGATATAAACATTTAAGCAGAAGCAAAACGAATGGTTTGTTTTAGTCTGAAAAGAATATACATCGTAATTTACATATTTTAAATTTAAGAGAAGAAACCATTGCCAATCTTAATCAGGCGTGTAAATAGGCATATATTATTATCATGACTATTTAAAACAAGAGGAAATATTTTTCAAATGAATGTATCAGACATAAAATAAGCCGTTATTTTGTGATGCGACATAAGAGGTTAACTTGTATTTGAGGCTGAAATTGTAGTTATATTGCACTAAGTTTAATTATTTCCGTACGTATATATAAAATACCGAAATAATGGTCCTTAACTATTTTCATTTTTCCAGTGGCGTAAGATAAGGTGTACGCCAGTTGCTAGTAGAGATTAAACATGTTAAAATGGCGTTATTAATAGGAAAGAGCCCTTTCGGGCTATATAAATTGAAAAAAAGGAAGTCTCAGGAACTACTTTTGAACAAGTCATCAAATGAAATTTTAATTACCTTACGGTTTACAATGTTTTTCTGATTGGCGCATTCTGAAATACTGAGAAAAAAGAAGAAAAAAGAACCACATGCTAATAACGCCACTCGAATAGTTTTAATTCATGAAAAAAGTGCAATATTTTAAAACACCGACATTATTCATACACGTTGTAATCGTGCGTTTGATTGTTATTGACCATGTTGACCACCGATACTCACCAAATACCTATGAATATGTGATGAATAATGAATACTTTTGTTGAAATGTACCATTATCTTTCAATTCTATATTTTAATTCCAGAGTATATTAATGTTTTGTCGTAGAGTTTGCATTAGATGCAGAGTAAACGAGAGTAAAAGTGATTAGCGAATCAATTTGAAAGGGTGTGGTAGTTATGGGAGAAATATGAGCGACTTTGAGAAAGAGAGTGAGAGAGAAGAATATAATAATGAGCGAGAGATAAAAAATAATACAATAAAAGACGCCAACGCTATGGAGACGGAATACATTTTGTATAAAAACCGCAGTGAGCTATTTATAATTCATCTCTAAAACGTGATCAATATAGATCAGACAGTGAAGATATCTGTAAAATACGACTATAATAAAAAAAAATATTATTAAGTTTCCTGTATGTAAAATGTAATTAAGTTGACTTGTAATGATTACATAAAAGGTACGGCTAAGTCACCGGTAGGTTATATTTATTATTATGGAATCGATCAAAAGGCTTGCTTGATGAAACATGCTTAAATTATCTTACACATCCTTTTTTAGATCACATTAAATACATTTGAAATACACTATAGCGTGATTACTGTTTAGTATGCAACCCACAACCAGAGCATGGGTTTATTCCGTTATATGGGTTTGGAGTTTGTGCCTGGGTAAAGATTGATATACCAGATATAATCAGTTGATTGGATATTATTCCAGACGTTTTCTTGTTTAGTGGGAGAAATAATAGTTTTGGAATAGAACATCTGTTGCATCAGAAAATCTATCCCAAAATTAAATATACCACAAATATAATTATGTTGAACTTGATTGTCTTTTTGATAATTTTTGATATTGTTTTGTCTCGATCTACTGTCTCATGAGTGTATTTTTCGAACCAATTCTTAATCTCAAATAATTTCTTTATTAATTAGTTGTAAAGAAATTTACCCTTGTCACAAATGTGGACAACTCACACACACGCCCCACACCCCTTAGATATAGGTAGGCCACATACATTTATCGCTTTTGCTATTCACAAGGCTGGTCTCAGGGTCTCAACTGAAGCAGATGAAGTGCATCATGAATCTGAAGAGTTTAGATGAACGTATGTTTGCGTTATCGGGCACTGCAAATTGTACACGTGTAAAATACGCTAGCAGTTGCAATAAGGAATAATTGTGCACGATAATATTTTGTTCTTTATCGACACCATGTCAAATTACTTTCAAATTAAAGTGGAATCACATATGTGTCCGTGATGGTGCGCAAAGGGTTATTAATACAAAATTAAATATGTGTTGAGAATGTTGCAGTGATGTTAGGTGAATGTGATTGCAATGTGTGTTTGGTTGCTGACTAACGCATTGCATGCATTGAGAGTTATGAAAGTGTGTAAGGTTGAGAGCAATGTTAAAGTATGGAAAGGCTTGTATTGAAATTAAGCATTGTAAAGTTCACGTCATAAATGTAAAATGTAATAAACACCAAATGCCAAATGCCAAATACCAGCGAATTTACAATTCTGTATTTCAAGTAATAATTGTTGTATTGTATTTATCCTCATTTAATTGGTATACAAATGCAATTTGTTTGTTTGTTTGTTTATGCGGGTTACTGCATGTTTAATATCGCCCAATCATGAATACAATTTGTCAAAGTCTTTTAGCTATATCTAATAACAAAATTAACTTGGCATACAAATGCAGGTTGTCCGTGATCACCAAATTATGCAAATATATATATACAGTCAGCCCTTCAGAGTAGACAGACTTCCGAAAACAAATTAAAGGATGTGTATTCTGAAAACACCATCATAAATTGATTTGAAAGAGTAACCTTTTGTAAATAATATTTGGATAAATCTAGGAATATAGTAACGAGGTTTGGGTGTATCCATTAGTGTTTCATATGAAGAAAAAAACATATTGTAGTGGAAATCTAAACGCAATCGACATCTAATTTTAGAAATAAATGGAGTTACCATGGTTACGGGCAAAAAATACAACAATAGAATTGCGTTATATTTTTAAGTTCAAACACAGAGTCCTTATGATATGCAGTGTAAATAAGCTATAGGCCAAATCAGCCGAAGCGTATGTGCGCTTTATTGATTCAAACACATGTCTCATACAAGGAACAATACAAATATATTATATACAGATGATGACTTGTGCCCTAACATAAGATTAACTTAACTTGTGTACATAATAATTATCAAAGATTAAGCGAGCTTTATTCAAATAAGTGGCAACCTATATATTATTATACTCATAGGTGACAAGTCAAATATGGTCAATTCTATGCCCCAAAAAGGAGGAAATTCAACATTTTAGAATAAAAACTGTGTTTTGTTGTTATAATGATCCATATTTTATTACAAAGATATGAGTGTTTGTGTGTGAATGTTTTCCTGTGAACAGTTTAAGATCATATTAAGAATATTTGCTTATTTAAATTCCAAAAGCTAAAATTGGAAACCGCCATTACCATATTTCACGAAGTACCAGTTCGCGGATGTTCCAAACGCACACACAAAAACATTTACACGACTAATTTGTCATAATCGTGTTTAAAAATACGCGAAACTTACGATATTTGCTCTAAGACAGCACTGCAAGACAAGTATGTACGCACGATTCATCGAGTGACTTATACGTAAGACTTATACGATAGGCGCTAATGTAATATGTTGCATCATCAGATGTACAAGCACCAATGAACAATGAACTTAAACAATGCAAATACTTAATGGTATAATAATATTTGCATTGCTGTCAGTTCAATACCGTGATTGCTTGTACGTATAACGTAGAACTGATATCGGTCGCTGATGTCGGCTGAGGCCCGTCCCGCTCATGGCTTCGTCGTTCGAAATCAGTGGACTAATTCGTGAGTGACCGATTCCAGTTCTACGTATAATTATGCAAAATACTACTTGTGTACCTATCGTAGGAGTCCATGTAAGTCACGTATACGTTTGAGTCATACGTACTATTGCGGTGCGACGTATAGAACAAACATTTTTCGATTGTCAGAGAATCTTTTACGCTTGACTTGCATTTAAAATATATTGCTAGTGAGCGCATATGAGAATGACAGTTATGCATAGAGGACTCAATGGACACACTACAGTATTGTATTTTGTTGATTCAGTGTACGAAATAAACGTTAATACGAATGATTGACAGCATATCTTTGACTGAATTGACAACTATTGGTATTATATAGGAGGAGGATCTCGTGACCAACGACTGGTAATTTTCTGTGAAATATCTTACTTAGTATGTGAAAAAACCTTCCGAAACTGTTTTCAAATCAGAGTCAAACTCAGCATTGTCGTTATTAATTAACTATATGCTTTATAACGACGATACAAAAAAGCCCATTAGTATTTGCTTCGTCATAGATTAACAAATGTACCAAATATACTGTCAACACCAAAATGCCTGCCGCATATTAACATGCATAAGACAATGTAAGAGACGATGATTGATTCGTTATGTCGTTACAACGTCTTTGGAAGCAAACCAGTAAGATTGTGAGCTACGTGAAACCCTGAGTGAATTTGTTTTATATCATTGCCTGATGCTTACGTCAATATTGTCAAATACGTTTACGATGATTATTCATTTTGTAGATACAAAACAAGAACTAAATACATGCTCTCATATGATGATCTAAACGCTGGTTTTCCTCGAGCTCACTATGCCTATCAATTGCATATGACAGATACCATTATCAATTCGATCTATACCGTCACGTACGGCATGATATGTAGGTTGAAATAGGGCGCGTTAGCTTGCAATGCTTTGTAGACGTTTTTGTCACTTAATGCCGTCAAACGGAGCTTGTATCACTACGAAAAAGATATAGAGAGGAGTTGTTTGCGAGCTTACATCTTCGTCTCAGTGTTTGCATTTGTTCGATATTAATTCTAGGAAGAATTAATTTATATAATTAAATGATTTAATAGTAGTCGAAATCGTTGCTACTTAATACGGGAGTCTTACGGGAGTCTTTCTTCAAACTTTAGTTTAATCACATTAAGATTAAAATCTTAATGTGATTAAACTAAAGTTTGAAGAAAAAAGAACACCCTAAAACTCGGATTCTAATCAGCATGCACAGATATGAAACTTAAATCAGTATTTGCTCGAATGGAAACATTGCTTTCATAATATTCGTGCTATCCAGCATATAAGACTTTTTGGACGTCATAGTGACGTTTAACGGAGTATCTTTTAGTGATGTACCACCGCTTTTGCAGTAGTTCCTACATATGACTCCCCGGCTCGCAAAGTTTGATGATATTGGATACCGCAGGATCGTGTAGCTTCCCATCCGGAACTGTGCGACGTTTTCTCGTAATATTCACATGGATTCCTAAAGATGGAGATTATAAACGCTAAAAAATCCATACAATCATCAAGGTATGTAGATGTGTATCAATATAAATGAAACATGGTTTCTTCCGAAAAGGTGGTTTTCAAATAAAACATGGATTGAGGGGAAATAATGCAAACTATTTCCGCGGTGTTGGATAATTGGGACTGACGGAGGGAGGTAGTCACCAATTATCCAACACCAAGGGACCAGCAGTTCACACACCTTTCCCGAAATGAACCATGTTGTATTTGTTTCATTACATCTTATAGGCCAACATATTTCTGTGTCAACACTAAATAGAAGATAGAAAAACGCTTACGATGCTTCGCTTAGTAGGATTAGTGAGCATGATGGACTTAAGTCCTCCAGTAGAAGAAAAACATCATCGAAAACCGGACACTGTTCTTTACAGTAATTCCGAACAACCTTCATTGATATGCAGCATCTTACTTATCTAAAAGAATCCCCATATATTTGTGTTGTATAGATGTTCAACTTCACACTTGGCGTCACCGTTCAATATTTACGTACGGTAATATTTGTCTTGTATAGTTGGATAGGGGGGGGGGGGGGGCGGTGCTGCTGTCTTTTGGAAAGTAGTCAAACTTCCGCACCTTCGGTACTTATATAAAACAAACAACCATTCTGCAGGCTTTTTTATCAAACTTAAAACTACCCCCCCCCCCCCCCGCCCGCCCCCCCCCCCCCCCAAAAAAAAGAAGAACAAAAAAAAAAAGAACAAAAAGAAGAAAGAAATATAAATATGTATGAGGTGTAATAATAGGGATTATTACACCTCGCTCGTTCATTTGTTCATTATGCTCGCTACGTGTAATTTTGTTTTCAATTTTCAATTTAGTTTTGACACTGAAATACTGTATGTGTGAGGTGTAAAAGTAATAAAACAAATACAACATGGCTCATTTCGGGAAAGTACAATGTAGCGCAAAATGTACTGGTTGGTGCATGATAGTTGGTATTGGATGATTGGTGACCTCTCGATGCGCGGCGGAGGGAGGTACGTGTTGTCTCCCAATCATCATGATCATCCAACACCGCGGGACCAGTAGATTGAACTACTTCCCCTCAAACCACGTTGTATTTGTAACTGAATGAATGAAAGTCAGTTATTCTAGACTAGATCGGATAGTCGTAAATTGAAAATATATAATAATTTAAGAAGGTTTTTCAACTGTATTGAAAAGCAATATTGTGCCCCGGGATTGTGCCCTGTAGTGTTAGCTTCATGCTGGCAGAGATAAAGCATTTTGGAAACGGCTGTCCGACGGTCCTTTTATTAAATGGATAGGGATGATATATCACCTCAAAATAACAGGTCAAACGGCAAAATCTCTGTCCACAAGACTGTTATTAACTTTCTCACGTTTGCGACATCAAACAACTGTTTGCTCATACTGATGTGTGTCAACATCACAAGCATGACAAGTGCTCTAACAAAATGGTGTGGAAGTCCTTCTCCAAGTGCTGCTTGATTCACGGAACTGACACACACTTGACATCTGTTTGGTCATTGCGTTGATTTCCTATTTTAAGAATCATACAAGAGACATGCTGCCTACTAATTCCTAACTCAACTTGTGCCTTTTCTATTGTACGGTATCAGTAGTTTTCCAATAAATATCTACTCACTAAATGCATGGTCACTTACATCAAACGTGTCACCTATTTTACTCCACTCCTCTTCAAAACACCTCAAACATGTCAATGATAAGCCAAAACTATACGAGTAAAGCGGATGACTCTGCAATTCAGGGTGCGTTTATGGAAGTTATTTTGTCCAAAATACTCTTGGTATTGTGAATTATTGGACGAAATAATTTCCATATACGTTTGATTTTGCTAGTTTGTAGAGATGCAATGTCAGGAGAATACGCAATAGAATACGAGTCCGACCTACACATGTTTTCCAAAATGTTGTTTCCACAACGAATTTATAAGATACTGTAGTCGGTGTATAATTAGAGAATAATGACTGCGTTACAACTGTTTTCGTGAATTTGTTTTGAAATCAGAGGAGGAATTGTCGCGAAGGGGCGCAGCCTTATTGACCATTCCTAATTACCAGAACAACAACCGAGGATTTCAAAACAAATTCACGAAAACAGTTGTTTTTAGCCGTCATCACCTAGAGGGCGTGTATTAGAAATGGGGGTAAAACTCGCTAGTCATAAGGGTCACTATTCATGAGGGTCGCTAGTCATAAACCCTAACCCTAACCCTACCCTAACCCTAACCTTAACCCGAACCCGAACCCTACCCTAACCCTAACCCTTAACCTAACCCTAAACCTAACCCTAAACGTACCCTAACTCCACCCTTAACCTAACCCTAACCCCAAGATACTTGTATGACTATAGCGCACTCGTGGTGGTATAGGAAAATACACGTTATGACTAGCGACCCTAATGGGGGCACTACACTAAATCCTTGCGCGTTTGGTGTATAGTTCGGAGAAATAGTACCTATATCAATTTGATCATCATGGGGAAGCAAATAGAAGTAAATCTTGCTTATTTTTAATGAAAAAGATAGAATAGAACCTCAGCATTGCTAATGTGGTCAAAAATCGTCGGAATCGAATACGCACGGGAGCCTAGGCTGCGGAAGGATATCGTTGCCGGAACCGGTGAGGAAGCGAAAATATCGGTTTAAAATGGTGAGGGCGCTGTTTAGGTGCCCGTAGCGAAAAATTTGATTTAGATGGGTCAAGAAAAATCAAGTTTAAAATAAAATTCAACACATATCTAATACATTCATGCGAAATAAAAACTTCCATCATTGTTACGTGGGGTAAAAATACGGTCTTGAAAAAGGGCCAAAACGCGTGTATTTCAATGGAGGAGTTATTTGGTGGTGTGCCCCGCGGGTAGACCCCAGAAAGGGATCCATTAACAATGACGGATTGGACGCGTTTAGAAACGTATGATGCAAACATTGACGCTGATACCGAAAGTGACTTCAAGGCGTCTGAGAAGAATTGAGTGGTCCAGTGTATCGAATGCAGCACTGAGGTCAAGGAGCGCAGTAAGTGATATTAATTTCTTATCAGATTTGGTAAGCAAGCTATCCATGACACTGAGTACAGCGGTATCCACACTGTGACCCTTCCTATACGCAGATTGATCAATATCAAGAAGGTTGTTGTCACATCGGTGTTCCTGCAATTGACCAAGAACCACTTTTCCCAATATTTTAGAAAAAATGGGGGGTTCGAGACTGGCCTAAAGTTCTTAAGGTTGTTACAATCAAGCCCATGTTTCTGGATTGGAACAAAAACATCCTGTTTAAATCGGGTAGGAACGACACCAGATACAAGAGACTCATTGATAATACGAGTTATCAGAGGAACTAGATCATCGGCACACTGTTTAACCAGGTCAGTTGGCAACGGATCCAAGATGCAACCCTTCGTGGACATTTTCTTCATTAAATTAGATATTTCGTCATCTGAGACGAGAGAAAAATGATCAAAAAACGGGGCGTGGTAAGCAGAAAATGATGGAGGCTGACAATGCCGAGAATCTAGATTCTCTCTTAAAATACTTATTTTGTTCTTCTTTCAAATTATTTAAATTCATCATTCACACAGAAATTAATCCATGTTTGCATCACATGACCAAATCATACAGAATAACAAATACATTTGTTTAAAGATTGGTACGTTCAAAACATCTATAATTGTAATACTCAAATCAGGCATACCTATAATTAAATTTCTTCTATTTTGTAAAACACATTTCATGAACTGAATCTTTTTGTGTTTGCATGATCACATTAAATATAATCACTAATTATTTAATTTCATCATTCACACAGAAATTAATCCATGTTTACATCACATGACCAAATCATACAGAATAACAAATACATTTGTTTAAAGATTGGTACGTTCAAAACATCTATAATTGTAATACTCAAATCAGGCATACCTATAATTAAATTTCTTCTAATTTGTAAAACACATTTCATAAACTGAATCTTTTTGTTTTGCATGATCACATTACATAAAATCACTAATTCAGAAATTAATCATATTTGCATGACATGATCCAATCATCCAGTATAACAAATAGCTTTTATATGTTTTAAAGATTACATTCAAAACATCTACAATTGTAATAATCTATTATTTTGTAAATACATTTTATAAACTGAAACATTTGATAGTTATAAACTCTTTTTTTAATAAATATATAAAAATCTAATGTTTCGGCGCATAAAATAAATATTAACATAGTTTATCGAAGCTCAATGTGTTTTCCATGTTTTCTACGCTTTTCGTAATCAAACAATCACATATCTCATCAAGAATACAACCTTTGGTACTATATGATTAAACATGTCTATTTTAATCAACATCATATTTTTATTAAACATAATCCTTTTTTTAAAATATTCTAATATTTGCTTTTCTTTAAATATACCTAGTCAAACAAATCTTTTGTCCCCCCCCAAAAGAACACTTTGTATTCCAAAATATAGTCATATAGTGGTTAAATTTCTTTTTTCCATTAAAATAAATAAATAAATAAAACCGCATTTATATAGCGCTTTACGAAACACCTCAAAGCGCTTAACAAACATAAAAAAACCCAATATTGCTCGTATTCGTCGTTTTATGGATCATAATACATGTGCACATGTAGTGAGGTCTCTGGTCCTTTCTAGGCTGGACTACGGTAATTCTCTTTTAGGCGGTATTTCAAATTCAAATGTCAAGCGCCTGCAAATACTTCAAAATCGTGCTGCGCGATCTTCTGTGTTAACAGCGCCGCGCCACTATTGCGTGAACTTCATTGGCTGCCCGTCCAGCAGAGAATCGACTTCAAGATCTTATTAGGCCCCTCATATTTGTCTGATGTTGTGTCTTTTTATCAATGTGCTCGTGCTGGTCTTAGGTCTTCTAAGGACACAACTCGTCTCGTTGTTAATGCTAACAAACGTGCAATAGGCAAAACAGCATTTTCGCACTTAGGCCCTAAGCTATGGAATGACCTCCCCATTTTTATTCGCAATGCCTGTAGCGCTCATACTTTTAAAAAGATGCTAAAAACTCACCTGTTTCCATCAGAGTAATTTGTTTTTCATCACATTTTACATGGCCTATTGGCTCTATTATTGTCCATTTTTTTATATTAATGTATCTATTTTCTTGGTATTTGTATTTTATATACTTGTTGTATTTTTATAATACTTAAACTGTGTATATACTTTGATTGTATCTTTTTAGTATTTTATAATGTTGTTATTAATTTGTATTGTGTACGGCGCTTTGATCTTTTTTTGTTGGAAAAGCGCCTTATAAATGCTCTGTAATAAATAAATAAATAAATATACAATGTAAACATGAATTAAAATGTTACAAGGCCCGCTTAGCAGCGCTATTATTGATGCCCTAAAAACCGTCAACAAATTTAAATATTCGCCTTCCACTCCAAGCTGGTTGCTATTATATGACATAATTCTCGTGTGCAACCAACCGGCTGTATTGAGTAGTTTAAAGGCATGAGCGTAGATGTAATTTACAGCATAATGGAAACTTACCCATGCAGTTAGCCCCGAATTTAAATATGCACTGGTTAATCCTCTCGTAGTATTGATAACAATAGGTTTACCAGAGCGAATTAATAGCGCTTCTAAGCGGGCAATTTATGTCATGCCATTTTCAAATTATATTAATAAAATCATCCGAGCTCATATAAGTTTTGCATTTTGAAATAAGTTTGAGTAAACAAATAATCAAATCAAACAATCACATTACACATCATTTACGGGTTTACATATAGTTGGTGTCTTCATAATGATAGTGCACGTTTACATTTACCATGGAAACATATTTAAAAAACCCATATCTAACATAATTTCTTTTTCTCTTCAAAATCATATCATGTTATGGCATATTAAACAGGGTTGATTTGCTTCAAAATTGTCAAATATCACTTTCTTTATGTTCACCACACCTCTTTCAAATACATAGCAATGGGGGTGTTTAAAAACAAAAGCCATTTCGGATCCAATGTTTGAAGTACAATTTTTTGCCATTATATTTAATATTTTCATTATTCCAAAGAATTTCTTGTTCGTCATTATTTATTTCATTAATGTTTGTTATTCTTTTACATTTTAACCATAATTCAACAAGCTTACGGTAAAATAATTCCATGTGGTGTATTTCTTGTAGACACATTTCATTCAAAGATTTATAATAACAATTACATTTAAATAATATGTCGATACCAATACTGAGTTTTAAAACGTTTATCTTATCAGACAAATATTGACAAAACAGTTCTGGTACTTCATTAAGAGGAATGTTAGATGACAATGAAGCAGTCTTTGTTTTTCCGAGCTCATTGGATACATTAAATATCTGTTTTGTTGAAAAAGTGACAGAGTCAATTTTTTTGGCAAAAAACTCTCTCGTGGCAGCAATAACATATTATTCGATTTTTCTGTACAGCCCGTAGATTGCACGAGATCACTAGACGCCTTACCTCTATTTGTCACCACGTTAGAAAATAAGGACCTGTGTTTGATTATTGTTTTCCGACGTAGTGATTTTGACACGACATTAAATATAAATCAACTTTGTTCAGATTCCGGGTTCAGATATTCACTACATATTTCCCCATTTGTGATTGCAACGTTGAAAAGGAAAAACTGTATTCGTGGCTTGTACCATGATCTCTTACTGTGAACATTTAGTGAACAATTGTGAAGTATAATTGAAGGGGGGGGGGGGGGGGGTTAGTGTGATCAAACCTTGCTCTTTCTAAAATGTATTCTTTTGTGAAAGCTAATATATATATATATGCTTTTTCTGGTCCAATTAATGATTGATTAAGATAATTGAAGGACTGATTTTTACAATTGAATTGCCCTGTACTATTAGATATTGCTGGTACAAACACCACGATCAAGTGAACCGTAATATTCAGAGGCAGAGAATCTGACTTATAAATTAACTTCATTAAAACAAATGACGGCATACCCCATAGGCTAAAACTGATATAAAACATAGAGCTCGTAGGAAAGGCTCTATTGTCGGAGTAAGAGATGAGGAAAACGTACACATCCTCATATTATGCTCATGATGTGGATGCAATCAAGCGAAATCACACCTTTCCGCCCCGTGTCTCTGTTTACTTTCCACCTCTTCCTTCTCTTTCGTTTACCATCCCTTCCCCAATTCCTCTCTCCTTTTCTCTTCTTCTCATTGTGTGTTAACAGTGTAAGAACTCTGATATAACATAGAATTCCTCCAGTAAGTGTTTTTAGATTCATGAAAATGACAAATACATGATGGACCGTATTATCGTACTAAACACGGTTTTAGCCCAAAACCGTGTACGCGAGTTTATCTTTTAAACAACGTGTTTTAAACAAAACACGGTTTAAAATACCGCGAATCGCGTCCCCAGAGTTGTCGTGCGTTACTGTATATGTAGGTATTTTTTTGTTTTTGTGGCCCTCTATGGATAACAATAGATATCGACCGAATACCTCAAAAACACGGTATTTTAATACCTCACGATCTGAACGTCAGCTTGCAGCAGGCACGGTTGAGTGATTATTCAAGGCATACAGTTGGTGTATGAGTTAAGTTAAACGCGCTTTAAACTACCCCATACCCATGTTTAAAGTTTGACACTTTTAGTGACTTAGACGCGTATTTGGGTTAACAAATTATCGAGAATTACGATGTGTCTAAAATCAAAGTAAGACGCGTGTTTAGCTTAAAGGCATATTATGTGATCTTTTCCAGAGAGCGCCCTCTATTCATGATTTTTTTTTAGAAAGTAGATTTTCTTGCAGATTTACATTTCTGATCATAAATCGTACATACAGTCCAAGTTACAGAGCGATACGATTCCTATTTACCTCAAAATCATGGTTTTAGAGTGAATTTAGAGTGAAAATATAAACTGTCGTGTTATCCCGACAGTTTATTTTCACTCTAAAACCATGATTTTGAAGTAATTAAGAATCGTATCGCCCCGTAACTTGAAATGTATGTACGATTTATGATCAGAAATGTAAATCTGCAAGAAAATCTGCTTTCAACTTTTTTTCGATGTTGAGGGCGTTCCCTGGAAAGATCACATAATCAGGGAAATGCACATACTATATTTTTAATACCGTGTTTACCTACGTACGAGAATACGGGCCAGTCGGGACTAAAGGTTTTTGTCATCAGGGTAGTTTATCTGCTACGGATGGATGTTGGTTCATCTGCCCTGGGGATGTTGGTGGAAGAAAGCGCTGTTCACCTTTTCAGCAAAGGGTGTTAAATCCTGGAAATTCTTGCGGCCCCGTCCTTGTTCAGAGTTGTGCAGGTCACCTACTTGATTGGGGTGGCTGTTCTAGACAAAACAGGATTGTTCTTCCCGGTATGAACTCGGTAAAGCAGCTACATTATCGGCTGCACAGGTGATTCCCCTTGCTATGACTTGACTTTCGTCGCAATCACGTGTCTGGAAAATTGAGGAGAGTTCATGCCAACAATGATGTATCCCCACTACGCTCACACCACATAAAACATGTAGCACCCACAGATACTGCCGTTCAATACATAACCCAACTGGTGTTATCATGGTTATAGGGGGGAGGTGCCTGACAACAATATATTTTCTCCGTAATTTTAGATTGGTTGCCATGGTAACAAGACCGCAGCCAGGAGAATTCACTCTTTAGTTCGATCACGTTTAGGGAGAGATTGAAACACTGATGAAGAGAGAAAAAGCTTGGCTCCCACACAAAGTTCCTCCTGTTCAATAGCATGTTCACTCTTCCCAAAACAGTCACATTTTACTAAAATGATGTTTACCGAAAAAGTGTTACTTTTCAACGATTCAGGGAAATTATTGACTACTCATGCAAGAAACGATCATCATAAAAAGCACTAGAGTCAGTTTTGTAACTTAATTGTATAGGATCTTGAAAAGTGCCACTTTTTCTGAATACATAATTTTGAAAAAATTTGAACAATTTTTACAAAGGGGAAATTTCTATGGTTAACCAAGCGTTTTCCCTTTTCATATGTGTTTCTATTTTACAAAACTTGTAAGTTTGTGTGGAATTATACAAACAAACGTGATCTAATTTTAGGTGGGGGTGTCCTTCTTATGAACCCTTTATACGGAATAGATGGTACAAAGGCCACGATTAAGAGTGAAATGTGATATTCAGAGGCAGAGGAGTTTACTCATAAACTTGATAATTGTTGAAACACTACTGTATTATAATATCAGAATGACACCATCTGCCCATTGTTGACGCCATACCCTATCTATAGGCTAAACTGGTAGTCCGAGAGCTCGTGGAAGGATTCTTTTTTGGGGAAAGTGTTAGGGAAAACGTCAACATAGTCACCATGATGTGGATGAAATAAAGCCAAATTACACCTTTCCGCCCGTTTCTCCAATTTCTCACCTCTTCTTAGTTCTTTTACCATCCCTTTCCCTAATTCCTTTTCCCCCTCTCCCCTTTTCCCCTTCTTCTCATGCCAACAATGATGTTGTGTATTAACAGTGCAAGAACACTCATATAATATGGTATATATACTTCCTTCTGCAAGTGCTTTTTGATTCTTGTAAATGACAAACGCTAAAGATTTTTGTTATAGGAAACTGGTGGGTCATTTGTCATCTGACCCCTCTTCCTTGTCTTGTTACACCACCTACTTATCCGTCGTCTCCAGATGGAAGCTGGTTTGCAACGGGAGGACGTCCTTCTTCTGGGGATGTTGGTGGAGGAAAGCGCTGTTCACCTATTTAGCAAAGAGCCATAATTGTCGGAAATTCTTGCAAACTCCGTCCCTGTTCAGAAAAGTGCAGGTCACCTATACTTGATTGGTGTGACTTTAGCGACTTTTCTAGGAAAAACAGGTTTATTCTTCCGGGAATGAATACCAGCCACACAATCAGCTGCAAAGGTGGATTGAATTCCCGGCGCTCCTTGTAATTACACGATATTCGTCGCAATCGCGCGACTGGAAAATTGTAGAGAGTTCTTCATGCCAACAATGGTAATGTATCCCCACTCACATATCGTCAGCCTGCTTCGATAATTGCCTAACTCAATTTGTCTAGTTCTTAGAAAACAACAAAAGTCTGAAACCTGTTACATGTGTACCTGTTACTCATTTTGCATTTTTGATGGATGGATATTCATTATGTACGAATTATGTAGCATGTGGAATGTGACTTGTATTGTTGATGCATCAATTGGCGTGCATGGATGCACTAATCCAAGTCATATAGAAACAGATGAACACAGCCATACAATAATTTGATTAATTCCATGGATTTGTCAATGCAAATTCAATAATGCAAAATGAGTAACATGTTGGAGTGGTCTGGTGGCCCTTTTGCAACAAAGCTCTTCATTTATCAACACTTTTGATTGGTCAATGACTTAGGTATTATGACAGCATGTGCATAATGTAATGAAGTCATGATTTATGCAAAAAACTCAATTTTACTGAAAAGTGAGTTAGGCAATTATCGAAGCAGGCTGACGATATGTAACGCCAGAACGGCCATAAATCACCCAGTTTGTCACACACACAACTGAGTTTACCTCTCCCTATACCGAGTTTGAGCGCACTACGTATCGAGTTTAACTCAATATATATCGAGAAAACCTCACTATATATCGAGGTTTGCTCAATACATATCGAGATTACCTCACAACATATCGAGATTACCGCACTACATCGAGATTTACTCTCTACAGTACGAGATTACCTCACTACATATCGAGATTACCTCACTATGTATCGAGTTGAGCTCATTATATATCGATATTTCTCACTACATATCGAAAATAGATAACCTCACCACATACCGAGGTTACCTCTCTACGTATCGAGATAACCTCACTACATACCGAGATAACATCGAGCTTATAGGTCAGTATATATCGAGATTTACTAAATATCGAGAATAGATAACCTCACCATGCTCACGATGTACCGAGTTTAGCGCACTACACATCGAGATTCACCTCACTCAGTACCGAGTATAGCGCACACTCACCCACATTGTACTGCACACAGTATCGAGAATTGATATCACGAGAATTATTAGTGGTGCTGTGCCTCCCACGAAGGCATATGTGTACGATGGGCTAGATATACAACAACAGAGCGCGGAAGTGAATATCCTAGAAATATCCGGTCATAGCAATGATAGCAGAAAACCAAAACAACGTGGGTGGGAGGGGATTTGTGGTGGGGGAGGAGTTTTGGTGGCGTGGATGCATGGGATGGGGAGGGTAGGTCTAGAGGTGGGGTGGGTAGGGTGTTTGTGGTGGGAGAGGGGTATTGTGGTGGTGGTTTTGTGAATGGGAGGGGAGGGGTTTGTGGTGGGGATGAGAAGGGGAGAGGGTTTGTGGTGGGGATTGGAAGGGGAAGGGGTTTGTGGTGGGGAAGAGGTGGGGATTGTGATGGTAAGTGAAGGGGTTGTAGTGGCAAGGGGGCGTGGTGGCATGTGGTGGCAACGCAAATGCATAATATATACTCGAAACGCTGAAACTCAGAACTCAAATAAAAAAATCGAAACTCCAAATTATTGACTCGAAACTCAAAAAAAAGAAAAAAAGAAAAAGAAATTATAAACTCAATACTTGAAGTTAAAAGTGCGAAACTCAAAAATTGAAAAACTCAATCTCGACACTCAAAAAAAAAAAAAAAAATCGAATCTGGAAAATATTAACTCGAAACTCCGAAACTCAATACTCAAATTTATAAACTTATAAACTCGAAAATTAAAAATTGAAATTATAAACTCGAAACCTCCAATTATAAACGCGAAACTCATTTTTATAAATGATAAACTCAAAACTTGACACTCAAAAATTAAAAAAACGTTCCTATAAACTAAAAACCTGAAATTGTAAACGCAAAACTCGAAACTCGAAAAATAGAAAAATTCAAATTTTCCAAGAATCAAAATTTTAAATTAATAAACTAACTAACTCGAAATTATGAACTAAAATCTGGAAAAAATTGACTCGAAACTCCGAAAATAAAAACTCGAAAATATAAACGCGAATCTTTAAAACCTCAAAACACAAATTTATATACTGAAACTCGATTTTATAAACTCGAAACTTGACATTTACAACGCGAAACTCAAACTTGAATTCGAAATAATCAACTCGTAACTCGAAACTATAACTCCTAATTATCGATGAGTAGTGCGCGCAAATCTCGGTGTGCGCTGTATTTTCGGTACTGAGTGAGTGGAAACTCGATGTGTAGTGCGCTAAACTCGGTACACAGTGAGGTTATCTATTCTCGATATGTAGTGAATCTCAATATATAGTGAGCTGTAAGCTCGATATAGATAGTGAGGTAATCTAGGTATGGTGTGAGGTAATCTCGATATGTAGTGAGCTAAACTCGATATATAGTGAGGTTTTCTCGATATATAATGAGCTAAACTTGATACGTAGTGAGCTCAAACTCGGTATAGGGAGAGGTAAACTCAGTTGTGTGTGTGACAAACTGGATAATTTATGGCCGTTTTGGCGTTCCATACTCACACGTCAGACAAAACAAAGCGTCAAGTCATGTAGCACCCACAGAGATACTATTTCATATTCATGGGAAAATCAAGCAGACGGCCAGTCCTGCTATAAACAGGAACTTAATGGGCGCGGGATTTTAGAATTTATGATTCTTGCTAAAATATGAACAACACCAGAAGAGAAAATGAAACGAAGCGCAGTCGCAAAACAACATTCACTCGCTGGCGATGGACTAGGAGTAGTCTAGTCGGAAAATGTATAGTGCTTAATTAGAGAATGATGTGTTGTTTTTGGGCCAAATCGTCTTATAGCGTTGACGTAAATGCGGATGGTAATGTTTTGTAAGTGAAATAACGACGACAGCGGAGTTATTGCAAGCAATAATAATACTATTCCGTGCCGTCTAGTGGTTAGAGAAAGGGAGAGAATTTTTTCGACGTGTCATTGTCAACTCTTAGAATGTATGTTCTTTATCTTCGAATTCATTGAACAAAACGAATAGGTACAATTGATACATTAAAGAGGATTGTATAAGGAAAGTCTGCACATCTACCCCAAATTAGTATTCTTGGTTTAAAAAGGAAACATGAGTCGCCAGTGAGATACCGATCTACTAAGGCATTCGTCTAGAACCGCAATGGAATATACCAATGCATTTGGCTGTTTTCGTGGCATCCTGGGAATACACACCACCAATAGAACTATTCTTGGGTATGGCATTGCCTTGGTTAGTGAACATTCCTTTTTTTAAATTCTTTTATCCCACAGACATAAGTGCCTAAATATTTCAAATAGTTCTGCAGGTGATTTGGTTTAGTTTGTTGTGCGTGTAATAACTTCTTTATGGAAACTTCGGAAACAGCTTATGGCTGTCGCATTCGATTTAAAAGTTTAATGTCGACAGCCACTGGATATAAGTTTTTAGAACTTCTATTTGGTCACGAATTGACCTACTTTTACGAATCTCGAACATAGTGTTCGAAACCATGTAAAGCTGTGTTTAACACGTTATTTTATACATATCTTATACACCCACATACCCACCAAAATAAGCTCTTGAACAACAAGTGTCATATACAGGAGATTTGTAGTTTAATCACGATATATAGTCAACATTTTCATCTTACCTTCTCTAAGATACTTTCCGGCGTAACAAGTTATTTACCCAACACGTATACGGTTCACCTAGGTCCTAGACCTTGAATGATTTATAGGTGTTTTTTTCTTCTTCTGAGAACAATTTCGCATAAATGCAAGTGCCATAGTATCAGAAGGTATATCAAACGCATGATGAATATTGAGTGACACGGAAGAAAAATATTTTGATTTGCGAACAATAACATTCTTTCAATGTTCACAAACAAAACAATGTTTATTAGTTCTGTACACTATAGACCTATTTCACAGAAAGTTTATCTGGGACAAATGTAGTTGTTGTTACCCTTATAAAAGCGTCAGCGAGACATGATGGTAAGCTTCGCAATGATTGCCACGCGGCGCTTTGCGGAGTATGCGTCATCAAGACCAATTGCAATGCTATTGAAAATGGGGAAAGCACAAACAGATTACACAGAGGAAACGAAATGTTACGCGAAACAACTTGACGATTCAGAGGATACAAATCAATATATGTGTTACCAAACGACTTGATACATTATTTGTTTATTAGGTTTACAGTACACAAAATAAATGACACCTTTTCATAAATTATTGTAATCTAATCAACGTAAAGAAAAGAAGGAAACTGTCTAACGGAGCGATTTTGGAAATAAAATTATTCAAAAAGAAATAGAACAATTGACGGGCGCCATTAGCGCGGGAAAAACATTTTTTTTCTTCGAGCGCTTATATAGCTTGCCATCATGAAGTATTTTGTAGTACTCACAACTGACATTACTGAGTCTTACCAATCGCATGCATGTAGTTTCATATTTTAGAGAAACAAACATTGATATATGCATTTCACTGAAATGTTAAATAAGCTGGTGCTATCAATATAATAACATTTTCTAATATCTTTGGTTGTATATTGTACTGGGATTGGTATACATATTGAGATTATGAAGTCAACACAGTAACCAGTCAGCTCCGGAATGGGAGCCCGTTTCACTTGAGGGCGCTTCAAATTCAATGATATGCAAATTAACGTGGTAACGTATATTTGTCAATATATACAATCATTGCATTTTCGATATTCAACCCTAAATATTTGCATACAGAAAGGCATCTTAACAGATTAAAGGCAGCCTAGCTACCAGAATTCCTCGCGGCAGCTACTTCAATGATTTTATCTCACCTTTGATCTCAACATCTCGTACAAATACGATACAGGTAGAAATAACACATATTTGAGCCTATATACCGCGATGAGACAACCTGAACTACCATTTTCTAGGCGAGTTTGCACAATTTTAATTATTTTTAGGTAAAGTGTTATTATTTTTAAATATAAGCCTTGCAGTATTATATAGTCATGCATTTTTTAACATTTTCTTAGAGATAAGAGACTTATTTTATGGTTGAAAATCGGCAAAAAAAGCATTTTATTTCAATCTATGAACGGAGACCGTTCCCTTGGAAACGCAGGCTCGTTCCCAAGCCCGCCCTCTATTGAAATATCAAACTTATTCGTCACCCAGCGGAAGACGGACTCCCGTTATTTGATGCATCGCATGTGTTAAAATTGACGGCAGTGCATCACTAAATAGCACGCCTTCAAGCCGAACGCGCTCCCGTTCCGAAGCAGACTAGGCGTATAAGGCGAATAGGAATTAGATCTGTAAGCATGGTAAGAGCTTTTCACAAGTAGGCAAAGTTGTGTCCGACGACGTCAGGTACGCACCATTAGGTACCGACATGGACGTTGACGTTCGAGAAAAAGTTGATGTTCTTTATACGTGTCCATCTGACTTGAACACACAGGAAACCGGGGCAGGCACATATCTGTTAAGTAGAGTCACTAGACGTATAATTATGCATCTTTTATGGACAGAGGTGCCATATTAATTTTAATTATAGTGGTTATAAATGGGCAATAAAAGCCATGTCGCTTCATTGACTATTTGAAATATTGGGTAATGAACATTTTTATTTCAAGTGGTCATTAATTTGTTTAAATGTCTTAGAATGCTCGAACTTGCCTTTCTTGTCCAAAATTCTTGAGCGTGTAGTATCTGCTCAAATGCAAGTGTATCTTGATGAAAACGAACTCCATAATGATCTTCAATCTGCGTACAGGCAACACCATTCGACAGAGACAGCATTAATACGTGTCCAGAATGACCTTCTTCGCGCGGTTGATGAAAACAAGGAAGCGGTTCTAATATTGTTAGATCTTTCAGCTGCGTTCGACACCATTGATCATGAATTGATGTTAGCACGGCTCACGGATAGGTACGGTGTCACTGGAATTCCCCACAAATGGTTCAAGTCATATCTTTGTGATCGCGACCAGTCGGTTGTCATTGGACAGACCTTATCTCAGAAACATTCTCTTATCTATGGAGTACCCCAAGGATCAGTTATTGGTCCAATCCAATTTATCTTATACTCTGGTCCCATCCAAGATATTTTGAAGGCTCATGGAATTGAAGGAATGGTGTACGCAGATGACACACAATTGTATAAGGTGTTTGATCCTCCATCCCAGGCTGAGGCCATAGCATCAATCGAAGCTTGTGTTACTGATATCAGTTCTTGGGCAACGTCAAACAAACTCAAAATAAACGATGCAAAGACTGAGATTGTATACATCAGATCACGTTTTCATAATGACAGAGCTATTCCAAGTGTCAAAATCGGGAACTCGGATATCAGACCTGTGGATGGTGTAAGAGATCTTGGTGTATTCATTGATGGCCAGCTCATGATGTCAGATCACATTAAAAATGTGTGTCGCATGGCCCTTATTTCTTTACGGACTCTCGGTCAATTGCGCAAGTACCTCGATCGTTCTACAACCGAGCGTTTAGTTCACGCTTTCATTTCATCACGACTGGACAGTTGCAATTGTCTTCTTTATGGACTCCCGGATACAGACATTTTAAAGCTCCAACGCGTACAAAACTCGGCTGCACGCCTGGTTACCGGTGCCAGAAGATGGGACCATGTGACGCCAATTTTAAAGGATTTACATTGGTTGCCAATCAGAAAGCGAATTCTTTTTAAACTTCTCCTTGTTGTATATAAGTCCTTGCACAATCTTGCACCTACCTACATCAAACAACTCATCACACCTTACCATCCTTCACGGACTTTAAGATCAAGATCCAAAGGGCTCCTTCAAGTACCACGTGCGGCTAGATCTGCTAAACGGACTTATGGCAGTAGAGCCTTTTTCATCGCTGCACCAAAGGAATGGAATGCTCTTCCCGAACATGTCCGACGTGCTACATCAGTGCAATCCTTCAAAACGTCATTGAAGACATATCTTTTTAATTTATGAATTGTGCATTGTAGACTGTGTTTGTATAATACTCTCATGTATTGTACATTATATTTCATTGTGTTAATGTACTGTGGTTTTTAATGATTACTTATTTATATTTGTATGATAAGTTGTTGTTGTTGTATTTGTATAGTTTCCTTATTATGTTCTTATATTTTTTCATACATGTATGTCATGCGCCTCGGGGTTGTGTTCACAACGTGAGGCGCATTATAAATACCCTTTTATTATTATTATTATTAATGCAGCTATGATGAAAACTAATCTACTCGACGTACTAATTTGTTTTCTAAACAGATTATGTAGCCAAGCGACATGAATATAAGAGACAACAAAAGGTTATTTATCGAATCCTTCTTTTTTACAAATACTTAAACACAATTTGCATGAGACACATTAGCGAAATGATCTCTGATCAGCAAGCGATCAATATATCATTTGTTACGATAACTAACGTAATTACCAGCTCGAAAACTACCTGACAATGCACATATTCCGGTCGGTTCAGATCTTTAATTATGTTAGTGGTGTTCTGGCATGTCTGGTTATTTGTGATAATTTTACGAATTTTAATTCTACCACAGAAAGTGGTACTCTCAATCGCCGTAAAAGACATATTTCGTCTCTAAGCACTTATATATCGTATATAAAGTGCTCAACAAAAGAAAGGCGTACACTTTGTTTAGGTCATTTAAAGTAACTTTCGATAATCTTTTTACCAAATAGGCGAAATAGACATCTTTTTGGCACATTTTGATACCAAACATAACACCTCGCAACAAAGATAATCCATGATTAGTGCCATTTAAAGAAAATAAGTCACTTTTCAAAAGTCACATTTTCAATACACTACGCGGGAGGAAAAGGGGTGTGTGTGAGGTTCGATGAGGGATATGAATGTAAAGGGATTTTTATGGAAGGAGAAACGGCTGCACTGTGTGATCGATTGCCCGCCGGTCAATCCTGGTTATAACAGTGTCACACACGGCGGGCAATCGATCACACAGTGCACCGTTTCTCCTTCCATAAAAATCCCTTTACATTCATATCCCTCACCCGTGCATGACACTTTGAATTTGAATTAGCCCGCGCATTGAGGGGAAATGCGCAACGATCAACATGGGACTGATACGGCTTTTTGCTTGGTGCTTTCTTCCGCGTAGTGTATTGAAAATGTGACTTTTGAAAAGTGACTTATTTTCTATAAATGGTGCTAATCATGGTTTATCTTTGTTGTTAGGTGTTATGTTTGGTATCAAAATGTGTCGAAAAGATTCATTCAAAAGTCTATCTAGCCTGTTTGGTAAAAATATAATCGAAAGTTACTTTAACTGACCACAACAGACGCAGAATAATAGTGATTTTGAAAATTCCATATCAGTTCTGCTGATTGTGCCTTTTGTAGCATAGAAAAAGTTCATTGTACAGAATAATCGGGTAAAATCTATTGACATTTCAACAGAGGAAGGTGTTATTTTAAACTGCATACAAAAGCTTGATATAGATTCATCAGGATTATTCATAAACATGGAATAAATTGGGTTTTTCTTTGACGAATCTAATAAAAGGATTTTTCTCATATAGACCAATCTACAATTCACACCCCATCACCCTCTCCATCAAAAGCTTCATGACAGGGAAGACAGCAGAATTAATAATAACAGAAGAGGAGGACAAGCGGCAAGAGGAGAAACAAAATAGATAGGCGATCTAACCAATTGCGGTTACCCGAAAAGAAAAAAAACAGGGTCTGCGAGAAACTATATATATAAAAGAGAAGAAAGGTAACTGAAAGAAAGATGACCAAGGGTCTGGTGATTATCCCTTACGTCGATCGAGGGCTGATCTTAAAAAAGCATCGAGAGTGTTTATGATCCACATCACAGCTATGAAGTCACACACTACAAGTTAAACAACATCTACGACTGATTGAAAGTCCGCCTTTTATCGGCATGAGTCGTCCTAATAAACCAACAGGTCTAGTCAAGAGGTTGACAGTGTGATGAATACTCCAATTCAGTAAGGAGTCGAAACGTAACTAGTAAGAACGGTTGAGTTGGATTCATCAAAAGAATAATTTATTCAATGCATACAAAGACATTTCCCAATTTTAATTTAAAAGACGCAAATAAAAAGCTTTTGATTTACTGAACGGGTCATAAGTGTTAAATGCAGTGTATTTTCTACATTCAAGCAAATTCACAGAAAATGCGTATGATTTCGAATCATGGAGTATACAGGGTGACCCAAAAAAATGTTAACACTCCGGGCACATAAGATATCTTAAAAGGACAGGAACACACGGGTCTATTCTTGATGTATTATGAAAGCTGAGTAAATAAGCTTTCATTTGCATTTTATTGCGTTCCAATTGGTTATTTAGAACGGGAGATATGCTTCAGCAAACATGAGGAAGCAAAATCGGCTTGGTCCAATCCTCACAATATGAAAGTAAAGCTTTTAAAATGCACGAAGCAAGAAGAAGCAACATGATTAAGTCACACACACATCAGTTAATCTCTCCTTTGTTCTTTTCAACGCATTCTTTCGATTCTTTTCAAGCTTAAAAGACATAAATAAAATATATTCCACATAAATTATATAAGTATTTTGTCATGAGTTCAAGTTCTATACTCCTTTTCCATGTGCAATGTGTAGCTGTCAGTAATTAAAGCAGTCTTTAAAATTGAAATTGAACCATTTCATGTTCTTTGTTGAAATGGTCCATCCAATTAAATAAATTAACTAATATTGCACTGAAATAAAACTAGTATTGCTTGTATCGTTGGATAAATGAATGAATGAAAGATTCAATTATATTCAATAATCGATACATTCTAACTTATGATTAAATGTTGCAATGGTATTGTTACCTCTAAAATTACTGCACAATAATGTTTTTGGCATTCTTACAAGTTCGTAATCATAGTTGTAATTAATGCAAATTGGACCAAGTCGATTTTGAAGCATATCTCCCGTCCTTTTAAGATATCTTATGTGCCCGGAGTGTTAACATTTGTTTGGGTCACCATGTAAACATAAACCTGCTACATTAACACAATGATATTGTTCCCAAAAACTATATTCATATGAAATAGTTTCAAACTAACTGCATTAAAATGGAACTGTGTCAAGGCTATTAGAGTGTGGCGAGAATAAGCGTAATATTCCAGAAAAGATGGTGAAAAAGGAAGAACGGAACTGTCACGAATCAGCCTGTAGATTTCTCAAAGCATAATGCCTCGCGCAAATAAAGCCAAACGTCTTATTTGTTTAAAGGCTTGACTTGTTCTTCATCAGATGCTCAAAACATGTCTTGGGTTGCCAGAAGCATATCTTTTGAGACAGGTTGACCACGTTCGAAGATATGCTGTGACAATACATAATGAGTGCTCATCGGATGACGATAATGAAGAATCTACTTTAACAATGTTTAAGAAGATTAAGGGGCGGTGTGGGGGTGTGTGTGTGTGGGGGGGGGGGGGGGGTGGCGGTCTTATATATTGAAAACTATAACTCATAGGCATCTCAAACTGCACAGGTATTACAATCAATAACACACATCTGATAATAAACAGGTCAAAAGAAATAAGTCCCCCCCCCCTGGGAAATGTGAATTTTCTGGATAACAGTTAAGTTCCTTAACCTGTTCCAAAACGTAAAATGTAGACTGAAATGTTACACATTTAATGTGCAAATTTTTTTTCACCCAACAGTTAACCTTCGCCTTGAAATGCAGCCATTTATTAAATTTGATGACCAATACAAAATGATACTTTCTTGCATAGGGATGGGACAAATTGATGTAATTTAAGGACCTGAAGTGTACTCCGAGGGATTATATACACTTTCAATTGATGTTATTCATTCAACCATCAACAGGTCCTTCACATTTGTTATCCAAACAGGTGACAACCATGTGTTTCAATTTTTCATGGGTTTAACATTTCATCAATTTGTCCAATCCCTATGCAAGAAAGTGTCATTTTTTATTGGTCATCAAACGTAGGATCCTTAAAAGTACGGTCTTAATCAGATTGAGGCGAAAATTTGATAGTATATTTATAGGTATATTTGGACTCTTCTTGGGGAGAAACCTTGCAATGACCCTCTTTATTACTCACATAACAGTAAAGGTATACAGTGGGTCCAACCTACTCTTAATGACACTGTATGTTGACACCGTTTTGTAGTCACACACATACAGACTCATTGAAATAGTTACGGAAACACCCTGTTTCTAGAGGTGGAGGAAAGTGCTGTTCACCTATATATTTAGCAAAGAGCCATAAATGTCGGAAATTCTTGCAAACCCCGTCCCTGTTCAGAATAGTGCAGGTCACCTATACTTGATTGGTGTGACTTTAGCGACTTTTCTAGGAAAAACAGGTTTATTCTTCCGGGAATGAATACCAGCCACACAATCAGCTGCAAAGGTGGATTGAATTCCCGGCGCTCCAGTTCTTCATGCAATGGTAATGTATCCCCACTCACATATGTAACGCCAGAACGGCCATAAATCACCCAGTTTGTCACACACACAACTGAGTTTACCTCTCCCTATACCGAGTTTGAGCTCACTACGTATCGAGTTTAGCTCATTATATATCGAGAAAACCTCACTATATATCGAGTTTTGCTCACTAAATATCGAGATTACCTCACTACATATCGAGATTACCGCACTACATCGAGATTTACTCTCTACATATCGAGATTACCTCACTACATACCGAGATTACCTCACTATGTATCGAGTTGAGCTCACTATAATCGATATTTCTCATTACATATCGAAAATAGATAACCTCACCACTACCGAGGTTACCTCTCTACGTATCGAGATAACCTCACTACATACCGAGATAACATCACTATATAATTATATTGAGCTTATAGGTCAGTATATATCGAGATTTACTAAATATCGAGAATAGATAACCGCACCATGTTCACGATGTACCGAGTTTAGCGCACTACACATCGAGATTCACCTCACTCCGTACCGAGTATGGTGATGTGCCTCCCACGAAGGCATATGGGTACGATAGGCTAGATATACGACCACAGAGCGCGGGAGTGAATATCCTAGAAATATTCGGTCATTGCAATGATGGGAGAAAACCAAAACAACGTGGGTGGGAGGGGTTTTGTGATGGGGGAGTTTTGGTGGTGTGGATGCATGGGATGGGGAGGGTAGGCCTAGGGGTGGGGTGGGTAGGGTGTTTGTGGTGGGAGAGAGGTTTTGTGGTGGTGGTTTTGTGAATGGGAGGGGAGGGGGTTGTGGTGGGGATGGGAAGGGGAGAGGGTTTGTGGTGGGGATGGGAAGGGGGAAGAGGTTTGTGGTGGGGAAGAGGTGGGGATTGTGATGGTAAGTGAAGGGGTTGTAGTGGCAAGGGGGCGTGGTGGCATGTGGTGGCAACGCAAATGCATAATATATACTAAAAACTCTGAAACTCAGAACTCGATGTGTAGTGCTCTAAACTCGGTACACAGTGAGGTTATCTATTCTCGATATATAGTGAATCTCAATATATAGTGAGCTGTAAGCTCGATATATAGTGAGGTAATCTAGGTATGGTGTGAGGTAATCTCGATATGTAGTGAGCTAAACTCGATATATAGTGAGGTTTTCTCGATATAGAATGATGAGCTAAACTCGATACGTAGTGAGCTCAAACTCGGTATAGGGAGAGGTAAACTCAGTTGTGTGTGTGACAAACAGGGTGATTTATGGCCGTTCTGGCGTTCCATACTCACACGTCAGACAAAACAAAGCGTCAAGTCATGTAGCACCCACAGAGATATTATTTCATATTCATGGGAAAATCAAGCAGACGGCCAGTCCTGCTATAAACAGGAACTTAATGGGCGCGGGATTTTAGAATTTATGATTCTTGCTAAAATATGAACAACACCAGAAGAGAAAATGAAATGAAGCGCAGTCGCAAAACAACATTCACTCGCTGGCGATGGACTAGGAGTAGTCTAGTCGGAAAATGTATAGTGCTTAATTAGAGAATGATGTGTTGTTTTTGGGCCAAATCGTCTTATAGCGTTGACGTAAATGCGGATGGTAGTGTTTTGTAAGTGAAATAACGACGACAGCGGAGTTATTGCAAGCAATAATAATACTATTCCGTGCCGTCTAGTGGTTAGAGAAAGGGAGAGAATTTTTTCGACGTGTCATTGTCAACTCTTAGAATACATGTTCTTTATCTTCGAATTCATTGAACAACAAAAATAGGTACAATTGATACATTAAAGAGGATTGTATAAGGAAAGTCTGCACATCTACCCCAAATTAGTATTCTTGGTTTAAAAAGGAAACATGAGTCGCCAGTGAGATACAACACCGATCTACCAATGGAATATACCAATGCATTTGGCTGTTTTCGTGGCATCCTGGAAATACACACCAATAGAACTATTCTTGGGTATGGCATTGCCTTGGTTAGTGAACATTCCTTTTTTTAATTCTTTTATCCTACAGACATAAGTGCCTAAATATTTCAAATAGTTCTGCAGGTGATTTGGTTTAGTCCGTTGTGCGTGTAATAACTTATTTATGGAAACTTCGGAAACAGCTTACGGCTGTCGCATTCGATTTAAAAGTTTATAATGTCGACAGCCACAGGATATAAGTTTTTAGAACTTCTATTTGGTCACGAATTGACCTACTTTTACGAATCTCGAACATAGTGTTCGAAACCATGTAAAGCTGTGTTTAACACGTTATTTTATACATATCTTATACACCCACACACCCACCAAAATAAGCTATTGAACAACAAGTGTCATATACAGGAGATTCGTATTTTAATCACGATATATATTCAACATTTTCATCTTACCTGCTCTAAGATACTTTCCGGCGTAACAAGTTATTTACCCAACACGTATACGGTTCACCTACAATCTTGGAAAAAAGTCCTTGGAACGCGAACGCTGAGCTGAGCACACGTGCTGGGTATTGTGTGCATGTATTGATACTTAGTGTCTTCTGTTATAAACGGAAATTGTTCAAATGAGATTTTTACTTCCCCACCCCCCATCGATCAATGTTGGGAAACTCTGGCAAGCTGCAGGAGCCACTGGCCTTGGTCAACATTGTACGGGGGAGTGGGGGTGACACTTGTCCGTTAATCACACGCAAGTGTTCCAAGACTTTTTTCCAGGATTGTATAAGAGGAATGCAAAATATTTGATCTAAATTTGGTTTTTCTGTCATAAATCAAAAACCGAATGTCGTATGAATCTCATATTACACACGATTTGAGTAAACAATAGGGGCATCACAAATATAATAAAAATGATGACAGGGAATTAATTTTATTTAGGGAGTGGTCACTGAAAACAATTATGTATGTCATATTTAACTACAATTTGACCCGTTTCTTGATCCCGTGCGTAATAATCTGATGTTTATAAATCAATAAATCAAAAGTATAAAGTTCTTGCTGAGAAATTAACATGTTTATACTTTTAATAATGTTATCACATTGCCTATTTGTTTATTATTTGAAATATGAAACTATACATTTACACTTTCCACGCGACAGGTGTCTGCAGACGACAATCCAAAATTGCACAAAATGTTTCAAAAACGTCAAAATTATTGAATGTCATTTTACCAATATTTAGAATCACCTTATGAAATGCATTCAAATAAGTACAAACGTGCCTATTATTAGTTCAGTTATCCTTGAGATAGACATAAAAGTTAGACAAATCTGTTTTGTACCGTGGTTAAACCAATAGCCGCGTTGAAAGTGTTAACATTTGCCAAGCAGTAAACGTTTATTTGCAATACTATTCCTATCTATTGAAGATAGCTCATAACAGAAAAAAGGAAAAAAGCCACGCCATGAAAGCGACTCGAACCAACGCCAAGCAGGCTATGAACAGATAAAGGGTGCCAACGAACGCTCCTATCCACTCGGCCAAGCGGTCAGTGCTTACACAAGCGTGGATTTGTTTTATTATACATGTTATAGTAATGCATTATTGCAAAGTGTCACACACTTTACAACAGTTTACCATCAGTTTACCATTGGGACATTTTGCTTAAAATAGGCAATTAAACGTTTTTTCATACTGCCTTTGGGTTATCAAGATATGCATATGTGTTAGCTATACCAATCATGCATGTTGTAACTCCGAAATATAAGCCGCATTGGTCACATCTACGCATTTTGATAACAGTTTACCATTTAAAATTAAAACAAAATATGTATAATAATATTATACTATAGAAACGACGGTAAAGTGTTCAATGAACACGCGTTTCAAGGCAACACTTTACCATACACTTTACCACACACTTTACCATTACGGTCCCAACTCGTCTGATGATTTCTTTGTGAATAAAGCTAAATTCATTTATCGCAGCGCTATTTTAATCAATAAATACAATAAAATATACTACTTAAATGGTTTATTTATGTATTCACGTATATTATATATTACTTAAATGGTTTATGTATTCACTTATTTAGTTGTTTGGGTTGTTTTTGAGGATGAGATTGAACTGAAGGCCTATAGATAATATTATCGTCGTGCTTACTCATCTGACTCATTAGCTCAGTTGACCAGAGCGCTGGTCTATAACCATCCAGAGGTCCCAGGTTCAAATCCTGGATGTGCAATTTCTTTTACTGACTATCATTTATAATTTGTGGAGTAAGAAGAAACATTTACTCATCATCCAACCATGTCCAACTATTGTTTTTCCAATTATTTTCAAATATTTCCAAAAAATAAATGCCGACAGTTTTGAAAAAAAATGTGTAAGAAAAAAGTAATATTTGAAAAATCCATAAAATAAGGGTTTGTGAATAACGTGTCGGGAAGAAATACCAGCAATTTCAAAATGTTCAAAATAAATTCCAAAAACTGTAGGCAAAAACACCCTTTGACAATTTGAGCCAAAAAATGTTGGTTAATATTAATATGTGGAAATGTAGAACTAAATCCAAATGTAGTTTTTTTAAAATTCTTTTGAATAAAAACAGCCCAAAAAGTGTACGTATAGGCCTATGAACATTCGAGCAGAAAAAAAAGTGTTTTGAAAAAAGGTGTTTTTCTTGCATTTTTTCTTGGTGATTATTGGGCCGGGGGATTCATCGTCCCTTTGCAACACAAGTGATGCAAAACAACGACCGCAAATAAAAACAACAACATAATAACAGATGGGCATATGAATAATGAGCATCTATTATTATATTACAACCCGTTAATGCAATACGAAAGATAGCTGTCGAATCTGTCAAACAGAAGTTACTGCTATCTACTGAAGATAGTTATTTACAAGTAGGCCTAAGTTGTTTTACAATTATTTGTGTTACTTTCAACCCTATATATAGATTCCGTTACTTTTAGATACTCTTTTGCATATCTGACAATACATGAATAACTCTCGTAGGAGTATCTGAAAACGCCACATTATGCATTGCAATAATGGCCAATTATTATACATCTTCGAAATGCATTGGTTAGTATAGGGAATTGGTTTCACTGAACGTTCCCGTATTAAATGAATGTCTTTATTTAAAAAAATACTGGGGATGCCAAGCCTATGGTCCCCTGCCAAATACTGTGCAACTTGAGATACATGTGACATTTAGTTTTTGAGATGTGATAGAAAAACCAAATTTAGATGATTTTTTTTGCAATCTGCGTATACAATCTTGGAAAAAAGTCCTTGGAACGCGAACGCTGAGCTGAGCACACGTGCTGGGTATTGTGTGCATGTATTGATACTTAGTGTCTTCTGTTATAAACGGAAATTGTTCAAATGAGATTTTTACTTCCCCACCCCCCATCGATCAATGTTGGGAAACTCTGGCAAGCTGCAGGAGCCACTGGCCTTGGTCAACATTGTACGGGGGAGTGGGGGTGACACTTGTCCGTTAATCACACGCAAGTGTTCCAAGACTTTTTTCCAGGATTGTAGGTCCTAGACCTTGAATGATTTATAGGTTGTTGTCTTCTATTGAGAACAATTTCGCATAAATGCAAGTGCAATAGCATCAGAAGGTATCAAACACATGATGAATATTGGGTGCTACGGAAGACAAATATTTTGATTAGCGAACAATAACATTCTTTCAATGTTCACAAACAAAACAATGTTTATTAGTTTCGTACACTATAGATCTATTTCACAGAAAGTTTATCTGGGAAAAATGTAGTTGTTGTTACCCTTATAAAAGCGTCAGCGAGACATGATGGCAAGCTTCGCAATGATTGCCACGCGGCGCTTTGCGGAGTATGCGTCATCAAGACCAATTGCAATGCTATTGAAAATGGGGAAAGCACAAACAGATTACACAGAGGAAACGAAATGTTACGCGAAACAACTTGACGATTCAGAAGATACAAATCAATATATGAGTTACCAAACGACTTGATACATTATTTGTTAGGTTTACAGTACACAAAATAAATGACACCTTTTCATATTGTAATCTAATCAACGTAAAGAAGAGAAGGAAACTGTCTTACGGAGAGATTTTGGAAATAAAATTATTCAAAAAGAAATAGAACAATTGATGGGCAAATTGGCGCCATTAGCGCGGGAAAAAAACATTTTTCTTCGAGCGCTTATATAGCTTGCTATCATTAAGTATTTTGTAGTACTCACAACTGACATTATTGAGCCTTACCAATCGCATGCATGTAGCTTCATATTTTAGAGAAACAAACATTGATATATGCCTTTGACTGAAATGTTAAATAAGCTGGTGCTATCAATATAATAACATTTTCTAATATATTTGGTTGGGTATTGTACTGGGATTGGTATACATATTGAGATTATGAAGTCAACACAGTAACCAGTCAGCTCCGGAATGGGAGCCCGTTTCACTTGAGGGCGCTACAAATTCAATGATTTACAAATTAACGTGGTAACGTATACTTGTCAATATGTACAATCATTGCATTTTGTTATTTGATGCATCGCATGTGTAAAAATTGACGGCAGTGCGTCACTAAATAGCACGCCTTCAAGCCGAACGCGCTCCCGTTCCGAAGCAGACTAGGCGTATAAGGCGAATATGAATTAGATCTGTAAGCATGGTAAGAGCTTTTCACAAGTAGGCAAAGCTGTGTCCGACGACGTCAGGTACGCACCATTAGGTACCGACATGGACGTTGACGTTCGAGAAAAAGTTGATGTTCTTTATACGTGTCCATCTGACTTGAACACACAGGAAACCGGGGCAGGCACATATCTGTTAAGTAGATTCACTAGACGTATAATTATGCATCTTTTATGGACAGAGGTGCCATATTAATTTCAATTATAGTGGTTATAAATGGGCAGTAAAAGCCGTTTTGCTTCATGCACTATTTGAAACATGGGTAATGAACATTTTTTATTTCAAGTGGTCATTAATTTGTTTAAATGTCTTAGAATGCAGCTATGATGAAAACTAAACTACTCGACGTACTAATTTGTTTTCTAAACAGATTATGTAGCCAAGCGACATGAATATAAGAGACAACAAAAGGTTATTTATCGAATCCTTCTTTTTTACAAAGACTTTAGCACAATTGGCATGAGACACATTAGCGAAATTATCTCTGATCAGCAAGTGATCAATTCATCATTTGTTACGGTAACTAACGTAATTACCAGCTCGAAAACTATCTTACAATGCAGATATATCCCGGTCGGTTCAGATCTTTAATTATGTTAGTGGTGTTCTGGCATGTCTGGTTATTTGTGATACTTTATACTACCACAGAAAGTGATACTCTCAATCGCCGTAAAAGATATATTTCGTCTTTAACCACTTATATATCGTATATAAAGTGCTCAACAAAAGAAAGGCGTACACTTTGTTTAGGTCACTTAAAGTAACTTTCGATAATTTGTCACATTTTCAATACACTACGCGGGAGGAAAAGGTGTGTGTGTGTGAGGTTTGATGAGGGATATGAATGTAAAGGGATTTTTATGGAGGGAGAAACGGCTGCACTGTGTGATCGATTGCCCGCCGGTCAATCATGGTTATAACAGTGTCACACACGGCGGGCAATCGATCACACAGTGCAGCCGTTTCTCCTTCCATAAAAATCCATTTACATTCATATCCTCACCCATGCATGACACTTTGAATTTGAATTAGCCCGCGCATTGAGGGGAAATGCGCAGCGATCAACATGTGACTGATACGGCTAGTGCTTGGTGTTTTCTTCCGCGTAGTGTATTGAAAATGTTACTTTTGAAAAGTGACTTATTTTCTATAAATGGTGCTAATCATGGTTTATCTTTGTTGTTAGGTGTTATGTTTGATATCAAAATGTGCCGAAAAGATTCATCCAAAAGTCTATCTAGCCTGTTTGGTAAAAAAATAATCGAAAGTTACTTTAACTGACCACCACAAAGTGTACGACTTTATTTTGTTGAGCACTTTACCCCAGTACTTTGCATGCGTAGAATATAGATATTTACATCTCATCAAGTAACGAAGACGCAGAATAATAGTGATTTTGAAAATCCCATATCAGTTCTGCTGATTGTGCCTTCTCGTTTGCAGCATAGAAAAAGTTCATTGTACAGAATAATCGGGTAAAACCTATTGACATTTCAACGGAGGAAGGTGTTATTTTAAACTGCATATAAAAGCTTGATATAGATTCATCAGGATTGTTCATAAACATGGAATAAATTGGGTTTTTCTTTGACGAATCTAATAAAAGGAATTTTCATAACTCATACAGACCAATCTACAATTCACACCCCATCACCCTCTCCATCAAAAGCTTCATGACAGGGAAGACAGTAGAATTAATAATAACAGAAGAGGAAGACAAGCAGCAAGAGGAGAAACAAAATAGATAGGCGATCTAACCAATTGCGGTTACCCGAAAAGAAAAAAACAGGGTCTGCGAGAAACATAAAAGAAAGGAAAGGTAACTGAAAGAAAGATGACCAAGGGTCTGGTGATTATCCCTTACGTCGATCGAGGGCTGATCTTAAAAAAGCATCGAGTGTTTATTTTCCACATCACAGCTATATATGAAGTGACACACTACAAGTTAAACAACATCTACGACTGATTGAAAGTCCGCCCATTATCGGCATGAGTCGTCCTAATAAACCAACAGGTCTAGTCAAGAGGTTGACAGTGTGATGAATACTCCAATTCAGTAAGGAGTCGAAACGTAACTAGTAAGAACGGTTGAGTTGGATTCATCAAAAGAATAATTTATTCAATGCATACAAAGACATTTCCCAATTTTAATTTAAAAGACGCAAATAAAAAACTTTTGATTTACTGAACGGGTCATTAGTGTTAAACAGTGTATTTTCTACATTCAAGCTAATTCACAGAAAATGCGTACGATTTCGAATCATGGAGTACAAACATAAACCTGCTACATTAACAATGATGTTGTTCCCAAAAACTATATTCATATGAAATAGTTTTAAACTAACTGCATTAAAATGGAACTGTGTCAAGGCTATTAGAGTGTGGCGAGAATAAGCGTAACATTCCAGAAAAGATGGTGAAAAAGGAAGAACGGAATTGTCACGAATCAGCCTGTAGATTTCTCAAAGCATAATGCCTCGCGCAAATAAAGCCAGACGTGTCTTATTTGTTTAAAGGCTTGACTTGTTCTTCATCAGATGCTCAAAACATGTCTTGGGTTGCCAGAAGCATATCTTTTTGAGACAGGTTGACCACTTCGAAGATATGCTGTGACAATACATAATGAGTGCTCATCGGATGACGATAATGAAGAATCTACTTTAACAATGTTGAAGAATGTTAAGGGGCTGCCGTCGTGTGGGGGTGTGTGTGTGGGGGGGGGGGGGGGGGGCTTATATATTGAAAACTATAACTCATAGGCATCTCAAACTGCACAGGTATTACAATCAATAACACACATCTGATAATAAACAGGTCAAAAGAAATAAGTCCCCCCTTGGAAATGTGAATTTTTCTGGAAAACAGTTAAGTTCCTTAACCTGTTCCAAAACGTAAAATGTAGACTGAAATGTTACACATTTAATGGGCAATTTGATTTTTCACCCAACAGTTAACCTTCGCCTTGAAAATGCAGCCATTTATTAAATTTGATGACCAATACAAAATGACACTTTCTTGCATAAGGATGGGACAAATTGATGTAATATAAGGACCTGAAGTGAACTCCAAGGGATTATATACACTTTCAATTTATGTTATTCATTCAACCATGAACAGGTCCTTCACATTTTTATTCAAACAGGTGACTACCATGTATTTCAATTTTTCATGGGTTTAACATTTCATCAATTTGTCCAATCCCTATGCAAGGAAATGTCATTTTTTATTGGTCATCAAACGTAATAAATGGCAGCATTTCAAGGCGAAGGTTAACTGTTGGGTAACACTTTATTGCACATTATATGTGTAACATTTCAGTCTACATTTTACATTTTTGTAACAGGTTGAGGAGCCTAACCGTTTTCCAGACAAATTCAAATTTCCTAGGGACTTATTTCTTTTGACCTATTTATATCATTTGTCACCAACAACAAAATTCATTAATTGCTTAATTAAGTGCTAGTTAGTTCAGTTTAGAAGATGCGTTTCTTCCAACTATTTCCTCCAACTCCCCACTACAAGGAGGAGCGTTCATCAATGACCAGAGACAATATGCCTAGAAGGCAACGTCTCCAATCTGCTTCGCGCTCAGAAAGAAACACTACGACTCGTCATCGTGGTGTAAGGCAGCCATCAATAGTATTTGATAGCATGATGACACATACTTTAGAAATGGTCCTTAAAAGTAAGGTCTTAATCAGATTGAGGCGAAAATTTGATAGTATTTCCAATACATATAATATGCATTCCATGGTGTATTTTTTACTAAATAAAATGTTTCCTTGCGAATAAATTCCGTCAAGGGTTTACACTACGATTAGCTACTTATACACCTATCAGTTGTAAAACGCACCATACGACCCCCGGGAGTGGTGCGTCACTTTACCGAGGTGCGTCAACTTCTCATGTACCATGACGCAGCCTGTGTCAAAAAAACGACGGACCATTGCCATCCAAATACGCACTCAGTCAACTATCAGCCCATTCGCACCCATGTAAAGTGACGGACCTTTACGCACCCTCCGTCATTCTTTTGACGGACCAAAGGCTGCCACTGACGTACCCTCCGTCAAGAATTATTGGTAAACGACGCACCCACGACGCACCTTTCCCGGGGGTCGTATAGTGCGTCTTACAACTGATAGGTGTATTAAAACAATACGAAAAACAGATACATTACAACGATGATGTTGGACACTGAAAATATAGACCCATCGTGATGACAAATCAACCAATTATCTGACAATAAATGACATTTAATCGAAATTAGTAGATGTATAGTATGCATGTAAGACTCATTGAAAGCTTAAGTTACTTGGACTCTTGTTGGAGAGAAACCTTGACCCTCTTTTACTGACATAGCAACAATACGAAAAAAGATACATTACAACGATGATGTTGGACACTGAAAATATAGACCCATCGTGATGACAAATCAACCAATTATCTGACAATAAATGACATTTAATCGAAATTAGTAGATGTATAGTATGCATGTAAGACTCATTGAAAGCTTAAGTTACTTGGACTCTTGTTGGAGAGAAACCTTGACCCTCTTTTACTTACATAGCAATGAGGTACACAGTGGGTACAACAGACTCTTACTGGCACTGTACCGGGTATCCATAAAATAATTGTGCACATGTTTGCGCAACTTGTTGACCATGAAGTCCTACCGTTTGGTGTAATATATTTATACATACGGAAAGGGCTAACACTCAGCTTTCAGATGCCGTTTATTTTATCTGATTTGGATTTGTTAATCCTGAGATATACCCAGTTTATCAAGGGGTATGTTTGTCCTGATCTGGTTCTGGTTAATCAAAGGGCATATTTTTTCCAAAGAAATCTGTCACCTTTATTGCTTATACTCTGTTAAAGATATCTGACGTTTAGAATAGTTATAATTGACCGATAGGTATGTTTTGCCTCTTACGATAGGCCAAATGAATAGCCCTTCGACAATATGTTGCTTTTTTCATCCGTTTCCGTCACACACTAAATGTAAGTTTTACAGATAATTACAACTAGTTCTCAGATCCATTTAAGCCCGGACTTTTTCTAAAGTGACGACCTTTCCAGAAGTTTGGGTAATGTTTGTGTTTGTTGACTTTCGAATGAGATAACCATATGATGCGATAAAGCATAATGAATCTGAAATCGAAATATCACATTTTTAGTTTTCTTCTTGATTGTATTGACAATATATGCAATGCAACATTTTGAAGAATGGACATTTAATGCCAAAGATATGAACAGGGCTTTCTGAACAATACAAATTCTTTTCTTTGTCTGGTTGTTATCTCAAAATTAATATTTGCGAGTTCCGACTCATTTTGCTTGATCACATCACATATGATTTAAATGTTTCCATTTTCCTAAATCTCAAAAAGCATCCCCAAACCGACCTACTCCAAAATGCCCATGCTAATAATATAAATACATTTAATTAACTTTTTATTTGTTTCAAAGACGGAGGTTATATTTGTGTTGCCATGCGGCAAGGCCATCGTACATGTCAATTGAATTTGTAAATGACAATTTACTCGTGCGCGACAAAGCGTCGAGACGTATAATTATCGATCAATCACATCCAGTGAAGCTTTATTTATTCAAAATGGCACCAGTGTTAAAGCAAACGATTATTTGACTCAGTTTTTAGAAGCTGAAGTTTTTACCATCAATATAATTAGAAATGTATATACTCCTGTCCAAAAAAAAAATCTGAACGGATGTTATGCAAACTGATATACAATCATCAAAAAAGTAAATCGTAAACATATTAAGTTATAATAACGAAATATTAGCACAGCCATGTGTCCAAAAACCAAAATAAAGTCCGTTTCTCATTTCAGCATTTTCTTCTTCTTCTACACGCAGTTTCAGTGTAGCAATAGGCATATTATCGATTAACTGTTACTAGCGACAACCCACCTGTCGATAGGAATACGAGGATTGGGGATGTTTCAATTGATCAATGCAGCCCAAACATGTTACCTGTCACGCAGGGGGGGGGGGGGGGTGTTTTGGGTGTGAAACACCCCTTGGGTCTGTCCTAAAAAATAAAAAAGGGGAAAGGAGAGGAAAAAGAGAAGGGAAAGGAGAGGAAAAGAGAGGGGAAAGGAGAAGGGAAATGAGAAGGGGACAACGGAGACATGGGAGAGGCAGCTATGGCGTAACCAGAGGGGGGTGGGGGGGGGGGGGGGGGGGGAGTCGAGGGGGCGATCATGCCATGCCCCTCCAATATTGACTGTATGTCGGTTGAGATTGGCTTAGTGTCGGTTCATTTGACAAGAGGAATCATAGAATTATGATGATCAAAAGTACACAAACGGAACAAAGATTCGCGCGCTACGCGTGCATAAATGTCCCAGAAATGGAATATTTTGGGAGTAGAAGCTTGTTTAAAGCAGAAATGTACCTCAATCAGAGAAATATAAAGTCGAAAATTCTCGGTTGGTCCACTATTCTTCCCCCCCCCCCCTGAAAAATCTAGTTACGCCACTGGGCAGGGAGAGAAGGGAAATAAAGCCTCGTTGAACGTCAATGGGGAACGGGGAGGGAAGAGCAAAAATTAGTATCGGCGGGGGGGGGGGGGGGTACCAATTACCCGACGCACCTTACCGGCTTCAACATAACATTCCAGCGGCGCCGTATAGCATGCTTAAAAAAGGGTTTGTTTACATTGCTAAGACGACTGGCGAACTAGACAAAGTTCCAACGCGTGGGTTTTTTCAAACAATTTACGGGCTTTATCAGCACGTGTGTGTCAACCGTGGGAAGGCTAATGCGAGGGAAACCCCCGTGGAACCCTAGCTGTCACAGTCCCCCTCCCTGTTTGTAGCCCTCACCTCCCTATTTGTACCCCTCAGTGAGGGTTACAAACAGGCGGGTACAGCTAGGGTTCAAGGGTTGACCACGTATTAAACACCCCCTCAAAGCCGAAGTGAAAAGAAAAATAAGAAAATAGGAAGGGAAAAGAAAGATAGATAAACTAAAAGAAACTTAATTGGAAGAGATTTAAAATTAGGCGTCGATGCTTTTTTCTGTCTGTCTGTTAAACTTGAAAATGAGAATTACCCGTGTCATGTGACATACATTGAACCAATGAGATCGCCGATAAAACCAATGCCTGCGGATTAAGTTAGTGTATATTATAATGGATGTTTTAGGGTTGAACTCAGTCAAAAGTATTAAGACTTGGTGTTAACACATGAGTCACTGGTAAGAAATTGCAACGTTGAACTAAGAATAAACCTGCGATAAGTGTTCGACAATATGCAAGGAAATGCGTTCTTTTCAACCGTGAATTTCAAAAAACTTCTGGGGTCGAGGAACTCCCCCCCGCCGGAACACGCAACCTGCAATAAGTTTTCACAAATAAATATGCAAGCAAAAGGGTTCTTTTCAACCGTGAATTTCAAAAAACTTCTGGCTTCGAGGGGGGGAATACCCCCGAACTCCCCCCCCCACGGGACACTTAACTGGCCTGCAATAAAGTTGTCAAAATATGCAAGGAAATTCGTTCTTTTCAACCGTGAATTTCAAAAAACTTCTGGCGTCGAGGGTGATACCCCCCACCTCGATCTACCCCAGGGACATGCGTGTCCCGAGGCATGGATAGTTAAATAATTATATCAATATTTCTAAAACACCCCCTTTACAAAATCCTGCGTACGCGCCTGCCTGTCACACTATCATGCGTGTAGAAGAACACAATGCTAAAATGTAAACTGCACTTTGTTTCATTCATTTCGATGTAGCGTTACCGATCTTCACATCAAACGTCTCAAATTAAAGAGAATTTCTTTTACAACTTTATCATTTCATTTTTTTCCAAGGAACTATAGTTTTGGAGTTAAGAGCATATCTACTCCCTGGTAAGTGATGTCGTAAGGATACCAAGTGTATTCATACTACAGAGGAGTTAAGAGCATATCTACTCCCTGGTAAGTGATGTCGTAAGGATACCAAGTGTATTCATACTACAGAGGAGTTAAGAGCATATCTACTCCCTGGTAAGTGATGTCGTAAGGATACCAAGTGTATTCATACTACAGAGGAGTTAAGAGCATATCTACTCCCTGGTAAGTGATGTCGTAAGGATACCAAGTGTATTCATACTACAGAGGAGTTAAGAGCATATCTACTCCCTGGTAAGTGATGTCGTAAGGATACCAAGTGTATTCATACTACAGAGGAGTTAAGAGCATATCTACTCCCTGGTAAGTGATGTCGTAAGGATACCAAGTGTATTCATACTACAGAGGAGTTAAGAGCATATCTACTCCCTGGTAAGTGATGTCGTAAGGATACCAAGTGTATTCATACTACAGAGGAGTTAAGAGCATATCTACTCCCTGGTAAGTGATGTCGTAAGGATACCAAGTGTATTCATACTACAGAGGAGTTAAGAGCATATCTACTCCCTGGTAAGTGATGTCGTAAGGATACCAAGTGTATTCATACTACAGAGGAGTTAAGAGCATATCTACTCCCTGGTAAGTGATGTCGTAAGGATACCAAGTGTATTCATACTACAGAGGAGTTAAGAGCATATCTACTCCCTGGTAAGTGATGTCGTAAGGATACCAAGTGTATTCATACTACAGAGGAGTTAAGAGCATATCTACTCCCTGGTAAGTGATGTCGTAAGGATACCAAGTGTATTCATACTACAGAGGAGTTAAGAGCATATCTACTCCCTGGTAAGTGATGTCGTAAGGATACCAAGTGTATTCATACTACAGAGGAGTTAAGAGCATATCTACTCCCTGGTAAGTGATGTCGTAAGGATACCAAGTGTATTCATACTACAGAGTGTTCAATCAACTCACAATGCATTATCTAACAATGTCGTAAGTACGTAGTGAAAACAGAAACAATCTGATTTCAGATTTGCAAATTTCAGACGATAGATATCGATGAATTGCGCCAACAATTTGAATATTTTAGTACAACCCTCTGGTAAACATGGAAATATTCAACTACAAAAAAAGGGTCAGTATCCTTAATAATTAATCCCAGACCAATTTATATTGTATTTGAAAATGAAAATATAAAAACAATCAATACCTGCAATATACTGAACATGAACCCTACTTATTCCGTAAAGATATCTCATTTTGTTCACGTGTGGCATGACATGACATATCATTATGTCACCATAATAAAGAATCTAGCTATTAGGGGAATTGTCCACGTCACCGTTTGCAATGATAACAACATATCATCATCAATTGCAAAAGAGAGGACGTGAGTTTTTTCAATCATGAATTTCCCGAGACTCTAAAGCAGCTTTTTATGGGGTAACCAATATTAAGTGATATTATAATATTGCCAGAGGACGTTTATAATAAAGTACCCCAATCCGATTCTAACGGCATTTGGAGTTGCAATCAAAATTATACAGCTAAAAATAACTTGGTTTTGGTCAATGCTACTAAGAATATGAACTACTCTTTTATAAAAAAATATGAATGCTTGAATCTTGAAAAATAAATCTGATTCAGCCTAGATTTCATTTCAACAGTTCTGCACAGAACATACCACAGAATATACCAGCGAATAAAAAAATTCAGGTAACATCCTACGCAAACTAAAACAGGCAATTTGGAGAATTTTACTTTGAAAGTAAAAATCGTGTTAGTACGTATTGAAACTATGCTAATACGTGTAACAAGGGAAAGACTTGGTAGCGTGCATGTATGTTTGTGAAATCAATATAATTATTTACTCTTCTTATTTTACATCACGTTTTTACTGTAAAAATGGTTTAATATTGTTGGTTACCAGATATAATTGAAACTTAGATCAGTTTTAAATATTAACTAGGCAACCCTAAGGCCGCTACTCCCGCGAGAGATATCTATTACAATAACAAGTCCTTAAAATGACCATCCGTCTTCTAATTAAAATTCACCTTAAGGTGTTGACATGTGGATATTCTATTAGTGTAATTCACACACAAAACATTGCCATGCCCATGGTGCACTAATACCAAACGAAGAACTAACATTCCTCGTATGACGTCATAATGACCCAGCACCCACACGGCGTCCTCATTTGGCCAGCTATTTGGCTTAACCTACGATTCACTACGGCAAAACAAGAAATGTCCACTCGCATGCTACATCATTCGATTCGATAACGTCATCATCTGAGTTAATATGTTGGCACGAAATCGCTGCCCGGGCAAGCGTTGGCAGGTTAGCCGAGTGGATAGGGACGCGGTGCGGTGATCGGAGGGTCCGGGGGTCTAATCTTGGGCGTTTCGCGGCGATTTGTTTGGTTATAACTTCAGACTTTGTCCCCTCCCCCGGTTTCCACACAAAAATTATAGCCTGGCTGGTTTGGGTCAAAGTACATCAAAACACTCGATTATTAACATTATTTTTGCTAAATATTATTAAAACATTATTAACAATATCAAGTATGAACTTTTTAGCATTAAAAATAAGCGGGGTTGCACCAACCTCCATCCTAAGATTGACAAGGTACTATACTCCTGGGATCTGGTGGTTATTTTATTGGAAATGGTCGCACATTGGTTACACATTACATAAAACAAATTTGTCACCAACAAATCCGGTTTTAAAATGCCGTTTAAAAATATTTAAATGCGGGGTTTCAACGAGAAGCTCCCCCACCCAATATGTGAGGTTTAAAAATGCACCTCGAAATACCTTGAACCAAACATAATTTGTATGCAAGTAGTTTGGCTTCAGGTGGCTATTACAAATTACCGTATCGTGATACTTGTGCCAATTCGAATAAAATTAAGCTTCACACGTTGTAAACACTATACATATCATCCCTGATGACGTCGGTTCACGCACGCGCAGTCATCATACACAGTCGGAGTGTATACATGTATATTATGTGGAAGAAACAAACACAAGGTGACAAGAAATGTTAGTGATATTTTTGCTTGATATTATATTGAATTCATCTCAGTCAAGTTAAAATTAAGTTATATTGTGTTTGTGCTTATGAATGGTATTCCATTTCTTACACCTTTCCGGTGTCATTTGTCACCGATTTCGTTTCAGTGTAGGCCTATACACCATTGAGTGAACAAAGTATGATTTAAACCATATTTTGCTGATCATTCTTAAACAGCTAAGCATGTTTAGGCAATTCTCATTGGTTGTCAGAGACATCGGCGACATTCATATCAGACAACTTAACATTAATTAGCGTGACCCCATCGCGCATTGCGTGGTAACTAAAGGTTTCTTCCATAACGCGCTCTTCAGCAGTGCGCCTACTGAGATTTTCCTGCGTGCTTATGCGGTGCATTACGCCGACGCATGGTGTAATCATCGCACGGGATTGGATTGAATGTTTTTGTGTTATTCGATACTTAGGGGTAAAACTTGACAAATGTGAGCAATTAAAGTTAAAATTTTGATTAAATAAATGTCATAAGTATAAAAGTATGACTGTTTAAGAATGAGAACAAAAGTAGACTGTACCCGTGTTATATATTCTGACATAAATGCGTTCGGTAGTATTATATTGTTTTTGCGTGAAACGCCTGCGGCATCGTTGTTCCACTTAAAATAATACTACCGCCCGCATTTATGACAGACAATATAAGCCGGGTACGGTCTAAGAACTACTATTATTCTCTAATTGCAAACTTCCCATAAACACATATTCAATAAAACAATATCGAATACATGAAACGGTCAAGATTCAAACAACAACACATCACCTTATCCGGTGAAATTGTATCCGGTGATTTTCAAAATTGATTTCATCTCATATTACTTGTTTTGCCGTATCTTTAAAGTGTTTGATCTAGGTACTGACAGGTTTCCGCTACATCTTATTCTGTGCATGTCAATCAATAAAGCTGAGAGAACACTCACACGCTTTCAATAACCATGAAGAATTATAATTCACCGAATTCATCGACAAGTAAAAGATTTAACCAGTCGCATTCAAAAAAGGCAGATCGTTTGTGCTCATTTTAGGGAAACGATAAATTAATTTAATTTTTAACTGATGTGCTTGTTGTATTTCAAATCAAGGTAGGTATACTATCACAACTGTGTATTTATGAAACACACTATTATCATTGATAATAGATCGCATGTGTAAGTACCATTTTGTAATGTTGATATTATTTTTAATTTAAAATTATTGCCAAACCTCTGAATTACCATGATAAATCTCATATGCTTTGGTAGAAAAAAAAAGCCAGGAGTAAAACATTGCAACCAAATTCTTTGCTTTAAAAGGCTGACTGACTGTATTATTATTATATCCAGAAATCGCGTGTTTTTTTCATCAGAATAAGTGTGAAATCTTTAATTTTCATTTTTGTTTTTTTATCTGTTCCCAGTAGGCATACAAACTACTACTAGAACGTCAAGGATTACTCAATCTACTACTAGAATGTCAAGGATCAGTCAATAAAATGAATCAATTTTCAAGAAACTCGTAATTTATTCTAAAAATTATCGAATAAACTATCCTTACACTTAACATGCTTTAAGTGTTTGAAAATGCTTTTATCACACCTGTCCATCTCCGACCACTGTACATGCTGTAGGTTAATTGTGTCAATCCTCAATGTCATTTTTCATTGACTGATAATCTATGATATAGTTTTCAATAGGAACGTTTAAAAAACGAGGTGTGTGTTAGTTACTTTTATTATATTTTATTATAATCGAGATGTCGTTATATAGGTCTACTAATATTCTTTCAATTAAGTTAAACTCTATTATTGGAATATAATTAAATGTGTTTGAACATTTGTGACGCGGTGTCCCCAAAACCGGCGCGAAAAACGAGACTTCGAAAACCGACAGTGTCAATTTCGACCGACCCGACTCAAATATTAGGCACCCACCCTGACAACACTGTCACATACAGATTCAATACTTTTATCTATTGAATATTTTGCTCTTGGTCCTGCAATATGCAATAAAAACAAAAGCACTGATGGGAATAAGGTTTATTCTTCCATGCTTCTGTACCTCATATTTATGTGGGTTACGTACACAATAAATCTATATAGGCAATTACATTAATTGCCCGTTTCAATCATTGATGTATCATCAGCTGATTCAATATCCATTACATGCCTGGTTATACGTACGTTATCGAGTATTTTCTCGATAAAAAGGACAAACCAAAGTACCCTCTTTTCTTAGAGAATAATTTCATCAGGAATCCAAGGAAACAGAATAAGAAGATTCATAAAATAATTCCAAATTTGAAGTTACTGTTCCAGACAGTTTCGACGTCCGATCGGATGGATGTCTTTCTCAATGGTGTATGACCATTAATCCAGTGTTGCCAGAAGGAGTTGACTTTCTGGTGACGTCACGAGATGTGTTTAGTGAAGTTTTCTGGATCAATTGATCGTACAAGTGACTAAGTTGGTAGGCCCCTCGTCGCCGTTCAGAGGTGCTGTTTCATGTCTAAGTTGGACATGCCAGTCACTTGTAATTTTATGTCACACTTCTCTTATCATGCTTGTGTATTAAGTATCGGGTTTATATGATGTCCCTCCCTACAAGGCTCGAAGTTTTTGCTTGAAAATCGAATCACATTAGAAATTATGACGTGAAATGCTTACGTGAATATTTTTACCATAACAAGACATTAAATTGGATTCAAAGTAGTAAATTGGATTCAAAGTAGTAAATGTTACAGTGTTACAGGATGCTGTCTACACAACATTAGTTCTTTGAAAAACATCAAAACCCATTTCCACATACGAGGTAAAAAAACAACCTACAATTTGTCTTATCGTATGCTGTCAATTATTCACGTACTCCGATGTCTTCATCCTACCCTTTCATTTGATACGATGTTTGCACTTGATTGCATTATGGAACGCAATTCTTGCTTTCTGAATAATAGAAGAAGAAATTATTTTCTTTGTTTGGTTGTTATATCTCAAAATCAATATTTGCGATTTCCCACTCATTATGCTTGATGACATCACATATGATTTAAACGTTTTCTTTTACCTAAATCTCTAAAAGCATCCCTAAACCGACCTTCTCCAAAACGCCCATGCTTGAATCAGTAGCATTTCTAATAATTATAAATAGATTTAATGAACGTTGTATTTGTTTCAAGACGGAGGTTATATTTTTGATGCCATGCGGCAAGGCCATCGTACATGTCAATTGAATTTGTATATGACACGTTACTCGTGCGCGACAAGGCGTTGAGACGTATAATTAGCGATCAATCACATCCAGTTAAGCTTTATTTATATAAAATGGCACCAGCCTTAAGCAAACGATAATTTGACTCAGTTATTACTTAGTTTTTACTATCGATATAATCAGAAATGTATACTCCTCACAAGAAGAGTGTTAAAAACACAATCCTCGCTTAGAGGGGGTTGAGTTTGAATGCAAGCAGAAATAAATGAAGAGTATCATAAAGAAAATGTGTCATAACAAAACATGCACTTTCAGTCATAGTTATACTGCACATGGTTGTTTACATACACAAACTCCCTCTGAACATTTGAGTTAAAGGTCCCAAATAGGAATATTTTGTATCTAATTAAGAATAGACTAAGACCTATCACATCAAAGTCAACCAGGGGCAAAAACAACTAATTAAGTAATGGATAATTAATTGTGATTCATTAATGATTAATTACGTATCAATAATCAATGATCAATAATTGATTATTCATTGCTGAATTTATTAATTCATAAATCAATATTAATTAATTTCATTAAAGGCATTGTGAGAGCTGCTTCATTTGCCATCTACAGGATTGGGCAACTTTTTAAGTACCTTGATCGCAGTTCAATCGAGAGGCTTGTGCATGCGTTTGTTTCTTTAAGGCTTGATTCATGTAATAGTCTGTTATATGGACTTCCTGCTGGCGAAATTGCAAAGTTACAGAGAATTCAAAATGCGGCAGCAAGGCTGGTAACCTGCACCAAGAAACATGAACATATTAGTCCAGTACTTCACGATCTGCACTGGCTACCAATTCGTCACCGCATCGCATACAAAATCGCACTTCTAACTTTCAAAAGCATCCACGGAATGTCGCCCGATTATATCACTGATCTTATACCGCAATACAAGCCGACTCGCTCACTACGTTCTTCATCTCAACTTCTTCTAAAACATCCCGGCATTTGTAGGACAATAACATACGGTAGCAGATATGTTTCAGTAGCTGCACCAACTATCTGGAATTCCTTGCCTGCTTACATTCGTGCAATACAATCACTTGTTGCTTTCAAGAAATCTTTAAACACTTATTTCTTCAGATGTACTGATTACATTTTTTTGTATGAACTTGCTTTGTGGTTTTTGTACAGCGAGACTGTATTTTTTTAATCATTTCTCATGTTTTTAAAATTGTGTATAGTGTGCAGCTTCAGACAATTTGCTTTTATCATGTTAATCATAGTTGACTGCAGTGACCAAATCGTTTGTTGTTTCGCTCTTATATTTTTGGTTCTTCTGCAGTCAGCTATGATGTTTTTGTAAAGCGCCTAGAGAATTGTTCTGTTGTTAGGCGCTCAGGAAAAATATATTTTATTATTATCATCATTATTATTATTAAAGAAATGTATTTATTTATTGATTTATTTAAGTTAATTAACAATTGTATTTATTAATAAACGTAATGATTGATTAATTAATATGTTTATTATTCAATGTATTAAGTTAATTCTTAATATACATACATACATTTCATGAATTTATGGACTTCTAGAAAATCAGCTGCACTGATGAATGTGATACATTATATTGCATTTGGTATACACCCTATCACCGATAGCAGGATAGTAGTTCACTGTCAGATAACCAGGCCAGGATTGGAGTATGATAAAACTGTCACCAAGATACAATTAGAAACCCAAATCTCACATGACCCGTTGATCCCTACTGATAAGTCTATACCGTGGTGAGTCACGGGACTATGCGTGCGGAAACACATGTGAGTAAATTGTTCATTGCATGATATGGTATATGCCTGCAAATTTGTCAAAAGGCTGCGTATGGATAATTGGAAATAGTTATAGTTAGCTGTTATGATTGGTTGACCGGGTTGTGTGTTATATAGTGAGGGAGAAATTTGTGAACAAATGAAACCAAGGGTACATGACGTTTTAGGTGACACTATTTAACACTATACTTAGAGTAACAAATGCAATATATCCATGATGTGACCTTGCTAGAAAAAAAGTTGATCTCTGCAACGGGAGTACTGAACTTGTACCAGTACAGGTTTGTTCATTATCTAAAATAGTATTATACTCTAGCGAGAAAAAAAATCAGAAAGGATGTAATGAAATCGTAAAAATATTAAGTTATAATAACAAAAATATTAACACGGCAATGTGTCCAAAGCCAAAACAAAGTCCGTTTCTCATTTTAGCATTTTCTTCTTCTACACGCAGTTTTAGTGTAGCAATAGGCATAGGAAGACGAGGAGCTCCAATTGATCAATGCAGCCCAAACATGTTACCTGTCACACTATCCTGCGTGTAGAAGAACACAATGCTAAAATGTAAACTACACTTTGTTTCATTCATTTCGATGTAGCGTTCTCAATTGTAAGCCGGTCTTCACGTCAACCATCTCAAATTAAAGAGAATTTCTTGTATGTACAACATTATAATTTCATATTTTTACGTAGGGACTATAGTTTTGGAGTAAAGAGCATATTTACTACCTGGTAAGTTTTTTGTACCAAGTTTGTTTATCATACAGAGTGTTCATTAGATTTGTAATCAACGGACAGTTTTATTATTTACATTGACGTAATTACGTAAGTGATAACATAAACAAACTTATCCAGGTTTGCAAAATTTAGACGATAGATATCGATGAATTGTGCCAAAATGTCATACAAATGTTATCATCTTCGCTCCATATAAACGGAAGAAAATATTAGTGTTCGAATTTTATTTGTGGGTAGTTTGTTCTTATAACACGTAAATAGGTTATTGGCATATATTAAGGATGTATATGTATGGACTATTCATTCTTATTTATCATAGAAAATAATCTTGGGTCGTGGATACAGAAACCCATTAGGATTACTTATTCTGTAACTTAGTTTTGGGTTCAGTCATAGTGGAGAACGTTTGAATATTTTAGTACAACCCTCTGGTAAACATGGAAATATGCAACTGCAAAAAAGTGTCAGTATCCTTTTTAATTAGTCCCAGAACAATTTACATTGTATATAAAAATGAAAATATAAAAACATTCCATAAAATACCTACAATATACTGAACAAGAACCCTACTTATTCTGTAAAGATATCTCATTTTGTTCACGTGTGGCATGACATGACATAACATTATGTCAACATAATAAAGAATCTAGCTATTAGGGAATTGTCCACGTCACCGTTTGCAATGATAACAACTTATCATCATAAATTGGACAAGAGAGGACGTGAGTTTTTCAATCACGAATTTCCCGAGACTCTAAAGCAGCTTTTTATGGGGTAACCAATATCTAGTGATATTATAATATTACTAAAGTACACCAATCCGATTCTAACGGCATTTGGAGTTGCAATCAAAATCATACACTTAGCTACAAATAACTTGGTTTTGGTCAATGCTACTAAGATTGTGAACTACTATTTTATAAAAATATGAATGCTTGAATCTTGAAAAATAAAACTGATTCTGCCTAGACTTTATTTCAACAGTTCTTCACGATATAGTGTGGTGTTACGAAGATCTTTTAAACACCAGAGTATTAACTGTCTTCATGTCCCGCAGGATGCTCTGGAGCACAATATTTGGCTCTTTATCACCACAACTCCCCAATATATACCAGCGCAAAATGGAGAATTTTATTTTGATAGTAAAAAGCGTGTTAGTACGTATTGAAACTAAGCTAATGTGTAATAAGGGAAGGACCCGGTAGCATGCATGTATGTTAGTGAAATCAATATCATTATACTGCTTTTTTATTTACTCTACTTATTTTTACATCTAGTTTTAATTATAAAAATGGTTTAATATTGTTGGTTACTAGATATAATTGAAACTTAGATAATTTTTAGATATTAACTAGGCAACCCTAAAGCCTAAACCCTAAACCCTATTAAACTATCCATCTGCAAAATAATATAATGATGAAATGTCGCTACTCCTGCGAAACATATCTATTACAATAACAAGTCCTTAAAATGACCATCCCTCTTCTAATTAAAATTCACTTTAAGGTGTAGACATGTGGATATTCGAAGACATGCTAAAATTAGTATAGTTAGTAACCTAAATATCCATGGCTTAAACGAGTTGATACTTTTATACCTCAGCGCAGAGACTGCCGAATAGGGGCCAACATGAAATGGCTATCTTGCAAATTAATTTGTCTAAATCCGAAAAATTATAGGGAAGGATGAGGTAAGTGGTCTATGGGGTTAGTGATCCAAAACGAAGGTTTTGTAATTGTCGCTACATATCATTGACTTCTTTGAACAGTATGACTTGTTATGTAATTATTTTAAGCTATATGTACAAATTAGAAATAAATTGCGGTTAGGCCTGTATAACATTTTCAGTCTTGAGTCGTTTGAGTAATACGTTACATTAATTGGTTTGAATGATAACATAAGTTATAGTATTTATGTTGTATTTGCTGGACAATTTACATAGTAAAGAGAATATTCAATGAAATAAAATAAAATATGGCTTAGGGGCAATGAATAAGAAACATTTCCACACATAGACATCATCAACCGTAATAGAGGTTATAGCGGGAATGGGAAAACCGACGTTAGTAAAGTAGACATCATCAGTCGTAATAGAAGTTTTAGCGGGAATGGGAAAATCAGCGTTATTATCTTAGATATCACCAACCGTAATAGGTGGTCTCAGCGGGAACGGGAAAACGACGTTAGTAAGATATACCAGTAATTAATATTACGACATTACCCTTTTCTCACATATCTCATCTGTTTACATAAAAGGATAGCGAATACCAAAACACCGGCAAAAGAATTTGATTAAAAACACCTACACTCATGGACGTGGTGTAATTCACACACAAAACATTGATACCAAACGAAGAACCAACATTCCTCGTATGACGTCATAATGACCCAGCACCCAGATTTTTGGCTTAACTTACGAATCACTACGGCAAAACAAGAAATGTCCTTTCGCATGCTACAACATTCGATTCGATAACGTCATCATCCGAGCTAAATATATGTGAACACAAAATCGCTGCCCGGGCAAGCGTTGACAAGTTAGCCGATTGGTTAGGGACGCGGCGCGGTGACCGGAGGGTCCGGGGTCGAATCCCGGGGGTTTCGCGGCGATTTGTTTGGTAATAACAAGTATGAAGTTATTAGCATTTATACAAATACAAAAAAGCGGGGGTTGCACCCACCCCACCCTAAGATTGACAATGTACCAGTATCTGGTGTTTATTTTATTGAAAATGGTCACACATTGGTTACAGATTACATAAAAAAAATTTCCCACCAACAAATCCGGTTTTGAAATGCCGTTTAAAAATGTTACGTGCGGGGTTTCAACGAGTTCTTCCCCACCCAATATGCGAGGTTTCAAAATGCACCCCGAAATATCTGGAACCATAATTTGTATGCAAGTAGTTTGGCTTCAGGGGCTATTACAAATTACCGTATCGTGATACTGGCCCAATTCAAATATAATTAAGCTTTACGTGTTGTATGCGCCATCATACTATACATTTATCATCCCTGATGACGTAGATTCACGCATGCGCAGTCATCATACACAGTTTGCATATACATGACGCGGGAGAAACAAACACGAGGTGACAAGAAATGTTAGTGATATTTTTGCTTGATATTATATTGAATTCACTGAAAAGTTAAAATTAAGTTATATTGTGTTATGTAGAATGTTGACTTTAGGTTGTACATTTTTATTGAAAAAACTGACGGGAGACTGAACATGACGACATTTTACTGCCACACGAAACATGCTTGTGAATGGTACGCCATTTCTTACACCTTCCCGTTGTCATTTTGACACCGATTTCGTTTCAGTGTATACACCATTGAGTGAACAAAGTATGATTTAAACCATATTTTGCTGAACAAATAAAGATCATTCTTAAACAGTTAAGCATGTTTAGGCAATTCTCATTGGTTGTCAGAGAATTCGACACATTCATGTCAGACAACTTAACATTAATTAGCGTGACCACCCTCGCGCATTGCGTGGTTACTAAAGGTTTCTTCCATAACGCGCTCTTCAGCAGTGCGTCTACTGAGATTTTCCTGCGTGCTTATGCGGTGCATTACACCGACGCATGGTGTACTCACCGCACGGGAATGGATTGAATGTTTTGGTTTATTCGATACCTGAAGGTAAAACTTGACAAATGTGAGCAATTAAAGTTACAATTTTGATTTAATAAATGTCAAAAGTATAAAAGTATGACAGTTTAAGAATGAGAATAAAAGTATTGTTTTTAGATCGTACCCGTGTTATATTGTCTGACATAAGTATGTTCGGTAGTATTATTTTTTGCGTGAAACGCCTGCAGCGTCATTGTTCCACTTAAAATAATACTACCGCCCGCATTTATGTCAGACAATATAACACGGGTACGGACTAAAATATATATAATTATTCTCTAATTGCAAACTGCCCATTAACACATATCCAATTAAACAATATCGAATACATGAAACGGTCAAGATCCAAACAACATCACATCACCTTATCCGGTGAAATTGTATCCGGTGATTTTCAAAATTGATTTAATCTCATATTACTCGTTTTGCCGTATCTTCAAAGTGTTTTATCTAGGTGACTTGACTTACTTGACTTGTAGGTTAGGGCTGGTCTACCAGGCTTTCTTACTCCATGTTTTGGTATCCAATGTATGAGTTTGGAGACCAGATCACTGGACCCTCGGAAGCAGTGTCCTGCAAATCTAGATCTACGCTCCCTGATCTTATCCGAGACTTTGGGCATATCCGCATACAGGTCCTTATTTGTCATATGCTGTCTCTAGATGATGTTGAACACAGTTCTAAGCATTCTAGTGTAATATCCGTCCAGCTGTTTACTAAGCTTTGGGGTGACTGTCCATGACTCACATCCATAGAGGAGGACTGATTCTACAGTAGCTATGTCTATGTTCGGAATATTGTAATTGCAATGCACATTTCACTATTTTTTGTGCTTTAAGTGGGTTTGCACGAGAAAACCATACAGACACGGGAAGAAGGGGGTCTGCCATTTTTGTTCATATTGTGGCCAGGGCATGTATATAGTGTAACAACTTTTATTTGTCGGTAAAAAAATCACAGTGTTTCTAGATGCTAAATTATCATTACTTTGAAATCACACCTTTTTACCACAAACACTCCAAGATTGATTTACATGAGTATTTGTTTGCATACATGTAAAATAGCAAAGCTTGAGGATTTTAAACTAGTTTTCGTTTCAGGAACTACTAGCAACATCCCCTTTAGAATGCATGAAAAAAAGTACCAGTAGTGTTCCTACTTTAGGAAAAAAATACATCAAATTGTCTCTAAAAAGGCGGTAAACTGGTCAAAAAATGGGTTTGAACGACTTCATTGTTTCTTGTTGGACAGCAGATCCACTGATTAATTTCATATGTACTGTGCAGCTAACACCTATGCCATACCTTAGAAATAATAAAACCATTGTAGTTAAGTTTCTTTACACTAGAAACACTTATCTGTTTATGACAATATGAAATGACGTAAAATATTTAGTTGGGTGTATACAGAGGGTTACCGTGCATAAACACACCCAGGACTCCCTCAAACCAACTTTATTGACTTACTTTCATGATCCTAAAACATATTCAGGATGTTACCAAAAATAATTTTGTTATGCTAAGGGGTTATTCAAGATGGCGTCCAAAATGGCCGCCTAAACTGGTAAAATCTCATAAAATGACATATAGCAATCAAACTGAATGGTGAAAATATAGTTTAAATAGTGGCATGTATGCATTATACCGCTAGACACTCATATCCAGAACTTTTGCTTTGTAAACACAACTTAATCCAAGATGGCCGCCAAAATGGCCGCCTAAAATGGTAAAATTCCATAAATTGGCATATATGAACCAACATGTATGATCAGAGTATATAGTTTTAACTATGGGATGTATGTGTTAGACCATTGAAACTCATATCTAGTATTATTGCTTTGTTAACATACTTTAAAACCAAAATGGCCGCCAAATGAATGGCCAAAATCACATAAAACAGCATAATATCAATCGATATGTATGGTGAAAATGTAATTTTAACGATGGAATGTATATGTTAGACCACTAGTTTATCATCCTCGGTGTTTTTTTGCTTTGTAAACATAGTTTCAAATCCAAAATGATTGCCAAAATGGCCCCCACATTGATCCCAAAATGGCTGCAAAAATTGCGAAATTGAATAAAATAGGATAATATCAACCTAAATGTATGATGGAAGTATAGTTTAACATTGGGATGTATGTATTAGACCACTAGTAACTCATATCCAGTATATTTGCATTGTAATTACATACTTTAAATCCAAGATGGCCACCAAAATGACCACTGTAAATGTAAAAATAGTCCACATGAGTGTATGATAATCCAAAATAGATATTGTAAGAGTGTATATTACATAACATTCACCAAATAGTATGTTCAAATTGCTAAGCTACTGCTGTTAGATATAAGGCCCACCTCTGGGACAATTTTGATTCTGTATCACTTTCCAAAATAGCTGCCAGAATGGTTAAGGTGATGTTAAATGACCTAAAACAATTGTTTTGTAATGAGATTGGATCAAGACTATTCTTTTCTCATGTCCTCATTTGTTGGTAGTGGCTCTTTTAACTTTATTTTTTTCTTTCATCTTTCTGGCACAAGCATTTTGCTTGAGTTCGGTCCCTTCAGGACCCAAGCGTGTGTCCGTACGGACTGACCGTGTAAACAAACACAAACAAACAAATGATACTATGTAATACCAATACCCCAAATATAACAGGACAGCATTCAATATATTTCTATGGTAAAGCCTAGGGGCTGTAGATCTAGTTTGAGTATTTAAAAATATCCAAGATAGCTGCAAAAGATTAAAATAACTGAAAAACAGTATTAGTTTATTGTTAGTGTTACAGTAGATATGACCAAATTATTTCAAACTAGATCTACAGCCCCTAGGCTTTATCATAGGCATATAACTGTTGCATTCAATATATGCCTTGGATATTTTAATTTTAAAATACTCAAACTAGATCTATAGCCCCTAGGCTTTACCATAGACATATATTGAATGATGTTATATTATATTTGGGGGTATATTGTATTATATTGGTATTACATAGTATCATTTACAATACAAAACAATTGTTTTAGGTCATTTTACATCAGCATAACCATTTTGGAAAGTGATACAGAAACAAAATTGTCACAGAGGTGGGCCTTCTTATATCTAAAAGCAGCAGCTTAGCAGTTTAGAACATATTAGTTGGTGAATGTGATGTAAAATACACTCTTATAATATCTATTTTGGATTATCATACACTCATGTGGACTATTTTTTACATTTACAGTGGTCATTTTGGTGGCCATCTTGGATTTAAAGTATGTTATTACAATGCAAATATACTGGATATGAGTTACTATTGGTCTAATACATACATCCCAATGTTAAACTATACTTTCATCATACATTTAGGTTGATATTATCTCATTTTATGCAATTTGACAATTTTTCCAGCCATTTTGGGACCAATGTGGGGGCAATTTTGGCAACCATCTTGGATTTGTAACTATGTTAACAAAGCAAAAACTACTGAATATGAGAAACTAGTAGTCTAAACATATACATTCCATCGTTACAATTATATTTTCACCATTTTCACCATTTCGGTTGATATTATGCTGTTTTATGTGATTTTGGCACTTAATTTGGCGGCCATTTTGGTTTTAAAGTATATTAACAAAGCAAAAATACTAGATATGGGTTTCTAGTGGTCTAACATATACAGCAAATTGTTAAACCTATACTCTGATCATACATGATGGTTCATATATGCCAATTTATGGCATTTTACCATCTAAGGCCGCCATTTTGGCGGCCATCTTGGATTTAGGTGTGTTTACAAAGCAAACGTTCGGGATATGAGGTTCTAGTGGTCTAATTCATACATCCAACTATTAAAACTATACTTTTCTCATACATTTTGATTGCTATATGTCATTTAATGAGATAAAACGAGCTGCATCAGATCATATTGCTAGGAATTTGAAAAAAATAATGATAAAAGATAACATTGTAAAAAGAGATTGCAGAGGCCCAACTACAATGATTTTATATTTTCGTAAGAAGGGCTCATATCTGACCTTCCTCTGCATATTAGCAAAAAAAGTCAAAGTGGCTGTCCAAATGAGTAATGGTTTCTCAAAAAATATCATTATTTTGACCAAAAATGAGTAAAATTGCCAAACTTAAGATTTTTTTTACAGAAAACCAAAACACTTCCAGACGTTTGGTTAATGTCACATTATGAGGTAATGTGTCATACATATTGTCACCAAGAATTAAGTTGGTATCTGTAGGTATGCTCTATTCCAACCCATTTGATGCCAGATTGACTGTTTTGAAAATAGACGTTTTTTTAGGTAAATGTCTTATTTTACCCCTCCCCATATAATTATATCTAGAAACACTGTGAATTTTTAATACACATTATGAAGTATAGCTTATACTAAGGGATGTAGACAATCAGTATGGTCGAAATTTTCCGACCCCCTTCTTCCCATATTTCAAGAAACTGCATGGTCTTCTCGTGCAAACCCACTTAATATTAATGCAATACTGATTGTGCAATATGTGTTCTGTGCATCTCGCTTTTTAACTATTCCCATTTTTACTCATGTATATTTCACAGTTATCCACGTTGTCTGTGTTTGCTCTTCTTATTTAGACTTAACTGTGCAATATTCATACAGTATTTTATCTTGTTGTTATCGGAATTTTAATATTGTATATTTATATATTGCTACCGTGACGTGTGCTTTACGCTTTTAATGTATCTTTGTAAAGCGCCTTGAGTTCTTTTTGATGTAATTGCGCTATATAAGAAATAAATATTATTATTATTATTATTATTATTATGTCTATATAGGTACTGAAAGGTTTCCGCTACATCTTATTCTGTGCATGTCAATCAATAAGTTGAGAGAACACTCACACGCTTGCAATAACCATGAAGAACTAAAATACACTGTAGGTTAATTGTGTGAATCGTCAATGTCATTTTACATTGACTGATAATAAATGATATAGTTTTCAATAGGATCATTTATAAAACAAGGTGTGTGTTAGTTTTACCTTTATTATATTTTATTATAATCGAGATGTCGTTATATAGGTCTATTTTAACTCTATTATTGGAATATAAATATGACGATTTTAATGTGTTTGAACCTTTGTGACGCGTGTTCCCAAACCGGCGCGAAAAACGAGCCTTTGATAACCGACAGTGCCAATTTCGACGACCCGACTTAAATATTAGGCACCCACCCTCTGACTACGACCACTGTCACATACAGATTCAATAATGTTATCTATTGAATATTTTGCTATTGCAATATGCAACAAAACAAATGCACTGATGGGAGTAAGGTTTATTCTTCCATGCTTCTGCACCCCACATTTATGTGGGTTACGTACACCATAAATCTATATAAGCAATTACATTAATTGCCCGTTTCAATCATTGATATATCACCAGCTGATTCAATATCCATTACATGCCTGGTTATACGTACGTAATCGAGTATTTCCTCGATAAAAAGGACAAACCAAAGTACCCTATTTTATTGTTTGATAAAACGTACGCAAAATACAAAATGAGACGCTTGTCAATTCTCTCAGCACTTCTTTGTTGTAGGTGCCCTGCTGTCGGAATCCTAATGTTGGAACTGACGGTGGTGATATTCTTTTACTTATACATGTTATAGGGGATGACCTCTGAATGTACGCTCCGCCTTAACAATGGCTTATGTTTGAATGCTATCGATCGCAACTGTCTTTTTATAACATGAAGCTGAAATGAATTTCTGAAATAATATGATACAGTCCCACATGCCAGTCACCAGTATCGCAAGTGTTACAGGATGCTGTCTACACAACATTAGTTCTTTGAAAAACATCAAAACCCATTTCCACATACGAGATAGAAAACAAACTTGTCTTATCGTATGCTGTCAATTATTCACGTACTCCGAGGTCTTTATTCTACCCTTTCATTTGATACGATGTTTACACTTGGATTGCATTATGGAACGCGACCAAAATTACAGTTCGTGCTTCACTACTATATAACGCACATACAGTCAGTCTGACAACATGGACAATGGACTCTAGAGTCTAATGTCCATTACATTACTACTTCGAATCGAGAAAAATGTCTTGTTATGGTAAAAATATTCACGTAACAGCACTTCCATGTATAACTTAGCAAGGAGGGACATCCTATAAATCCGAAACTTAATACACAAGAGTAGTGTGACATACAATTGCAAGTCTTCTCAGATAGTCATATCATTTGAATGCGAAATCCTAATGATTTACTAAAATATTATAAATTCAAGTAAGCTCGCTTTTTTATGTCGCTTTTCTATTTCGATACTAAATAGAAAGTAGCAATTTCAGAAGATATCTCATGTATCATGTATGTTATTTGGGTATTAATACAAGAGGTTCCATTTCTAAACCAAGTTCCACATAACATGTTAATGTTACGCATTTAAAAGCAGATGCAGCAATGAATAATTTAGACATGGAATTGGTGTAGCTTAGAACTGGTTGATCCGAAGATCTGATACCAATCCTATTAATATCCCGATTATCATTTCCCTCTTACAAAACTCACGGAAATATGCATCACCAATCAAACCTTGCTACGCCTCCGGATATGCATTTGCTTTTGGAATGATGCAACACGCATTCTGCGCTACAATTTCAACATATCAAATATCCTCGGAGTACTTCCGATGGATATAAGAGTATTTTTGTAAAGATAAGATATTATTCGATGAAAAAGGTTATTATGTGATTGTGTGTGTATTACGTATATATTTTATCGGAACAATGTTTCTTTATCTGATCAAGTGCTCACGAAAGTGGGCTAATTCAAATTGCTACTGTAAGTGATGATAAAACAAAGGAATCCGATAATAAAAGAGTACTATATAATAAGCATGCTTCTGAACGCACTTATGGGACACAACATAACTTCACGCTATGTACTTTGACCTACTTACGGTATTGCTTGATTTCAGTGGATTATTCAGAGGGGGGGGGGGGGGGGGGGGGGGGGCGATTGCAATACAATATTTGATGTCGGTTGAGACAGGAACTCGGTTATCGAGCTCGATTTATCGCGCCGGTCGCCAGCTATTTTTTCTCGGCGGCAACACCCCCACCGACTACAACCATCCCCTCCCCGTTCATCAATACTACTACTAATAATAAGGCATTTGTAATAATAATAATAATAATAATGGTAATTTATAAAGCGCCGGTATCCGCCGCAAGCGACGCTCATGGCGCTTCTCTGCATAAATGCGCTATCGATGCAATCTAGATGACATATTCCGATCCGAGGCGCAAACGAGAACATATATTTAGTACATAAATACAATTATACAATATAAGAACTACATGTACATAAGACATAAAAAGTGCATGGACATCAGGTATATACCCTTTTTTAAATAGCTCCGAGTCTTTGTATTTTTAAATGATTGAATAGAGTTACAACATCTGATATTTAGAGGCAAAGTATTTTTTTTAAAGCAGTCAGTCACTGTTTTATAGTCTGTCAAAGGAATATCTGACATTGAGAACGGTTACAGCTGACCGACATGTAAAAAAATAGGCATGATTTAAAAATCAAATTACCAACAGTCTAATCTCAACCGACAGTGCCAATTACAGCATACGGTGCCATTTCATCCGACAGTGCCAGTCACAACCGACAATTCTAAGTCTCAACTGACACGAGTCTAATAGTGGGGCGATTGCCCCTGCCTCCCCCCTTTGACTACGCCACTGACGTTTTGTCACACTAAATGGAAGTTTGGTTTTTACTGCATCTCTCCAGAAAAGTACAACCACTACTCAGATCAATGAATTTGTAGCTGAGGTTCCAAGCTACAATAGTGTACTATATTCCATGACTGGCTTATATAATTACAAAGTTATGAGGTACGAGGTAGAACTTATTGAATGCCCCTTGCCATGCTCGTAACAAGATTAACATTAATGCTCATTCGTTCCACGTCCATGATGCTTATAATTATGTCCCTTCTTCTTCTTTCAGTTATTGACATAGATTCGCATAGAATTCACATTTGTTCCAATATTATGATTGATCTTTCTCTTTTTCCTTTCAATCTATAAACACTGAGATAAGTAAAGCAATACTATTTGCACATTTGGACCAATTGTGTCCCTCATTCCATCTGCCCCTATCATGGTAGATTGCACCCTCTCGATATGAAGAAGGCTTGGAGTTATGATAACGTTATCTCTAGAGGACGCACTGCACAATATGCTATTTCAAATTTTGGACTAAAGAACCTTTTCAAAAATTCGGATTAAAGAACAATGAAACCTTTTTAGACTAGAGAACCCTTTTGAAAATTCGAACTAGGCCTATAGCACCTTTTTGTTTGAAAATTCTGACTAGAGAACCCTTTTTAACTTTCGGATAAGAGAACCCTTTACCAGACTATAGAACCTTTCAGAATATTCGGATTAAAGAAACTTTCAGAATATTCGGATTAAAGAAACTTTCTAATATTCGTAATATAGAACCTATTTCATTTTCGGACTATAGAATCGTCGGACTTTAGATCCTTTTTATTTTCGGAATAGAGAACCTTCGTAATATAGAACCCTGTTTTCGGATTAAAGAACCATTTATATGATTCGGACTATCGAATGGTGAATTTACATGGTCGTACTATAGAACCTTCGTAATATAGACCCGTCAGACTATCGAGCGGTCCCCGCCTATCTAAGGCTTTTGATTGATGGAATATGTAAAGCACCGCAACGGACTATACACTTGCCTTTGCCTCTATTCAAGTCAAGGTTTCCTAGGAATACATACTATTTAAACCATTTTGAATTTGTAACGGCATTTCCCTGGTTGAGAACTTTCCTTTAAGTTAATTTGATCTCACACACCTAATAAGTGTCTGAATATTGCAAATAGTTCCGCAGGTGATTGTGTTTGTACCGTTGTGCGTGCAATACAATATTTATGAAAACCTCGAAAACAGCTTATAGTTGTCGCCTTCGATTAGAAAGTTTAGTTCCGACAGTCACAGGGTACAAATTTATTCTAATATCGATATATTTCGGTCACGAATTGACCTACTTTTACGATTCTAAAAGACAGTGTTTTGAATGGTAACCCTAGCTTTGTTTAACACGTAATTTTATACATCTTGCATACCCAAAAGTATCAACCCGAAATAAACCCTTAAATAAAAGTGTTATGTAGCCGATTTGTAGTTCACGGTAATCATCACCATTTCATTTTGCATTCTAAGATACTTCTTTACGCAACAAGCTATACCCAAGATGGATGAAGTAGGCCTATACCATGGATAGAATATTATTATATAACACATACACATATTCCTGTTATTTGATTGGGGGATACTACATCATGTGACATAACATATTTGGATTTTTTCCCCATAATTTTACAGGAGGGAAAAATGATTCCCATAAAAGGTACTATTTCCCTGTGATGGGGAGCTGCGAAAGAAATAGTACCTCTTTATGGGAACCTTTCTTTTCTTTGGGAAATTGTCCCTGCTCGCGATTGCGGTAATTGATGTGAACTTTGACACGTTTGTGTCAATCGATCAGATTTCTTGTCGTCTGTTTTGTCATTTACGGTTCCGTTCCCTTTAAAGTTTTGAGATTTCCTGACCACGGAAACGGGGTTGTATCCGTGGTTATAACTCAAGTTTTATTCCTTCCAAATCCTTGATTTATTGCACCAGCTGTTAGTGCCTACGGCGCTTTGGGTACCTGCTCTGGCAGTTCTGACGTTGGTTTTTACTAGGGTTTTGAAGCAAGGTCTTCACACTAGAGTGCCGGTCATTGTGACATTTACTCAATGCAGATTTTGTGGATTTGTCGTGCTGTTAGGGGCAGAAATGAATAAATTACATAATTTACCCTCAAATTGTTTTTCGAACGAGCAATTTCGGCTGTATACATCCAATGTAACATGAAAAACAATTTCAATTCTCAGTTATAAAATTTAAAATTCTCTCTCCCAACCATGCCAACTCTCTGAGTTATTGCGACACCATGTGGATTGCCTACGGCGCTTCTGAGTAAATCTGCTTCGACCGTTGGTGCAGGGGCGACTTGGTATTTCGACCTGAAGGCTTTCTAGTAGGGGTTCTTGTGACGATTTATAAATTCAGATTTGGCTGGATTTTTCGTTATTTAAGGCACAGAAATGAACAATTGAGATAATATAGCCACAAATAGAAGTTTCAACGGGCATATTCGGTTATATATCTCGGAAGATGTGTACGTGAAAATGTTTCATGTTCACTATATATATAGATTACAACGCGGCAGAGCACTATAATTTAACCACATGTGGTTGGGCTCGCAACGCCCTGTAGTAGGCATGCATAACCAGCATGTGTCCACGGACGTTAGTTCTGAGTTTCTGGCAGATGATCAATTGGCAACTGATAGTTGAAAAAACACCCAACGCCTAAATTGTTAGGTTTTGGCGTGATTTAACCAGGTTATATAATGAATTTCTAGCTTTGAACTCCATTTCAGATTTTATAAAATGTTGAGAAAAGTCCCCGGAAAAGTCTCAATATAGGATTTCTAGATTACATTTCAGTTTTAATTATTAGCCCAATTGGGCTACATCAAATGCTATATATAACGTGGCCAGACTGTATTGGCTAGACAAAGTCGAGACTCGGGGCACATGTTCATAGAGCAATTACTAATATCTTGGCCTGTCATTATGTCAAAAAGTTGGGCTCAAACCTTACAGGCAACTGGAATTTATTTTTTATTTGCTGCCGTTCGGACTACGTAATCTTCCCGGAGTTTATTAGCCTTTCATCAAGGCTTTATGGTGGTAAAACAGTGTGAGCACCCTCTATGGAAATAATACAAAGCCTTTCAGCATTTCTTTGTGTTATGTTTTGAATTTGTTTACGGAAGTTTGTTCACGAAAAAATTGCGCTTGCTGATTGGTTGATAATGATGTTATGATATATCGGGAGACGTCATCGATATCAAGTGCTATCTCTAACAGTTGTCGTATATAATTAGGCGGAGCCTATCGTGTGTTACGATGACGACTGTGTTTGATGGACATATACTGCTCCGCCAAACACCGGGGCCAAACACGACGGTGTTTGATGGACACATACTGCTCCGCTCGGCATCCCGCCTTTGGCGGTCGACATGTCGGCATACGCCTCGCTTCGCTCGGCGCTCAACAGGTAATTTTGCGAGGCGTCTTTGACAAAGACTAGAAGTTTATCACCGACATGGAACATGTGGGTTTCGGCTTATTGGTGAAGATGCATTGGAGCAATTACTCGACGATGTAGACATGCAGTGTGACAGTGCTAAAACGAAGAAAAACAGCAAATCAAATATGCTGCCAATCTGCCAGAGAAGTGTCGACGGAGGTAAGCTTAGTGACTGACCTTGATTGATAAATTAGAATGACCTCGGTCAGTAGTCACCTCCACTGAAAGCCAAACTGGAGTCAGGGTTACTCTATAAAGGGAGTCTAGCCTACATGTGACTCTATGTCAATATTGACTCCGTTTAGAGAGTCACATGACTCCCTTGGAGAGTCAACATTTACTGACTCCTTTGGAGAGTCATGATACATGACTCTTCAAGGGAGTCAAAATTTACTGACTCCTTTGGAGAGTCATGATGCATGACTCTTCAAGGGAGTCTTGTGACTCTTCAAATGGAGTCAATATTGACATAGAGTCACATGTAGGCTGGACTCCCTTTATAGAGTAACCCTGACTCCCTTTATAGAGTAACCCTGACTCCCTTAATAGAGTAACCCTGACTCCCTTTATAGAGTAACCCTGGCTCCAACTGGCTAAATAGAGTCACCATGACTCCAGGTAGGGATAAAACACTGAGGACTTCTCTAAAATGTCAAGATACAGAAAATGAACACAAAATAATTATACACATTGCACCAATATCATTTTAATTCCAGTATTTAATAATTCAAATTCTGTAAAACTTCATATCATTTTAAAAATGTACATTTTAAGTCTTTGGCCCCATATCACTTTCAAAGTCAATGCGGTTAAATAATAAATAATAATAAATACATAGTTTGCTTTTTATTTTGGCACATAAAATGGTGAAAATTGCACATCTTTTGAGATAAAATTCATTTTTTGACCAATTTTGGCAAACAAATCTGTTTTTTTTGAGTGACAACATTTTTGACATGGTCTATTTGAAAGGGCTTACTGCATACGCTTTACTCCGTCAACAGAATAAAGCGAGTGTATAAACATATGCTATTTCGTTTCACAAAATACAGTAAGCCATTTGGAAGGACCATATCTACAACAAAAATAAGAACAGTTGTTACTTATTACTCTAAATGTTAAAATAGTCCCATATTTTTACAGAGTCATTCCATGTCAAACCCCGGGATGTGCACCGCAGCATGTCATAGATTTTGTCTTCTTTTTCTGTGTGGTGATAGATATTGATGAAATACGAAACGTGTAACAAATTTGAGCTTGATACTCCATTTCGTTTTCCCGCTATAGAGCAATTTGAAATTTAGGGGGTCAACAAAAGACAATGATAAGGGGGTCATAAATAAACAAAGAGACCCTCCACAGCGTTCGAAATGTCATATCTAGGGGAACTGTTTGGTGTACAATCCAAATTTGGCAACAGAAAACATGCAGCTCTTTTCATTTTGAATATGGTCCTCAATATGCCAGTTTGTCTGTCCGGGGCCATCCATGCGTGTCGGCATACACGGCCATGTTTAAGGGGTCAGAACTCCAAAAGTAAAAATATTTTTATTGTCCAATTTTTGGTCAGTCAGAGCTTTATATTACTTGTCACGCGTCAGCATATGCGGCCATGTTTGGGGTGTCAGAACTCTAAAAGTAAAAATATTTTTAGAGTCCAGTTTTTTGTCAGTCAGAGCACTTCATTAGATGTATCTACTAGTGCATAATAACGACATTGAATGTGAAGTCTTGTGTTTTGCAAAGGCCATTCAGCAAAAAACAGTTTTAATGTCTTATGCACTAGTAGGTAGATCTAATGAAGTGCTGACTGACAAAAAACTGGACTCTAAAAATATTTTTACTTTTAGAGTTCTGACACCCCAAACATGGCCGCATATGCTGACGCGTGACGCGCATTGCCTCGGACGGACAAAGTGGCATATTGAGGACCCTATAGCTTCAAAATGAAAAGAGCTACATGTTTTCTGTTGCCAAATAAAGATTCTACACCAAACAGTACCCCTAGATATCATTTTGAACGATGTGGAGAATATTATTGTTTATTTATGACCCCCTTGTTGTCTTTTGCTGACCCCCACACCACCTCCCCCCCCCCCCCCCCCCCCCACACCACCTAAATTTAAAATTGCTCTAGCGGGAAAATGAAAAGGAGTATCAAGCTCAAATTTCTATGTGCTGCGGTGCGCATCCTGGGAGTTGACATGGAATGACTCTACAATAACACTACCTCTTTGAGAGCTTCTTGAAATTGTTACAAAATGGTATGTAAAATTTGAGTTTCACAGCTAATTTGGACTTCAAATTACCTAAATTTCCCAATGGTACAGCCTACAGATATCATTTGTGTGTCATGTTGTTCAGAAATTCAATAGCAAAACACATGTATAAGTTTGAATAAAATGCTATTAAACATAAAACAATATAGTGCAAAATTCATGGCATTATGGAATTTAAAATATGAACTTGTTATATGCCCACGAATTTTGTTAGAAGGTGCCTCCCCCCCCCCCCAACCCCCTTCCTTCTTATAACGTAATCCTGGAAAGTCAAAAATCCAAGTTTTTGACCAATATTTTGAGTTATTAAACTCGCTTAAACAAACAAAACTTGCCAACTTATCAGAGTGTCCGACACCTTACAAAGGTCCAAATTCAGAGTTACAAGAGCAATGTATCAGGGGTTTAAATTTCATACTACTATTCAAGGGACAAATAAGACTGCATTTCTGAAGGGGTGTGAAACCATTTAGACCAACTATATGGACCAACTTTACTGTATAAGTCAATATTTTCACAAGAAGATATTTTCATGATTTGAAGCAATAACAACATAATATGGTGAATTGTTAATTTTGCGGTTGCTCAATCCTGCCCCATAAGTTCAATGCATTATTTAACATTTTATGTGTTTTTATTTTCATGTTTGTGGATTCATTCACGAAAATAAATACCTCGCAAAAAATTCTACTTATACAGTAAGTAACCCATCAATACAAATTATATAAACTTTGTTCAATCTTAAAATTCAAGAATCAATACTGCATTCAAAATGCTCTGGTAACAAATTTACCTACCTTTAATAATTCAATTTTATAACTGTAAAGCTGGAATTATAGTACCCATCTCTGGCGATTTTGTCCCCTGCGATTTTGTCAGCAGTCAATCACATGTAGCGTTTTACGCATGCCTAACGAAGACAAAATCTTCGGAGATTAGAACTATAAAATAAGCTTTACACTTTTCCCCAAATAAATCTATGAAATACAAATTGTCATAACTTGCAAGGATATCAAACAACTAACTTCTTAAAGTACTAGTCCACGATCTTACTTTGGAATATACCATTATGTTTTAGCATATTCATAAAGTTTACACAAAACTTGTTGGATTCACACACAAACCTGGGCAAATTCGAACGTTTTAGTGGTAAAACAGTGAATTCCTTCCATTTTAATTTCGATCTACTAGTACATGATATAGATCGAAATTCCCTTATATAGCTACGTAAGCGTTTAATACAGAATGCTAGACTCAAAACATTTCTGTACTAAGACATTAATGATGAAGTTTACTAAATTTACACATACAAATCAAATGGGCGACGTGAGAATCTTGGCCGATTCCCAATACAAAATCACGAAAATTCAACTATAGTGACCCTACTCGCCAAGGGTCGCATTATGACGCGTCTGCGCGTCCTAGACCTCTCACTTTCGAATAGTGACGCGTCAGATTTCAAATTGGAAAGCCTTGCGGGTACCTATCAAAATTGAAGGGACCCCTCACATTTGACGATGTATGGAAATGGAAACCTTAAGAAATTCTGTAAATTACATATCCATCCTTTGCTCACAATATAAATTCAATAAAACTGTCCTCATCATCGATCATACCCGTCGACCCCTAACTAACCAAACCATAAGTCATCGACTCATAGTGTGGCCTCTAATTTTCCTAAATCAGTTTCGTCCATTTTCAAATACCCATACTCCGGGACCTCTCATTTTCTTGAGGGACCACTTAAATTTGTTTTTTGAAGTCCTACGGGGTCCCGAAAAATTTCATGGGACCTCTCACATTTTTGATCCAGTGCTATCCCTGCTACTCGCTCCTCTTTTGGGGAAAGAGTAAATTTAAGCTGTATATATTCTTCCAGGGTTTCTGACAGTTAATATTTATAATTTTGCGAATAAAAATGACTATTTTATTTTCGCCAGAAATCGTAGACTAGGACTTTAAAAAGCATTTGCTACAATTTTTTAAATGGATAACATATCAAATTTTCAACAGTTTTAACTTTAACTTTTCAATTCCAAGGAGCAATAATTATTATTAAATTGCATTGGTACATAAATGTTAATCACACCTGTTCCAGCACACAATTTATAAGCGACCACTATTTTGACTTTATCACATATTATGACATCATGTACGCCACATATATTGCGATAGGGAATTGTGCGTCGTCGTCGTATGCAAATCATTGATTGTTGTGGTATACAATGATGTGGTGATACGTATAAAGCCTAAAATACCGAACACTCTATAAATTGTCTACTTTTATATCAAAACAGGCATTCAACACTATCACTAACAACATGCTTGTTTAAATTTGCAATCAAACAGCAATAGCATAATACTATTACTAGTAATCCGGCACTATCAAGGTAGCACACCTCTAAATAGTTCCAGGTGAAAACTTGCTTTCAACAAGCTGGTGGTACTACACACTTCCTCTCCATCTGCAAAGATGCTAAATGCACCAGATAGTGGATCAGTTGTCAAGACATAAGGTGTCGCACACTCATCATCCTCATGTTGTTTTAGGATTGCCTGTAAATTCTCATTCAGCAGAGCTGGTATTGTACCCACTGCTTGCATGTTTACTGCATCTATACAAAGTGGAAAATGGGGAAAAGATAAGTATATCAAAGCCAAAAAGTTAAATGCAACTTATTGTAAATATTTTGGGCAATATTCTCCCAAAAATTAGAACCAATTTGGTATTCATTATAAGTAAATGATACAACATTGTCCAAGAATTTACTGCAGATCTGTTACAGTAGGTCCATGGTTCTTGAGTTACATTGTAAGAAAAGCTAAGTGTACCAAAATCAATATTTTTTCTTTAACTCAAGAACCACTTGACCTAAAAATAACTTTAAACTTGAATGCAATATGAGTTATTTGGAATGCCTCTTCCAAGATCCAAATCCCATTTGTTTTGGTTGTTGAAATTAGGAAGAAAATTACATCGAAGAACAGAAGCATTCAAATACCACTACATCCACTAGTATTTGCTGTGTACTGTCTGTGCGTTTCATGTAAAATTAGCGTTAGGGTGGTGGGATGTATGTGAGATTATGTGATGCACTCGCGGGGTTGCAAATGTATGCCAGGTTTGTTTTTTAAATGGCCAATGGTTTTCCGAGATAATCCGACATGTGAGCCGGGTTGTGGATGTGCGCCAGGGTCTTTAATAGACTTATGGATGTTTTAAGGGTGTCCAGGGTTTTGAGATGCAGGTGGATTTTTCCCGCTCCCAGTTTAAAAGATGTGCACCAAGTGTTTTTGAGATGCACTGGTGTTTCCTTATATAATTTTACCCAAGCGCAGTTTAAAAGATGTGTGCCAGTAATTTTTGAGACACTTCTAAAAAAAACCTTCATGCATATCATCACAACTTGGCGTACTTCTTTAATTCCATGCACATCCATGTCAAATAATCTAAAAACTCTTGCGTCTCAATAAAATAATACATATAGAGTTCCGAAAATTTCTCCAGCTCCCAAGTCAAACTTACCATTTTTTGCAGCCTGTGTTTCTGACTCCCGAGCTATCTTCTTCAATTTGTCCACCAAGTCCGGAAACTTGTTCTTGGTCTTCAGTCTTCACTGTAACAATCCTGCCTGCAACCTTTTCAACCCTTTCATTAAATACTGTGAGCTTGATTCCTGCTAACCGAAAGAACTCTCTTGATATCTGTTAACAGAAAAGTTATAAGACATGAATTTAAATTTACTTTAATTTACCAGCACATTAATTTACATTATTTGTCATACAATATATTTTTGAGTGAAACATTGTTTGCAGCTACATTTTGACACCAATCTGGGTAACTAAATATACTTTGGGCTGAAAATAAATAAAAATGCATACATTTAGATAAAATTCAGATTTAAATCTGAAAATTATCATGTTTGCACTAGTAAAAATCATGTTTGTTCATGTAATAGGTATATTCCGAAATGCATCTACAGAGCAAACCGGGGGTAGAAAATATATAATTTAGTAGAGTTTGCCATCGCCATAATTCCCTAGCCTAGGTCTCTCTGCACTATATAAGTACAGTTAAATTTCTTTAAAAAGATATTCTGAATATGACATGCTTTCAAAACAAGATCTTAACACATTCATAGTTCACACAATTCAAAATATATGTGGCAAATGAAAATGCATTATTCTTCTTTACTAATCACTTTACATAATATATCATTGCAGGTAGCACCTACCTCACGCTCACTATACAGTATTGGGTAGATTTCCTTTATTGATTTCAAAGGTAGGCCCTGCACAACAATAGCCTGCCTACGGTCAGCAAATGTGCTATCTATCCTCCTTTTGAACTTTTCACCATCCTTCTTTTCATCTTTGAGCTTGCTTTGCATCTATAAAGGAATACATCATGAAAAAGAGATTCAATGCTTTAGGCATTTATAAAGAACTTCCATTTTAAGATTAATGGCCAGGGCCCAACTCCAGTGGTGTCACCCTGTATTATTAAGTGTATCAATAATAACCCCCTATTTTTACAATTTCAAGGGCACCTTTAAATTTTACCCACAGGGTGGAAAATGCGTGACAAATGGCAGATAGGGTGCTTTTCTTTTTCACTAATTTTCTCATTAATTAAAGGTAGATGACCCGATCACATTTTCATAACACAGATTTGACCTTTCAAAAAGGATGACCTTTCATGTCGAATAGAAAACTTCAAGTTGAACATCTACCTTTAATCATCAATTACGTTTAAAACCAATAAAAGGCATTTCTTGTGCCCACCCAATTTCAGCCAAAAAATGGTTAAATAAAGCTGTGGCATCAATTAGTTAGAATTCAAAGAATGTAATTTGGGGGAATTTTCGGTCATGATCTTTTTTGAATTTTGTATAGCGACGACACAAGTGACAGTTTTTGGTCGCGGTTATGATCTCAGATTTGATTTATTTTCGCGGGATTTTCTCAGTTTTGGTTGGAAATAGCGAAATCACAGGATTTTTTTCCGGGGCCTTATACGTAACGACTAACGATGCACATCCTGGTATCCAAATCGCTCCAATATTGGATGTTATATTCATTTTGAATTGACGCAAAATAATGAATCCTGATTCCAATTTTAAAATAACAGGAAACTATAATTCAATTGCAGATGGCCTTATGCAGGCATCAAAGTGCAGCTTGAATCATACCCTCCTCAAGGTTCGTCAAAGATTTGATGCTGTTACTTGTCAAATCTTGAGGTTTATATTCAGGGAATTGTGAACTTCACCAAAAATGTTTTGGGGCACAGTGAATCTTTACCTTATTAAACATTTGAGCCATGGTGACACGATCGTGAATCTTGAGTCAATTTTTGTTTGATTTGGCATGCAGTAAATTATGACCTAGAAAATGTAGGTAAATCTTGACGTACTGTTTTCGTTCGAGTCGCAAATCTTGAACCGATAGTTTTTGAAAAGAGGTGAATCTTGACCTTAAGATTTTGATGAAAAGGTGAATACAGGTGAAAATATATGAGGGTAGGATCTATTATAGGGTTGCACAAAGTTGTTTCTTCCCCAGGAGCAAGGTTTTGAGCTTAACATTTCACCACCTCAGGGCCGTAAGACACTTTTTTCAAAGGGGGGGCGTTTTCAAAAAATGTGCACCTATTTTTTGCACGATCGAGATACATTTTGGCTCTAAACAAGCTTGTAGCAAAGAATATTGCATTTTGGGAAGACAAATGCGCGTGTAGCGCGCGATTTTTTTCCATCTGTGTACAAATTTTCCGGGGAAGATTTTCAAAGGGGGGGGGGGGCGATCGCCACCATCGCCCCCCCCTTCTTACGGGCCTGCCACATAATACTTACAGGTTTGATAAAAATCAGATTACAATATTGGGGAGCATGGAGAAAAAAAATGATTTGCGCGAAGCGCACACATTTTTTGGGTGGCATTTTACGCTAAAATTGTCAATAGTACGAAAATCTGCGCGAAGCGTGAAAAAGAAATACCTTTTTAGGCTAATGAAATATGATTCCCAGTTTCCCGTTTCATATTTTTAAAAGAGTGGGTAGGTGTCTATTTCATTATTCATTATTCCACTCAATTTCATTATTGCATCTGAAAGGGGTGTTAACTACAACTACCAATTGATTTGTATATATTACACCTTAATTAACACTCTAACACTTTGAAAAACAATTAAGGAAGCATTTGCAGATGTGTTATTGAAAATGTCAACAAATCTGTCTGAAATATTGCAACGTCAATTACATCTGAAATCTGGGTAGGTAATGCAAACAATTTCATTATCAACCATATACCATGACACCACTGCCATAAAAATCCCTTAAAATCAACAGGAAGATATGCCTGGTATTTTGAGCCACTAAAAGTTTTGAATTTTATTCAAGTTTGTCAGAAAATGTAATTTTGCACAAAATAATGAAAGTTTTGGTAAAGGGGTGGGGCACAAAAATATCTTTTTGGGAATTGCCCTCCCCTTGCCCCCTGTAGCGTCGCCACTGCGGAAAAGCAATAAAACATGTTAGTATACCTGTACCACAGCTCAAAGTTTGCATTTTTTTGCTTCATCTTTTTTCACCCATTTCCCCAATACTTTTTCTTTTTCCACTTGGCATTATTTCCCCAAATCTGCTCATTATTCTCCCGCACTTTGTGCAACCCTCTGCACATTGATTGACGCCTGCATTAGGTCTTGCCTACCATTTCAACGCGAGAGACATTGTAGTTGTCAAATATGTTTCGGTTTCACCGGTTAGTCATAATAATGTTATACGGAACTCAAAATCTGATATCGCATCCAAATAAAAAATAATATGAGCACAATTATGGATTGTAGCTAAGGGCGTGTTCTCACTGTACGAATGTGGACTCATACCTAGGTGCGAGTCTACATGCATAACATTGATGTTGCGTTCTCATTGTGTGATAAAATACATCAAAATACCGATGTGGTATCGAGTCCACTTACCCGGATGTTACTTGTTTACAAGTTTAAGCGAGTGCGCCGTGCGTACTTACTGCGTAAATACCACGCGTGCATGACATTTGGCCGCGTGAAATTGCAATTTGAAGCGCGCGACTGACGGCGGCGCAGTCTAACGCAGCACAACACGCTTGTTATTGTGGAACAAGTGGTACGAGTCCACATACGATTAGTAAAACGCGTTCTCACTAGCGATTTTGATACCACGTCCTAGGTGCGAGTAGGTTTCGACCCTACATCGTGGATGTAGGGTCGAAACCCCTTATTTCGCGTTCCCACTAGGCTTGGAAGTAGACTCGATGTAGCATCGAGTCCACGTCCTGGTATCAAACAGCCACAGTGGGAACGCGCCCTAATTTGGCCTAAGTTGAAAGCTGGAATATAGGCCTAGGACTACTGTTCTTCCCTACCATTTCAACGCGAGAGAATTTTTAGTCATCAAATATGTTTCGGTTTCACCGGTTGGTCATGTTATAAAATACGTTTAGGCCTAGGCCTACTCAAAATCTGATATCGCATCCAAATAAAAATAATATGAGCACAATTATGGATTGTAGCTTGTAGCCAATTTGGCCTAGAACTTCATAGAAGATAGGTCGAACTCGAAAGGTCGAACTCGAAAGCTGGAAAATTGTTCATCCCATTTCAACGCGAGAGAAATTTTAGTCATCAAATATGTTTCGGTTCCACAGGTTAGTCATAATAATGTCATAATTTTCGGTTCAACAGGTTAGTCATAATAATGTCATAGGTACGTAACTTAAAATCTGATATCGCATCCAAATAAAAGTAATATGTGAGCACAATTATGGATTGTACTACGTAGCCAATTTGGCCTACCTAGCCTAGCCCTAGCCTAGTCAATCAATAAGCTGGAGTCGAATATTGTTCTTCCCTACTAACATTTCAACGCGAGAGAATTTTTAGTCGTCAAATGTTTCGGTTTCACCGGTTAGTCATAATAATGTTATACGCAACTCAAAATTTGATATCGCACAACTCCCTATTGACTTTTCACGTCACGAAATTCACATTTAGGCCTAATCATTGATCGAGTAAAATGTCAGCACTGCCGATTTTTCACCTCAATATTTTCCCCAAAATGAGGATGCTTGATCAAAATAAATTAACTCAATGTATTACTAAGACTAGAGTTCTAGGAACTGTGAATGCATTTTTATTGATTTCAATTAGGCCTGATGTGAAAATCTGATTTCAAATTGTGATTTTCGCGACGTCGTGTAGCCTAAAGCATGAACGATAGATCGGATAGTCATCCATCATCATGTCTAGACCCAATGGTGGCTATACTATCGTTCATGCTTCACTGTTCCGCTTCACTATACTATAGCCACAACACCCTCGCCTCTTAGACACACGACGTCGCGAAAACCACATTTTGAAATCAAGATTTTCACATCAAATATATTACTGAAATCAATCAAAATTCACTCACATGTTGTTCCTAGAACTCTTAGTAATACATTGAGTTCATTAATTTTGCTCAAGCATCCTCATTTTGGCGGAAATATTGAGGTGAAAAAACGGCAGTGCTGACACTCAATGTGAATTTCGCGACGTCGTGAGTCTATGCCATGGAGGGTAGTGGTACCGTGTATCGAAGATACACTTGCACTACGGTACCGATTGGGACTGCATCATGTCCATACCCAATTTTCCCCAATTAGAATTACACATCATCCAATTCTATACCCACAATCGGGCCCACAATACGCTGAATATTCCTCTATACTGAATCAAGTTGATAAAAGCCGATCTTTTTAACAATGGTTAAGGCTAAATTGTATGATTTACCTGATAATTGTCGTCTTGTCGACACCACCATTCACTTGCTACCGCACGATGCGTAATGGCCGTCTGCATAGCACCGCCAGAGAAACGCACTGAACTCTGGGAGAAAGTCCGTAACTAATGAACCTGACTCTGTATGTAGAGTCTCTCATGACTCTTTCCGACGCGACGGTATAGTATGACTCCTTTGGAGAGTCAGGAATCCTGACTCTCCAAAGGAGTCATTCAGGATGACTCCTTTGGAGAGTCAGGATGACTCCTTTGGAGAGTTAGGGTGACTCCTTTGGAGAGTCAGAGTGACTCCTTTGGAGAGTCAGAGTGACTCCTTTGGAGAGTCATGGCCGATGACTCTTTCCGACGGATAGGATGACTCCTTTGTAAGTCAGGATGACTCCTTTGTAGAGTCAGGATGACTCTTTTGGAGAGTCAGGACGACTCCTTTGGAGAGTCATGGCCGATTTACTCCATTTCAAGAGTCACTTGACTCCAGTTTGGCTTTCAGTGTCGGGGAGCTGATTTGCACAACTTCTCACATGAACAGTAAATATTTGCATTACATCTTACTGACAATGATGTCACATAATTATGCAGCTTTGGTAAGCACGTCCGAACTTGAAGAATATTATACAAATGATGACCATTTAAAATGAAATGGTAGAACAAATTATGTTCACAGATCCGTCTTTCAACGAACGATTATATATTTTCAATCTGCCAGAATAAACAAACATTGCTAGTTCTATACACAGATCAAATGTATCTTAGACAATGTTATAGAACGGTGAAAAGCGTTAGTTATGCCGCACGCGACTTTTATTTCGTAACATAGCGAGAGACCTCCTAATTTGAACCCAAACCCTAACCTTAACCTAAACCCTAATCATAACTCTAACCTTAACTACCCTATCTCTAACCATATATCCTAACACGTGTTAAAATCCCGGGTTAAAATCCCTCGTTATGTTACACAAATGATAGCGCATGCGGAACATGAATAGATGTCACGTGTCACAATTTTAACGAATCATACTGAATACGAATCGATGTGAGACCGAGTTACCATACGACTGGATCAATTGTTTGTTTGTTTATAGTTTACAAAGTCTGTTCGCATCTTTACGTGATGACTCCTCTGTTCGCATCGACTTGACATACAGAAATAGGCAAAATGGAAAGTGGCGCAATTGGCACCGGAAACTCGTCGTCGCAGTATCTCAGGGAGAACGCTATTTGAGTCGCGCTGAGAAAATTAAGTTTTTCGAGCGCTTTTAAAGGAAGGGTCCCGCAAGCACAACATTGAGCATTATTTGTTAGAAAAATAAATATCGAGCCGAAATTACGTAATTATATAGAACAAAACACCATACTAGTCACAAAAATGAATAAAAACTGCCATCACTCAACATGCAATTTTTAAAATTCGCGGCGATCGAAAGTCCCGGTGTCGATGACGTCATGGGTATCGGTGTTCAAATTTGCGCATGTGCATTGTATAACTATGACATCATCGACACTGGGACTTTCGATCGCCGCGAATTTTAAAAATTGCATGTTGAGAGATTTCGGTTTTTATTTGTTTTCTGTCATAAGTGTGATGTTTTGTTCTATATAATTACAAAAGTTTGGCTCGATAGTTATTTTTCTAACATAAAATGCACACTTTTATGCTTGCGGGACACTTCCTTTAAGCCTGCCATAATTCTGGCATTCCTATTGCTAACAATGAGTTAATGAAAATATTAAAGGATATAATTTGAAGCCACGTCGATTGCATTGCATGCAGTTTAGTCTTTTAGAGCAGACAAAAAATGATATTAGCCTTTCATTGAAATGCTTTGTCGTAACGATTAAGGGCACATAAAATACATAACGCATCGGTTACGTGATAAAGAAATAAGTTTGCTGGTGCTATTCCATAACTTGTTTCATTCTTCTTGTGTGTTGTCGTTGCATATAGTACCGTATCGTTTGTGTTTGGTGAGTACTAACAGCCAGCCAGGGTTAATTGCTCTTAAGGAGATACAGCTAGTAGCATAATTCACAAGCAGCTCTGTCTGACGACCTCATGTACGCACCATTAGGTACCGACATGGACGTTGACGTTTGAAAAAAGTTGATATCCTTACAGGAAGCTACAACGGTTGCTTTCCCCGTATTCATCTGGCTTGAACACACAGGAAACCGGAACAGGAACAATTCTGTAAGTAGATCCACTAGACGTATAATTATGCATCTCTTTTGGGCAGAGGTGCCATATCAATTACTTTTAGTGGTTATAAATGGGCAATAAAAGCCGTGTCGCTTCAATTCCATATAGGCACTATATTTGAGAAATGGTAATTAGCACTTACGAATTTGTTAAGTACGTCAGAATGTAAATTTTGATAACAGCTACACTGCTCACAATAACGTGCTTATTAATTTACAAGTAGATATTGAATAGCCCCGTGAATATGCAAACACAAACAGTCATTTCTGTCGAAAATGAAAATAGCGAAACAAAAAAATATTTACAAAGACTATAACCATATCTGCAAAATGGTCCGAATTAATTAAGTCACTACTGGAGCAGCAGACTGGCGTGATGTGACTGCCCAAGGGTAGCAGATCATGATTCCCGCCACACAATGTGAATCAGACAAGCAAGCAGGCAAATAAGCAAGGAAGATAGAAAGAAAGGCACAATAAAAGACACTCCTACTCCTCCATACGCTTTTGTTGTTTTTAAGTTATACATTTTTGATGAAGTGTTTTTTTATGGAAATAAATTTTGATTTGATTTATTATATGGTACTAATATTTTAAAGAACCAAGCCCATTCCATGACTATGCTTGTAGACCATTTCATTCAAATTTACCATTAAGCAATGGGAACTGGCCGAATTACCAACTTCATGTAATACAGGAATCGAGGTATGCTAAAAATAATAGTTTATACTTAGGCCTGAATAGATACTTAAAAATAATAGATTAATCTGAGGGACTCAAACAAAAGAGACTCAGCATTTCATTTGCCTAGGCCTACACTGACAATGGCAACAACATGTTTACTATTTCTTACCTAATTACACTGGGGTCTACCCGCTAGTAATAAGGTTCGCTAGTCATAAGGTTCATAATTCATAAGGGTCGCTAGTCATAACGTGTATTTTCCTATACCACGAGTGCGCTAGTCATAAAAAAATCGGAGGGTTCGCTAGTCATACAAACGAGGGTCAGTAGTCATAAGGCCCGCTAATCATAAAGATGATAAAGGTCCGCTAATCATAATATGAAAAAAGTTCGCTAGTCATAATATACCAAACGGTTCATTAGCCATAATTACAGTAAGGTTGGCTAGTCATAAAATACCTAAAGTTTCGCTAGTCATAATAAAACTAAAGGTTCGCTTGTAAATTTTGTTTAAATTAGGACTAGCGACCCTTTTGAAGACAAAAACGGTCCGCTAGTCATACATTTTCACACGGTCCCCTAGTTATAATTTTTTTAAAAGTCCGCTAGTCATTTGGCCGAGTGTACCAAACTAGCGTAACTTAATAGGGAGGTAAGCTATCTCCCTAGTAGTTATGCTCTAACTGTAGCGTAACTTACTAACGATGTAATTCTTAGAGCATAACTGGCGAGTAACACCAGCATAGTAACTAGCGAGATAAATATCCACATTAATCCCGGGACATTAATCAGCATCGGCCCCTTAAAATTAATCGTCGCATGCGTTAAATGTGTGTACATGTATCAAACAGCAATCATATTGACAAGAATGGTGTTCCATAGAAATTTAAAACTGTGTCGTCACTCGTCGGTCGCTACGTCAAGCGTTGATTTAAATAACATGACTACTGCAACACGTCTATGGCACGTCACACCACGTCCAGTACTAACAGTAGAACAATGAAATCTGTGAACATGACGCCATTTTGTGTGTAAGAAAATTTCAAAGTTTATTACCATTATTTCCAAAATAAGGACCATAATTATATTATAAACACATTTTGTGCGAGAGTAACATACAAAATGGCATAAAATGGCAAAAATTTCACGATCATAATCTGTTCGTTTTAAATAAATGGATCAATGGTTAAATAATAAAAATATCACAATTCTAGCGTCAAATCTCTGTGGCGTGTCAATGTGACTTCTGGCTTTTGTAAATGTAATTCACGGGTCCGATTCCCGTAATTCCCATTTTTTTCTCTATTTTTTCTTTTCTTCAAAAAATGATTTTAATGACTTTATTAGTGACTTTAATGAAATCATTTATGTCAATTTCTATGAACAACAGTATGGTATTGACATTAATCAATCGATTTATTAAATGTGTAGGCCTATTTTTTATTATTTTGTATTCATCTTTTTATCTATTTTATTTATAATATTCATTCAATAGGCATATTTATTTATGAATTTGTTTATTTATTTGATTTCATGTTATTTAATTAATGAATTTATTAATTAATTAAATTAAAAATTATTGGTTGATTGATTGGATGCTTGATTGTTTGAACTATATTTTACAACTGTGTATGCATGATTGTGGATAGTTTTAAAATATTTTATAATAAATTGGTCTTAAATGTATCATTGAGTATAATTATTATACACAAGTTGATAATAAATTGCATGATAAAATTCTCCCACTGATCATCATATCTATGTAATTGTTCATCGGCAAATAAGAAATTTTCATTTAGTTGCTCCAACTTACTCTTGGGTCCCGTGAGGTATAAGATTTAGCGTAACTTACCCGCCACTCTCTTAATTCCGCGGATTGATAATTTCAATCTTTAAACAGTTGACTTTATTTTCAATCTAATAGATTGATTGCAGTATCAACCTGTTCAAAGATTGATTGTAGCGTCCAATCAAAAACGGCAATAAAACCACGTGAACCAACACCAACCCCGCCGCTCCCAAACTGTCAGGCAGCCATTGTTTTTGTGCACGACGCGACGGGTGAACTTTTTCTGCAAATCAGTGATCATGTGATGGCTTTTCGTGATCATTTAGAGACACTGGGGGTTTGCAGATTCAACTATATCAGTCCTAGAAGGTTAGTGTGTTTTGGTGATACTTTTTAACGGTATAAACGTGGTAAAACGTGGTAATACATACTACGAAACGATGTCGAGTGACTAGTCCCAATCGGTACCGTAGTGCAAGTGTATCTTTGATACACGGTACCACCACCCTCCATATACTCACGACGTCGAGAAATTCACATTGAGTGTCAGCAATGCCGATCTTTTAGATTGAATTTTCAATCTTTTTTAGATTAAAACTCTTCAATCCAACAAAGATTGAATGTCAATCTTAAAAGTTTGTTCCCTCACGCCAATCTATGAAAGATTGAAGTCAATCTTTTAAATTGAATTTTCAATCTTTTTAGATTGAAATTCTTCAATCGATAACAAGATTGAATGTCAATCTTAAAGGTTTGTTCCCTCACGGCAATCTATTAAAGATTGAAATTCAATCTTTTATAATGAATTTTCAATCTTTTTTTAGATTGAAACTCTTCAATCGAGAAAAAAATAAAAGTTTGTTCCCTCGCGGCAATCTATGAAAGATTGAAAAGTCAATCTTTTAGATTGAATTTTCAATCGTTGGAATTAAGAGAGCAGTTACTAGCCTAGTAGTAGCTTACCCCGGTTTGGTGCTCTCAAAATGTTGGGTCACGCCTCAGTTACTAGCGAGGTAGCGCTATTCTTCAGCTACGCCATTGGTGCACTCGGCCGATAATATACCAAAAGGTTCATTAGTCATAATTACATTAGAGTCGCTAGTCATAAAATACATAAAGGGTCCCTAGTCATAATAAAAAAGGGTCGCTAGTTATAATTTTTCAAAAGGTGTCCACTAGTCATAATTTTAAAAAAAATCCGCTATAGCCATAATTTTAAAAAGGTCCGCTAGTCATAATTTAAAAAAGGTCAGCGAGACATACTTAAAAAGAGGGTATGCTAGTCTCTTTTTAAAGTCATGTTATCAGGGCCTACACGAAATAGCCCGTCCGCTATCGATGGCTTCCCAGAAATAATTATATAAAACCCTTTTAAAGAGAAATGCTTGTATACAAGTGCGAAACATATTGGGAATATTATGTAAGCAATTCCAATATTTATCACGCATCCCGAAACTCTTTGGGAAAATATGCATTCAGATATAGGCCTATGAAACCGCTTTAACCTTACCACGGTTACCAGCTCTAAACATCTCGAAACTTACACAGATATGTATACACAGATCTTTGTTTACAGCCTCAGCACCCCTTTCATGTTTTCATGGCTAACATAAAACATGTCCATTACAATATTAAGCTTAAGATGTACTAAACTCTTGCAGTCAATCTACGATCTGGTGGCTTCAATCTTATGTGTCATCAACATGATCAAGTAAGGTTGACCATGATTTCTGTCATCAGTGTCTACTGGTTCCCATTTACATTACATTAAAAAGAAAGGCTTGCCCATTGGTATGACATTGATACCGTTATACAATACGATTAATTTGCGTATATTAAAGCCATCTGTTTGACGCACTAGGACTATTATACATGAAAACGGGTTTTCACCTAACACAAAAAGTCCCTGACCAGGTGATGTAATGTTGGCTAATTCAAAGTCAATTATCGGTATCCAAAATCAGAGATATACATTTACGGAGCAAATTTCTTCTCAGAAGTTTGATACCTCATTCAGTGGAAAATTTTGAAGTTATGATTGTTTCAATGACCACGACTAACGACAACAAAGTTACACGAGAATTGGTATAATAGTCATAGGTCTTTATTTTTTACACTCACATTTTTCAATCACACACTCTATAGCAGCAACAGTGGCGTAACCAGTCAGCTGTAGAACGGAACCCCGTTTCAATTGAGGGCGCTCGAAAACGACAGGTGTACGTAACCAATGTAACGCACACCCGTCAATTTGCGCAATTATTGAATTTGCGCCTTTTACCCCCAATTATCTGCATAAAAAGTAACTATCCATCGAGTTGAGGGCAGCATAAGGTACCAGAACTCCTTGCGATATCCAGTTCGATGGTTTAATTTAACCTTTGACCCCAACATCACACGACACAAGCTAAAATTATGTATTTTTTGACCGGTTTGCTGCGATGAGACCACCATTTTCTAGACGAGATTATACAAATTTTAAGAATTTTTAGGGTAAATGTGATAATTTTTACATTAAATATAAGCCCAATAGTATTCAGAAGTGATGCCTTTGTAACGGTTATCTCTGTGATAAGAGAGTTATTTCGTTGTTTAAAATCAGCAAAATCGGCTTTTTATGAATTTTGAAAATTACTGTGACGTGAGGCCGTTCCTTGGAAACGCTGTCCCGTTCCCAAGCCCGCCCTCTATTGAAAAGTGTTTTTTGTTCGTATTCAGGCGGGCGACGGACTTTCGTCACTTTATGAATCGCCGTGTAAAAAATGACGGCAATGCGTCACTAAAACGAGCGCCCTCAATTGAAACGGGGCTCCGTTCTACAGCTGACTGGTAACTAGGTATTTCAATTTGGGGGCATCGAGGGGGGGGGGGGGGGGGGGGCATCAGGGGCGGGGAAATGGCCTCTGACTGGGGGAAAATGCCCCCCTCTGGTTACGCCCCTGAGCAGCAATTATATCCATAGAAACCCAATTTTACGTCATCTCCCTGGATAAATCTGGCGTCTACTGCGAAAACCGATTTTTGTATTGAATTTCAAATCTACAGTATCTGATATGTAAATTAAGATAACTAATTAGGTCTTATGGTTGCAAATTTCCAAAAGCTATAGGCCTACGCAATATGATAACATTATTACCAGTAAAGTTTAGTGTCGTAATATAAAAGTGATAATTTAATCAATCTGTCAACTGTGAAATGAAACATAATTCGTCTTCTTCAATAACAATTCCCGTATATATGATTATAATCTTTCAATATCAGCATCAAACGCGGCTGGCTGCTTGAGCTAATTAGCTTCATATACTAAAAAGTAGTATTTCATTTTTGCTCTGCGTCAGCTTATATTACTTATGTGCAATGTTTTGGTGTCATATTTTCCCACATTATTTTATGTATTTATCTTAATATAATTTCTGTTTTATTTGTGGTTTTCAGTTACACGCCCTTTTTTGCTTTGATCTAAAAATTATACAGAGATCTTTTCACTTTTCTTCTTTATACAGGGTGTCCCAAAAGTCTATGCACGACTTTGAAGCTTTGTATTTCACAAAATATAAGTCGTATTGAAAATATGAATACATATTTAGAAAGAGGAGATGTGGGAAATAATTTTGATACCAAACATTGGAGTAACATCTGTTTGTAATGCAACCTTAGAAGTGAAATATGTATTACTGCAAAAATGTAATTTTATACTTCGGAGGAATAAAGTTCATAAATCCATACCTATCGAGATTAACAAAAAGACGGGTAGAGTTGGTTACACGGAAAGTGATCCGTCAATTGTAATATTTAAAAGTTTACATTACAGTGATCCCATCATAATAACAAACTATATCACACATATTTTTCGTTTCTATAGTGAAATCTAGTTTAAATGTTTTCCATTTATACAGAGACGTGTGCTAATGCAAAAACACAGACCTAAACAAATTGAATAACATAACAGAAAAGTGAACACACACATCACACAGCGAATATATCTCTTTGAACTTTTGGCTACTGCATGTCTTATGTCTATGACATCAATGTGACTTGTTGATCTTAACCAGTCTTTTTTCTACCACATCGAGACAAATCATGCACAGTTCCTGTGTTCAAAAATGTATCCACCAACTAAAGAATGGATATTCTTCCTGGTGCGCGTTTCACTTTAAAATGTTTTCTGAACTTTTATTAAGTAAGTTGAACTGAATTTGTTTCAGCGTAGAACCATACAATTTGTATTCGCTTATCTATGCTGTAAACCCTCTTGAATGAAGACTTTTGCTGTTGTCTACTTACGCCTATTTATGTTGTGAGTGACCGAGTTTAGTAATAACATTAATGTTGCAAGGTAAGCAGTGAACTGTGGCTAATGCGCAACGTTGCTTTCATACCGTTAATTTATGCGCACCTGTTTTAGCAACAATGTGTGGTAGTTGGTATGGGTGGGTCTCACACGGCCAAAAACTTTCAACCAATTTTATAATGTTGTGGGTTCACCAATAGGGTTATGTTTGGTATCAAAATAATTTCCCAAATCTCGTCTATCAAAATATGGTTAAATTTATACCATATGATTTATATTTTATGAGATATGACTCTTCAAAAACGTGCATAGACTTTTGGGACACCCTGTATGTTTTTGTGGCCATTAACCCCCCCCCCCCCCCTCCCCTGGGCACGCGCCGGCAGAATGTAAATATATATACCGTATGATAGTTTGCTCGGAATACTGTAATAGGCTATGTTAGTTTTCTTGGAATACTGATTAAAAATTTCATTTTTGCGAAAAGAGGTGAACATTTAGATTTTTCTTAGACATAGGCCCTACATGTATTTCTACCCAATTTATAACGATTTCTTTCCCACTCGAGGGGACATTTATTCAATGGAATGCATCTCATGTAAAGGGTTCAACAAAAGAAAGTATACACTTTGTTTATGTCATTTTGAGTAACATTCAATTTTTGTTTTGACCAAACAGGCTAGATAGGCATTTAGATGAATCTTTTAGGCATCATTTGATACCGAATTTGCCCCCTAACAACAAAGATAAACCATGATTAACACCATTTAAAGAAAATTAATCACTTTTCAAAAGTCACAAATTGGCGGGTCACAGGAAACAAACTATTTCAATTCATTAGCCTTATTATCACCACACAGAAAACAATAAACAAGGTGACATTTTTCATATTTTGTGCTTCTATCTAGTCAGCACCAAGAATGCATCATCATTATATTTATTTTAACCACTTGCATGTGTCAAAAATCCGACCAGAATAAATTTTAAATATGGAAGTTTACAACGTCATGGCCCGGGGCGGACGGCCAGGCCGACACAATTCCCCAACGACACATATGCCTAGGAATTTTAGTTATGTAACTTGCATGTATCAACAATTCCACGAGAATAAATTTAAATATGGTAATTTGCAACGCCTTAACCTGATGCAGACGCTCAGGCAGACACAATTCCTCAGCGACACATGCCTAGGAATTGTTGTTGTTTTTCATCCTAAATTTACCTTCTGCCCGATGGAGTGCATAGGAATGTACATGCCCCTATAGTTTACCGTGAGACTGTAATAACTGTACATCAACCTACCTTTTCACGCTTAACCTTCTACCTTTTCAACTCAAAAGGTATACCTTAGTGTACATCTTTAACACATTGTTAGGCTGGTATATACCACAGATTTGATATAAATAAAAAGCTTAAAGCTCATTTTATCAGCTACCACAACTTATTCTGTAATTAGAACTACTCTCTTTGAGAAATTTAGCATGTCATCGCTGTTCTTCTGCTTACTGACTTTCATTGCAAATCACGCCAGCTGGTAGCCTGTATCCCACTCTTCAAAGAATTGTGTACTTTTATGGATGAAGTATACTTTATTCATTGACAAACTTGCCACCAATTTTGTTGTTGTAAGTTCCCTATAGCGTTAGCGTCAGTCCCAGATGTGGCCCTCATCGGCTATTATTACCGCTAATATTTACCGCTTCTCTACCAAAGAGGGCAGTACGTATAAATATAGTAATATTATTAACTTGTAATGCATGTGTACAATGCAACTTTACATTTCATCGTTAACCACGTAAATAAGTTCGTAAGAGACCATCAGTAAACATGGCACCCTCCATCTATATCTAGAAATACCCCGATATTCTCATTTAAACAAACCCACGTAAATAGTGGTCAGCTTATTCGTGATCCGCCCCCTAACATTAACAAGAATCAAGAGAGACAGATAGAAAGAAAGACAAAGAAAGAAAGATTAGGGGAAAAGACACAAAAAAGGAAAGATAGAAAGAAAAACACAAAGAAAGAAAAATACAAAGAAAGAAAGAAAGGGGAGAAAGAAAAATAAAGATGAGAAAGAAAGAAAGACGCTTGCTCACGAATAAAAACCTGCTTTAAAGGGGCATTGAGAAATTTCACAAAAAATGAAATTCAATATTTTCACATTGTTTACATAGATGATATACATAGAAACCCTCTCATGAAAAATAAAGACATTTTGTCAGCATTTCCGAAGGTATATGGGTGCTTTTCACGTTATTTTTGTATTTTGGTTAAACGTCGCCACATGTTGAATCAGGGAGGTCATGACTAAGCATTACGTAACAAGCCATGGGTGGTCTTCAAGGTTATTTTGAATAAACATGAAACAAATAAGTGAGAAGCCATCTGTGGCCTTTTAGATGAATATGGGTAGTTTCGACATGATCATAATTATAGATACTCAAAATCAAAATGCTAGCAAATCCATGAATTTCACATGAAATACTGCAAATTAATCTCTATAATTTTGGGTGGTAGTTAGTACGTATCTTTATAAGCATTACGTATATGTGAAAAACCCAACTTCTGAAAAAATTGAGGGCTCCCTCCATGAAAGATGTCTTAGTGCCCCATTTAAGTGGTTCTGTGTCAAGGCTATAATAATCGTAAGCTAATAATATATAAAGGTGGTGAAAGGGCGGAACTGTCACGAATCAGCCCCTAGATTTACCGAAGCATAATGCATTACGCAAACAAAGCCACACGTTTCTTGTTTGTTTGAGAGCGTTACATTTCCTTTAAAACTCCAATACACGTCGTGGTTTGCCTAAAGCATTGCAGGTCGGACAACGTTCTGTAATATGCTGTGACAATTCATAGTGAGTTCTCATTGGATGATGCTTTTGAAGAATTCACCCTAGAATGCCTTATTCAGTTAAAAATCTATTAGAAAAAAATAGGGGGGGGGGGGGGGTGTCTGATGGGGGATGTGCCCCCCTCAGAAGTAGAGAATATTTCAATTTTCGAACTCATTTGATGTGATCTGGTGTATACTTTTGACCATTATTGTTATTGAAAAGCCATTACTTCATTTTCAATAAATATTTTGTCTTTTATCAATGCACGAATAATATTGAGCATAATACTGATATATTCTTGATTTTAGTATAGATGGTTTAAAAACTCGAACAGGGTGGAGTGTGAGGGGGGATGTGCTCCCGTCAGAAGTAGAGAATATTTCAATTTTCGAACTCATTTGGTGCGATCTGGTGTATACTTTTGACCAATATTGTATTAAAAAGCCCATCACTTTATTTTCAATAAATATTTTGTTTTTTATCAATGCACGAAAGAAGTTGAGCATATATACTGATACTTGATTTTAGTATAGATGGTTTAATAACTCGAACAGGGGGAGTCTGAGGGGGGATAAGTAGAAGAACAATTTCTACTTCTAAGGGGGGGGGGGGGGGGGGGGGCACATTACCCCTCAGAAGTAGAATTTTTTCAATTTTCGAACTCATTTGGGACGATCTGGTGTATACACAGAAAGAAAAAAAGGTGAGTCATCATCGAAAAATGAGTCATTTTGTCCGTGTAGTGACACACTATGGCTCAAAATGAGTCATGTTGTCCGTGTAGTGACTCATTTTACGATAATGACTCACTTATTTTTTTCTGTGTACTTTTAACCTCTTTTAATAAATATTTTGTTTTTTATCAATGCAAGAATGAAGTTGAGCATATACTGATACATCCTTTATTTTAGTATAGATAGTTTAAAAATTCGAACAGGGAGGAGTCTGAGAGTGAATGTGCCACCCTCAGAAGTAGAATTGTTTTCAAATTTCGAACTCATTTGGTGCGATCTGGTGTACACTTTTGACCAATATTGTATTGAAAATACATCACTTAATTTCCAGTCAATATTTTGTTTCTATCAATGCATGAAAGAAGTTGAGCATACTGATATTTTCTTGATTTAAATATAGGTTGTTTAAAAGCTCAGAATTTGATTTTTTTTTAAATTTTCGAACCCATTTGGTGCGATTTGGTATGTGCTTTTGACCGATGTATTATTAAATAGCAATCACTTTATTTCCGATCAATATTGGCTTTTTATATAGGCTTAGGGGAATATGGGTCAACTGGACCGTGGGGCAAGTGGTCCGAAATGAAGGATTTTGTAATTGTATGGGTATACTGCTTTCTTTTGAACAATACGACTTTTGTTGATACTTGACATATATCTTTACCTTCTACAATCCAAAACATTTGGAACTTTAGGGTATTTACACATGTGATTTTTCTCCATATCTTTGAAGCTAACTCCTTGAGTGATTGATTGAAAATTCACAGATAGTATGGGCGATATATAAAGATGGGTTTAGATCATGTTTACTGTACTTTATATGATTGACAGATATGCAACAGTAAATATATACATGCAGTACAGTCGTCTTAAGATACTAGGTGCATATTGCATTTGATGGGTGCTATATTGTAGCGTGCTTAGGGACTTTCCGAAATATGATTAAAACCATAGGTTGTGGTTGAAATGACCGTAAAATGGCGCATATTGCTAATTTGGGCCATTGGTGGTTTGGATTTCCGATCAATATTATCATTTAAAGAATGCTTCAACTTAAATCATTATCACGGGTATTCATTTGGTAGAGTTATTAGTTCATGAATTTGCAAATAACAAAGTACACCATTTCTTACTTATCTAAAGACCCTCGTCTACTTGTAGGACCCGAACGCCGTAATATTTGCGAATTCAAAGATACTCACTGGCTACAGAAATCTGTGTAATGGCTAAAAACAAAAATGTAGTTTTGCCTTTTTTTCTGAAATGTATTGGAGTTATTGATTATTATGACAAATGGTGGTATGTTTTAAAACATGTTGGCGTAAAATGTATTACGTCACAGGCGTGTTTTAATAACGTTTTATCTCGACAAAGTGCTACGTCATTTGTTGGGGTAAGTGGTCCGAAGGGGTGTGGGGCAACTGGACCGCCTGCAAAAACTTAATCAAAATTGTAAAATTCATTTTGAAAATGAGTTGTTAGTGTCAATAAAACATGACTCGGTATTGAAATGTGAATAGAATATGAAATAATTCACATTCTTTCAAGTTCTTAGACATTTTGGGGCATTTCGGGTCTAATACCACTATTTCTGATATTGAAGGATTACAATATGACATGAAATTGCTTTAGAATGGTTTAAAACCTCGGTATTATGAATTACATCTTCATTATATTTTGAATGGTGTCTGTAAAGGTATTTGCTATGACGAAATATCATGATTTATGTATTTTATCCACTGCTTTTTGTGACGTAATACATTTTACGCTAAAATGTTTTAAAACATACCACCATTTGTCATAAAAATCAATAACTCCAAAATATTTCAGAAAAAAGACAAAACTGCATTTTAGTTTTTAGCCATTACGAAGTTTTCTGTAGCCAGCGAGGATCGTTAAGTTTGTAATTATAACGGTCTTCGGGCCCTTCAAGTAGACGAGTGTATTTAGATAAAATAAGAAATGGTATACTTTGTCATTTGCAAATTCATAAACTAATTACTCTACAAAATGAATACCCGTGATAATGAGTTAAGTTGAAGCATTCTTTAAATTATATTTTTGATCACAAATCCAAACCACCAATGTCCCCGACATGCGCCATTTTACGGTCTTTACAACCACAACCTATGGTTTTACTCATATTTCGAAAAGTCCCTGAGCACACTACGATATAGCACCCATCAAATTCAATATGCACTTAGCATTTTAAGATGACTGTACTGCATGTATATATTTACCGTTGCATATCTATCAATCATATAAAGTACATTAAACATGATCTAAACCCTTCTTCATAAATCGCCCATACTATCTGTGAATTTTCAATAAGTCACTCAAGGAGGTGGCTTCAAAGATCTGGAGAATATCCCATGTGTAAATACCCTAAAGTTGCAAATATTTTGGGAACTAGAAGGTAAGGATATATGTCAAGTTTCAACATAAGTCGTACTATCAATTCAATTCAAGGTTTAATAAACATATCATTATCGCAGCAAAATGCTGAATTACAACAATATTTACAATATGTAATATATAGAAAAATAGAAACAATATATTCATAGAAATAACTAAGCATGCAAAACACAACAACCCACCCCCTATTGGAAACAGAACTATAATGTATGATTTAAGAGTTTGACCATGTATGGAATTGAGCTACGAGCGTAACGCAGGGTACGTGTTTTAGGAACAGTTATTTTGTGAGCACTACGGAGAGTCATATTATGCACTTGTTCATCTCTAGATTTTGGTAACCAACCACGGAATTCATTAGATTTTAAAAGGGATTTAGCAAAGTTTAAACAAAGTTGGTCTCTACGGTTCCTGAGTTCCGGAATAGCACATGTTATTAAGGCATCCTGATAGCCTATGTAGTTAAAACCTAAGATGATTCTACACGCCCTCTTCTGAATACGCTCCAAATCATAGTGGAGATTTTCTGTCAGACCAGGATGCCATACGGGTAGAGCATACTCAAGAAGGGGGCGAACAAAACCAACATAGATTGTTACCAGGTCTTTAACACTTAGCCCATGCCGTTTTAGGATGTTAAGCATAAATAGCCGTCCACTTGCACGTTTCGTAATGTCACCAATGTGGGTGTTCCATTTCAGATCTTTAGCAATTTTTATGCCCAGAATCTTCACCGTGTCAGTGCAATGAAGGTCTTGATCATACAAACGGAGGGGGGGGGGGGGGGGGGGGGGGTAAGTATCGGTGGATCCATCGCAAAGGTGACATCCATAAACATGCATTTGGTCGGGTTTAAATTCATATGATTCTCTGTAGCCCATTGTTCAAATTTATCCAAATCATGTTGGATGGTGGAAATTTACTGTTCAAAAGAAAGCAGTATGCCAATGTACTGTTCAAAAGAAAGCAGTATGCCCATACAATTACAAATCCTTCATTTCGGACTAGTTGCCCTATAGCACCAGTTGCCCCATATTCCCCTATTTCTATTTCAAAGACATTGTATATATTCTGATGGTCTTTAGGTAAGACCATCTAATACATGTCAATTGAATCTGGATATGACATTTTACTCGTGTGCGATAAGCGACCAGAAGTATAATTAGCTATCAATCATATCCACTGAAGCTTTATTTATTCAAAATGACACTAGTCTACAAATCACGAGGATTTGATACAGTCTTAATATAAGGTAGCTGACCGTTTTTCCATTAATATAATTATATTTTTATATACTCCCCGTAAACAAAAAGACAAAACGGATGCAATACATTTCATTCCAGAAAATAATTCCAGACGATAGATATGAACGATGCCAACATTTGATTTAATAATAGTAAATCTATAGTGTTTTATTCATAGCGGGTGGAAATTATATGTTTAATATAATTGTAGGATATAAGCATATTGGGCCGGCGCAAGGACTTTCCACATGAGTGTTCTTTGTTATTTTTACAGAATTGAACTAAGGATGTGAATACTAGAACCTACAAGGACTTTCTATTGGAAATTCATTATTTGTCGATTTGGGCAAGAAAGAAGGAAGAAGATAATGTTTGCAATTTCTTGTACAGTTTATGAATTGAATAAAGCAGAAAATCGTCAATTTCGTTTTAAATATCATTATTATTACTTTGTCGTTCTTTATTTAGGCATTAAAAAATGTCCCAGTGTATGTGTATCACCAATCTACAAACTAAATAGATTGCACCACTCAATATTGAAACTAAATAGAAGAGGAATTAAGCATGGACATGTAAGAGTCAGCCCATTATGAAACCATCATGCAGAATGTTAAAGCCTTTGCATTGGTATGTTGCTTTAATGACAACTTATGCACGAGTGTGGATAGGGGAGATGCGGGAGAGTTGAGCCATTTTTTATATTTTGTGTCACCATATGCGGAAGAAAAGTACAAACCTGTAAAAAATTAGTGTAAGATAAACTTTAGAGTGTTGTTTTCGTTGTGAAACAATAACAGTTGGGATAGCAGTTAAGGCTTATTTATACAAAAGGTTTGAAAAAAAATGGTAAAGTGGCTCAACTCTCCCTACAGTATGGGAGAGTTGAGCCACCATTACAGGAGAGTTGAGCCAGCATGATAAGTCAATGGCTGGTGAAAAAACAAAATCATATTTTTTCAACTTTTGATTTATTAATCCTTAAAGTAAATATGGTGCTCAATTGTTATTATCATGGCACAAAATAACATTTTCTCTCATTTATTATACATTTTTCACCTTTAGTCCAAAAATCAAAATGTTACTACATGTTTTCCCTATGCTCAACTCTCCCCATGACCAATGGCTCAACTCTCCTCATGGTGACCATTTTGTAAATAACCCAATCCTGTCTGGTGTAGAACTTTTGGTAGTTTACAATAGTTCTCTAAAATAATGGTCATATGTACCCCCTTCAATAAACAAATTACCGCTATTATATTCGAAGTCTTGCTATGGGAAAAAAGACAAAACATTTATTTTTCTATTTTTCACTCAAAAGTGAAAAAAATGATTTTGTTTAGGTATCTTTGATACTGAGCACACATGACAGTAGAGTTTAACACTAAGAATGTCGTATTGGTGCTATATAACAATATATGCCAATATAAATTTTAGTAAGTTACTACTTTTCGAGTTATAGGGGGTGGTTCAACTCTCCCGGTGGCTCAACTCTCCCGCATCTCCCCTACATGTTGCCCTATTTGTCTCTTGATTCGACCATATTTCTGAAAACAATATTACTCTTGTAGATCCTCAACTGTCAATTTCCTACACGGCCGCGATAGAATTATTAGTATATATATAAAAGGATATTCTTATGGCCTTTAATAGGTAAGACCATTGTACTTGTCAATTGAATCTGGACATGCAGCGTGGTTTATCTTAAATTGACTACGTAAATGACGGACTTGAAAAAATCTCACCAAAGGAAAAAAGCGACATTAGCTAATAAACACTCGGATTTTAACTTAACTTGATTGTAAAAATACGTTGATAGGCTCGTTCTAATACAATGCGATGAACCATAAACAAATCATGCCAGAAGGGCGATTTAGGTTGGGATACCCTTGAGTCTACCCATAATAGGCTTAAAGCTAAATTTTACTCACGCCTACACAATATGGGCCCTCACAGATGGCCCAAATGATTACTTAACGCAATATTTATTATTCATGATTATGATATACAATTAAGATGGAAATGGCTTGATTCTATTAAACATATTTTATGTGATCATGGCATGAATTTCAACTTCTCAAGCATGCAACCTAATAACCCCCGATGGGTCCAAGTGTTTAAGAGAATCAGTGCTCAACAAAATTACTCTAGATGGTATCAAAATATATGTAGTAAATCGTCTTTAAGTTTTTATGTTCAGTTTAAAACACATCCATATTTGGAAAGTTATTTGAAAGACAAGCTTGATTTTTATGGGGCTAGTTTGAAGTTTAAAGCTCGTTCCAACACACTTCCCCTTAATGGTAGGTTAAGCTCTTGGGATGTAGATAATGATGGTATATGTTTACTCTGTAATAGAGATTGCGAAGATATCAAACATTTTATGCTTTTATGTAAGTCATTACGTGCAATCCGTGACAATGAGCTTCACAATTTACAAATGAATCTTCGTCAAGCAGATCTCTCTTATGTATGGATTTTTTTAAATCTAAGTGATGATAATACAAAACTATGTCTAATCTTAGGTAGTAATTGTTTGTCTGTCACCCCGTTGGTAAATAACTATTCATACAATGCATTAATCGATAGACATTTTGATGTCTTTTGTAAGTCATACTTAAAACGTGCATGGTCATGTAGGACGGTGTTATTAAGTAATAATGATCATTAATCAATATATCAAGCTCCACGTGTCAGGACTCGATGAGCCCATCTCAATGTATATAATTCTCATGATTTCATGAGTGTATGATTTATCTCTCTTGTTTGTATAAGTGTTTTTTCCTATCTTTTGATGTATCTTACTTTATATTTGTTGGATGCACCACCATCTGTTGGTACATGGTGGGTGCCGCTGTTTTGAAAGCGTTTTCCGAATAAATAAAAAAATAAAAAAAATAAAAATTATGAAAGATCTCGTTAATGGTTATGTATATGACACGTACCGATTCGACCTCAACAACTACTTTGTAATCCCTGTGCCCATTTTGAGGCAAAGGTAATTAAGATTATAACAGGTTTGGTTTAAGATGGGGACTGACAGTATCACACTAATTCCTAATATGCTAAGAGCATCTGAGTTAGTATGTCATGCAAACTGCATCTGTTGTATTCACATTACTGTAACGACAATCAATCATCTCGTTCTCACTCAGGGAGCTTTGTGCGCCCACGTTTGCAATATTTTATGAGGATAAAAATATCATCCTATATTGGAAAAAGAGAGGAGCTAATAATAAGTAAGTTAAATGCAGATTTATTTTTTATTGTTTTTGGGCCCACTTTTTATACATTTCCCCCATTTTTCTGGATATATAAAATATATATATGCGGCCCATGCTTATGTGCACGAGGTATGTGATACAGGTTTTTTTTTTTCTTCTTTTTTCTAGGCCTAGGCCAAATAAATATTAGTTGTTTGTCCTAACTTTTGAAAATAGAGCGAACCACACGCTACCATTTATACCAGACACGCTACGCGCTAACATCTGACTGACACAGTGTTTGATGGAAAGAAAGGTCACGCATATGATAAGCCTGTATACATGAGTCAGTCGGGGGAAACTTAGGCCAGTCGGGGGAATTGAGAAGGAGGCTAGGTCAGTGGCATCATGGAATTATGATAGTCAAAAACACAGATGAAAAATTTTCGCGCGCTACGCGCGCATATGTCTTCCCAAAATGCAATATTCTTTGGTACAAGCTTGTTTAGAGCCAAAATGTACCTCAATCGTGCAAAAAAAGGTGTCAATTCGAAAATTTTCGCGCGCTACGCGCCCAGCTCTTTACTGAAATAGTCGGGGGAATTTCATTTATAGCCAGGTGGCCCCCCCACTCACAATATCCTGCGCACGCCACTGATTCCTACCAGCCGTATCATACAAGGAAAAAGAATATGTAGCCTCAAATTTGTCGTCAATAACAGACTGAACTAGGTCTCATTTACCATAAATGTGTATTGTTTTATTACTTCAGCTATCTCAGCTAATCTTTCCATCCTGGTTGTAAAAAAATGGGTCTTAATTAAATCTGTATTCAGCCATTATGTAAACTTAATTTGATAAATGCAAATTTAAAGGGCGACAATTGCAAATCTACCCTTAGATATAAATTCGTGGTTCTCTCATAACCCTAACCCCGATTTAGGGTTTTTGACCGGGATCACGATTTTCGAGGAAAAAACGCCAACTAAATCTCCGGGAACCTGCCGGGATTCGATCCGGGGACCCTACGTTCTCAAGCCCAACGTCCCAAACCCACTAAGCCACGGCCCTCTGCTACACATTCGCGCAGTATACTGCGCTCACTATATAGGCTCGGTTGACTACGTCATCGAAAACCGACGGTGCATACTTTCGGAGAGGGACTTAGGATTAGCATTTTTTAGCACTCAGGGGTTTAGGGTTAATAAAGCTTGTTGTGACTACTTCGATTCAATTCAGGGTTGCCTACTCCTTGTCGGGAGAGAACGGATGGGCGTAATCTCATTCCATCCAGGTCGTATGCGTTATAATCAAATCGGTCTTCAGCCCTTAGTACCAGGTCATGTAACACTCAGAAATTCGTTCAAAATTATTGTTGCATTTTCGTTGGAATTGTTTTGGCGTATGTAGTCAGAGAAATAAATGGCAGACTTGCCTCTCATCATTACGGTGGCATCCGCAAAATCTTGGTCTGGTCCGTGTCAATCCTTACCGAGCGTCAGGTGGCATACATTATAATAATAATAAAAATAATACATAGGACTTTTATTGAGCGCCTTACGATAAGAACAGCCTCAAGGCGCTGCACAGAAAATCATTAAACAAATTTATATATTATATTGCCAAGGGGACGTTAGATGTATCAAAGTACTCCAATCCGATTGTACTGACTTTTGGAATTATACAGTTTTTAAACCAAATTAAAGCTAAAAAAACCTTGGCTGCGTTCAATGCTACTTATATGGGAATTATTCTTTCATGATATGGGAACTATTCTTTCATGATAAATTGACTGTAATATCTAGCAAAATAGAACATATTTCGCCAGGACCTAGTTTCAGCAGTGCTACATATTATATATTTGGTGCTATTGCGATCTCATCAACCAACAAATCATTTGCTGTCTTCAAGTCTCGGAGGGCTCTAGCAGAGCGTTCGTCGAATTAATGTCTTGATTGCAATCAATTCTATAAAAGACTCGAAATAGATCTCATTTGACTTTCAAATTAGTTATGGTATTTTAGTATCAAATGTTTTGAAACTACGCCAATAGTCCATAAATATAGTACGCGTGTTAAGTAATTTACAGCATGTAACTACTATCATCTACATCATTAATCTAATGATGACCTGTCGCTAATCCTGCAAGAGATATCAATTACAAAAATAACTCCTTAAACCCCTCCACCCATTCAACAATAGCCTTAAGGTGCAGACGAGCAAAGATGTTCATAAATACTTTGGTGGGGGGGGGGGGGGGGGGGGGTGGAAACAATTGAGCCGTGGACTTTTTTTTTTCTATAACAGAAACAGTAACAACATTCTATATAAACCTATAGACATAGACAATTTCTTTTATTATGGTAGGTAAGATATATACAAACTCAAATATCTATTATAACACAATTTAAAAGTCAAACAAAATCTGTGTAGGTCTTCTTCTTTATATAATTGGCTTCTGTATGATCCCTCAAAAGATCATTTGATGGAACCCCTCTTAGTTGTCACCTTGCTCCCGCCGCCATTGTGTAAAGAACTATGGCTATCAAGTTTCAACTGAATATTCAACAATAACTGATTTGAATTTTAAATTCATTGAAGTTTATTTTACAATTTGTATTGTTCACTAAATATTAGTTGGTTTTAAAATGTAATAGTAGTCCTCGGTTTCGTCTCAATTTAACAACTCTTTAAAAATGCTGCTTTGTCAAGCTTTGGCTTTTGATAATTGGGGGGTGGGGGGGGGGGGGGGGGGGCTAAGAAATGAAAGTGAACCGACAAGATTATTGTGAGTAAAGAAATGCGCGTGTACCGTGCAAGATTTGTCCACTTTGCACTTTTTTTTGCTATGATCGAGGTACATTTTGGCTCTAAACAAGCTTGTACCAAACACTTATTGTCTTACGCGCGCTACAAATTTCCATCTGTGTACTTTTGACCATCATAATTCCTCTTGTCAAATAAACCGACAGTGCCAATCTAAACCAACACGACAGTCAATTTTTTTTTTGGGGGGGGGGGGCGAGATCGCACCCTCGCCCCTCCTCTGGCTACGCCACTGGTAGAATTACCCAATTGTTTTTGATCCCCCCAACAAGGACCTTTTTCTGATCTTTTAAGGGCCTTTTATTTTTTGATCCCCCCTCATATTTTCCACCGCCCACAAAGTATTTATGGACACTCCCTACGATATCCTATAATTTATAATGAAACTGGATACTTATGAAAGCCACATATAAGCTTATACGATCGTTTGCTGTAGGGCAGAGAAGTAGACTGTCGAGGAGGTGCCAACATGAAATGGCTATAGCTTGTAGATTAATTAATTTCAACATATGATAATCTGAAATATGTAACACAATTAATTAGAAGGTGGGATATAGTGAACACGTTTTTTTAAAATTACTATACGTACTATTGAACATCTGTAACGGTATATAACGTAACATAACATTCACGTTATTACCAATACTATTGATAGTGTTTATCGGAAAAGCTTCCAAACACTGCCAAGCTTTCGTCAGGATTAGCTATGACTTCTGAAGTGGCAATCTCTTCTTTAAGTTCAGATTGTCTGAACACAAAAGAGCTACATTACAAGGCGGCATAAAAGATAGCATGGCGTTGGCACTGGTAAAACATGAACCACTCTGAAACCAAACTAATAGCATTGCACAGGTTTCAAATCTTGATATGCGACTTGTTCGTGTAGCACCAGAGAATAGAATCTATGAGTCATCAACAATCAATATACATGACGGCAAGATATCAGCCACATGTGGCGCTCTCTTTTTCCACCAATCAATCCCGGCAATTAATAATAGTCTTGTAATCTTTTTAGTCAGGTCCGAAATGAATTATTATATACCCTGCTCATGTTCGTTACATCATCAAACGATCTTTACATACATGTATCCTAAGGCGAGATACGAGATACGAAGGCGAGATACGAGGTCGAGATACGAGATCCGAGGGCGAGATGCGAGATCCGAGGGCGAGTTGCGAAATGATACCAATAAGGCTTCGTATGTATCAGTGACCGCACTACTGTGCAATAGTAGACAAGGAGCATTCTACGTTATTTCCTTTATCCAAGGGGCAGTCCTTTGAAATAGGTTCTATTAGGGCAAAATCTATTATAGTAGGCTACTGGCAACCTACGTTTAAAGCTCTTTTCAGAGCCACCATTTATCTCTGTTCAACGGACATGGGCAGTCCGTCTGAACGGCTCTTTTCAGAGCCACTAATATTTCAGGAAAGCCCAAATGATAATAATAGAGACGTGACAATCTCTATGTTAGTAGAGTCATTATCTTGGATTCCGTGACCAATTTCTTCCTACCTTAGTTTCTTAGTGAATTTATCAACTAGAACCATTTTAAAAGAAACTGAGCTCCCATGCACCTCTCAAAAGTGACGGGAACGTTCTTTTATAGCGCAAATTCCAAAATGGCCGCCATACAGGGGCCCAAAAATTCAAATGGCTTTAATTAAGCTAAAACACACACCAAATTGTTCGGCTGAGCACAAGGATTCCGAAAAAGTATAGTTTGCCTTACTTCCGATGTTTGGTTAACAAGTTATCGGGTAAAACGTAAAAAGGTCGTTGACCTTTGCATATGGGGTCAAAATTTAAACTTGCTCCGATTTAAAAAAAAAAAAGTCTCAAATTGTTCGTCTGATTGCAAGGATTCCAGAAATGATAGTTTTTACCACCTAGAGTGTCTGTTGTACCTCAGAAAGGGGTCAAAAGGTCAGATTCTATATAGGTCAGTGTACCTTGACCTTTTGACCTACACAAAATATTCCTGGTGGTAAAAACACAACTATTTCTGGAATCCTTGTGATCATACGAACAATATGAGATATTGTTTTTCAAAATCGGAGCAGGTTTAAATTTTGACCCCATATACAAAGGTCAACGACCTTTTTACGTTTTACCCGATAACTCGTTAACCAAACATCGGAAGTATGGCAAACTATTCTTTTTCGGAATCCTTGTGCTCAGCCGAACAATTTGGTGTGCTTTTCAGCTTAATTAAAGCCATTTGAATTTTTGGGCCCCTGTATGGCGGCCATTTTGGAATTTGCGCTATAAAAGAACATTCCCGTCACTTTTGAGAGGTGCATGGGAGCTCATTTTCTCTTAAAATGGTTCTAGTTATCAAATTCACTAAGAAACTAAGGTAGGAAGAAATTGGTCACGGAATCCAAGATAATGACTCTACTATGTTGTGCTTAAATATTATACTCATTTGGTCCTGAAGAAAGTCAGAGCTAATCCTGACGAAAGCTTGACAGTTTTAAATTTGTCCGGCGCCGAACCCGTTAAACTATTAACATGCTTATTACCTATATTATGAATACCCGTCGTAAAAGTCCATCTTACACATTAATTATTGGCTAGTTTTTTCTTATCGTACGCTTTCATATACTTTAAGAGTGTGAAAATGAGATTTACAGTTTTGTAAGAGGACACGCTGACATGTATCTCGCCAAAAAAGATGGTTAAGTGAGATTACAGTTTTAGGTTTTGGATATTTCTATCATGTTTATGAGAAATTGATCCACTGAAAACATAATGTTGATGGATGTAAAAGCCCTGATGTGATACTCTCTGCGCCGGATGAGGTAGATACTTGCTATTTTATACATATACATTTACGAGTAATTTATAACCATGATGCAGATATGTTGAAGAATTATAGATACGCCGATGTGGTGAGTAGCCATATACATTAGAAAACATGTAATGTTTAAGTTGATTGATGTAACTAAGCATTTTCACCGGATTTAAGCTATAAGATCAGAATCACAGCAACGGACAGACAACTCTACCTTGTATAACGTGCTATGCAATTTCTTTCGTATTCCTGTAGACTGCCAACCATTGGATCGTAAGATCAAAACTTGTCATAACCACCCCTGTCATGCCTGTAAATCTACACCTCAGTTTTTTTGCTGGTTTAAATATGCCTTGGCAGTAGGCAACATATCAATACAGACAACATTTAAATTTCAAGAACAAAATACTTTCGTAAACCTTGCAATTGGGTAAGATTAGACCACTAATCAACTCACGTTCCACCCCGGGGTTCCACCACAGGGATAACGGTCTTAGGACTTTTCAATGTTCACGGTTAAACTATCCATAATTATATCGAACCCACCATGCGATTGTGGATAAACAGACGGCAAATCACATCATGTACACAACCAACTCTGCCTCAGGTTTGAGCGATTCTATGGTGTTACCGTAACGTCGGTTTGTATTACGCGTAACCTAAGAAACCTTAGCAGTAACGGTACTTAGGGTGCAGATGTTATCATTCTTTCTTTTGCTAAAACTTCGAAGAGTAATACTATCAAATTCCTCTTAGGTTAACAAGGACACACTGCAACGTGTACCAGGATCTTAACGTACGTCTTCGGCGCTAATTTTATAACACAGTCTTACGTATAATAAGTCACTATAGGTAGCCTTCTGGTTTCTGCAATTCAACCTCGAACTTTTCACCAAAATATATTGGTTCGGAAAAAGTGTACTTTAAGTCCCAGATACTGGACGTATACCAGTATCGTTCAATACTGGAACATTAAAGTTGCCTGTATAGCTCGATACTAGTACGCTTTTACTGTTCGATACTGGGACGTTTTTATGTTCCAGTATCGGGCGATACGGGTACACTTGCTACCAGTGTAATTTGTCCCAGTATCGAACGACTGGTACATAATTTTGTTCCAGTATCGCTCGATACTGGTACACTTTATATGTCCCATCGCCCGATACTGGAACACTAATTTGTACCAGTATCGAACGATACTGGAGTGTTCCAGTATCGGACTATACTACAGTCCAGAATCTGGGACCTAAAGTACACTCTTTCCAAATTGTTTTGTGGTTAAAAACAAACCAACACCCGATTTTACTATCATCATTTTTTGCTAGATATCATTATATACACAACTAACAACATGATATCATGTTTGAAATCGATAGGCCTACTTCATAATAAGCTCTTCGTGAAGCACCACCCCCACATACAACATCCGAGGAAAAGGGATGTAGGCAAGATGGTAAAATAAGTACAATCGGTGGTAGTACGATTACTAATACTTATTCGACCGTAAAGAGGGTTTGCACGAGAAAAACAAATTTCGACCATACTGATTCTCTACATCCCTTAGTAAAAGCTATCTAATATAATGTAATAATACGCTACTCTCTGTCTGTTTGTCTGTCTGTCTGTGTGTGCGCGCTTTTTCGTCGCCTTCCCGGGGTTGGGCGGCGTTCAAACTCGGTGGGTGGGTGCAGCTCGGTCCCCGCAAGAGCAAGTTCGCATTCGCTAGAGCATACGAGGTCAAAGGTCATCTAGGGGTCAACTTTTTGAATTTGGTCGGATCGTGCTTAAACTCGGTGATCACAATGCTCGATGCGAGGCGAGCGTGGCAAAAATAACACGGAATAGCGTTTGTCGGGTCTTCCGAGGTCAAAGGTCGTCTAGGGGTCGAATTTTCAAAGTTTGTCCGATTGGGCTTAAACTCGGTGACGGGAAGCCCGAATACGAGTCGAGCGTGGAAAAAATAAAACGGCTTTGCTTTTCTTGGGGTCGTCCGGGGTCAAAGGTCGTCTAAGGGTCGAAATTTAAAGTTTGTCCGATCGGGCTTAAACTCGGGGACGGGAAGCCCGAATGCGAGTCGAGCGTGGAAAAAATAAAACGCCTTTGCTTTTCTTGGGTCGTCCGGGGTTAAAGGTCATCTAGGGGTCGAATTTTTAAAGTTTGTCCGATCGGTCTTAAACTCGGTGATGAGAAACTCGGTGATCTGTTTGTTCGGTCCCCGCAAGAGCAAGTTCGCATTTGCTAGAGCATACGAGGTCAAAGGTCATCTAGGGGTCAACTTTTTGAAGTTGGTCGGATCGTGCTTAAACTCGGTGATCACAATGCTCGATGCGAGGCGAGCGTGGCAAAAATAAAACGGGTTAGCGTTTGTCGGGTCTTCCGGGGTCAAAGGTCGTCTAGGGGTCGAATTTTCAAAGTTTGTACGATCGGGCTTAAACTCGGTGACGGGAAGCCCGAATACGAGTCGAGCGTGGAAAAAATAAAACGGCTTTGCTTTTCTTGGGTCGTCCTGGGTCAAAGGTCGTCTAAGGGTCGAATTTTCAAGGTTTGTCCGATCGGGCTTTATGCATGCATTCTACAAACCACCAAACCAGAGAACCGCCAAACCCGGGTGACCACCTAGTTCTTCATAATGTGTATTAAAAATCACAGTGTTTCTAGATAAAATTATATGGGGAGGGGTAAAATGAGACCTTTACCTTAAAAATGTCTATTATCAAAACAGTCAATCTGGCATCAAATGGGTTGTAATAGAGCATACCTACAGATATCAACTTGTTGCCAGATAAGTGAATAGACAGACGCATAAGAGGTTAAGGTAGTGGTAGCATTTGACTACAACCAGATTATTTATTTCGTGACCTTCGTTTGATCACCCATATTGGCAATAGTTATACACATCAACAGCAATTATACATTATCATGATGCAAAGTAGCATTGACTTGAAATGTTTTACCTGTAAAAGTTATTTGTGCCCTCGTCATGTTAAATGACGATGGACTTCACGTACGGTGTAATATGTTAAATATCCCGCGAAATCTGCTGTTGAAGTTTAAGCTATCCAATTTTAATTTTTAACATGTCATTATGATTTAGTTTGTCCTTACGGCCAATTTTCCAACTATAATGACATTTCTACCTCGGACAATTTTTCCCATACAGTTATCACATAACCGTACCATAATATTGTCCTTTTCATCTTTCCTGACAATTACTATTAATTTTCACAATTTTAATCTGGAATGTTGACATCTTGAGGGCTATACACCCGAACAAGGAACCCATCCAGGAGACTTGCCCCAATTTTTTTGAATTTTTAAATTTTAAATTTTTAAATTTTTAAAATTATTTTTTTAAATTTAATTTTCTTATATAGAAATATTTTTAACCGGCATGATATATTTGCCACATAGACCCCCGTGTTATCATCCTCAAAAGATGTTGGACAGCCAGACTCGGTGGGCCATTTATGGATGGTTGATAAAATGATGATAAAATCGACTGACTCACAAGGTTGATTTTTAATTTTAGCACCACCTGACCCCACTCATTCAAGCCCAAATTTCTATCCTCTCCTATCCAATAGTGACGCAAAGTCGACATAATCCCCGACAATTTTCCCTTTTATATGCTGCGTAGGCCCTCGCCTAAGGGGCACATACAGAAGAGAGAGATGATATAAAACTCAAATTAGGGAGGTTTTGAAATGGTTGCTGCACTTGTAGGCCTAACTGTTGCTGCGGAAGTTGTTGCGAATGTAGATTCACAACAACCTCACCAGCTTGCTGCGTACTTCTCCTCGCATTGTGCAATCCTCCAGTACCAACAAATTGCGGATAAACCGGCGGTATCGGGGCTGGCATTTCTTCACACACACTCGTAGTTGGTCTCGAGCCGCCATCTTGCTATTGTTCTACATGTGGCACAACACCTGGGATATGTGGCCCCGCACTCTGCATACCATCTTGTGATGCATTACCCGCTACTGCAACGCATTCGACGATCCAGCGCTTTATAGTCCTTGTGAACTTGTGCTGGGCTGGTTCTGAGCTGCCTGTTGACACGGCCTTGTTGTTGTCCGACCGCAAGGGCGACAGATAAATGACGGTCTTGCGCCCGAGTTTGGCGAGCGGCGGATGGTGCCGCTGTTTTCCGGTGCCTTCCGTTTCTTGCCACGGCCCCTTGCCATGAAAGTTTGTTATGAGAGGGGCACACCGTAAACGTACTTCTTTAATAATTCTTTGCTTACCAAAAATCCAACGAAAAACCAGCAAAATGTAAATACAGTACTTCTTTGAAAACGTTCGAAACGATATAAATGTAATAACCAAAGACACAGTGTAGCTAGTAGCTAATAACCCAGACCGTAAACATGGAGAAGTTATAGTTCAAGGCGCTAGTAAGAAACAGAACCGCAGGCCCAGAGGGCCGAGGTGCATGGGGCCGGCTTTCCCTTTATAACAAGAGAACCGAACGGTTTAGTGCCCCCCCTGTTACTCGTCACGTCACGTTGACATCATAATTGAACCAAGCTGCTAAATAACGATGTCTGTTTTGTTTTCTTCTCCAACTGATAAGGGTGACCGATCTGGTTGTAGTCAAATTATATAATGAGCAAGGTGGCTGACCCAATGGTCAGCCCAATTCATTGGCGGGAAACGCTGCCCTCTGACATGACCAGGGAGCAAAGGTGAGATTCAACTTCCTGTCACCAAATTAGTTCTCCTAGTAGTCCGTCGGAAAACTTTATTATAATTCTTGGTGACAATATTTATAACACATTACTTCATAATGTGACATTAACCCTAACCTCGTAAAAGTCACATTTTGAAGAATTTTTTTCAACGACAAAAACGCGGACAAAAAGAGTGGCGCCGCCACCGGGGCTCGAACCCACAACCTCAGTGCGCCACGGGGGCCAACCCGGGCCAGTGTATTGGACAGACTATGTAGCCTGGGGACCATTATTTCATCGAAAAAGTGCCACGCCAGCTGGCACAGACAGACTTTACCGTGCACATTTGCGGCATTGAGGATGGTTGGGGTTAATAAAATCATACATGGAAAATTTTGAAGGAGAAAAGAAAGAAAAAAAATCCGTTAACCCTAACCTCCTAAGTCACATTTTGAAGAATTTTTTTTTTCACGACAAAAGAGTGGCGCCGCCAACGGGGCTCGAAACCACAACCTCTCGGTTGTCAGACGAACGCTCTACCAGTGCGCCACGGGGGCCAACCATACTCGGGCCAGTGTATTGGCCCGACTATGTAGCCTGGGGCCAATATTTCATCGAAAAAGTGCCACGCCAGCTGGCACAGACAGTCTTTACCGTGCACATTTGCGGCATTGACGATGGTTAGGGTTTATAAAATCATACATGGAAAATTTTGAAGAAGAAAAAAAAAAATCCATTAACCCTAACCTCCTAAGTCACATTTTGAAGATTTTTTCTTCTTCAAAGTATAGTTTAACATTGGGCCTGGATGTATAGTGTATTGGACCACTAGTTACTCATATCCAGTATATTTGCATTGTAATCACATACTTTAAATCCAAGATGGTCACCAAAATGACAGCTGTAATTATAGAAAATAGTCCACATTAGTGTATGATAATCCAAAATAGATATTATAAGAGTGTATTTTACATCACATTCACCAAATAGTATGCTCTAAACTGCTAAGCTACTGCTTTTAGATATAAGGCCAACCTCTGTGACAATTTTGATTCGGTATCACTTTCCAAAATAGCTGCCAGAATGGTTAAGTTGATGAACAATATTGAAAGACAATATATTTATACATGCGTGTTATATTCGTAACCCATCTCATCCATCAAAGGCCGTGCCGAGTTGGTATGGACACGAAGTCACCTGTACCAGACAGATTGGGCATATTTAGAATTGAACAAACTATAGAAATACTTGAAACACATACCCCACACACACCGCGGCGTGCGTTTCCACCGGAAACCGTGGACACACAACAGATTCTAAAAATCTAACCGTGGACCGTCCACAGCTCTAAACTAGGTGCATGGGCTGCAATTAACCAAAAATGAATTTAAAAGCACGTTTAAATAAGGTCTTCAGTCACAGGTACCAATACCGTCCGCGGTTGGTAGATACACTTTTGTAAAAAGAAAAAAGTGTATAAAACGTCATATGTAATTTGTATAACTTTTTTCCTGTAACAAATGCGTTAAATTATACTTCTCACATGTAATTGAATATCATAGACTTCACTCGTTTAAAGCAATATCAACTAGAATGGATTTACCCAATTTATGACAAAAGGCTACAATGGCATATTAACAACAACAATTTTTTTTAGCTAAAACCAACGTTCAACAGTTGCATACTAATTACATGTACATGCGAGCTTCGAGGATACAATACTGCCGAATGTTATTATTTGGAACAATTTAGAAAAATTACTCACTATAGTTTACTTCCGATTTGGCGAGAAATAGGCCTATGCGTTCCGCACAGAAAAGTGATCCAAGCCGACAACAACAATAACAACAACAACAACAACAACAACAACAACAACAACAACAACAACAACAACAACAACAACAACAACAACAACAACAACAACAACAACAACAACAACAACAACAACAACAACAACAACAACAACAACAACAACAACAACAACAACAACAACAACAACAACAACAGCAACAACAGCAACAGCAACAACAGCAACAGCAGCAACAGCAGCAACAGCAACAGCAGCAGCAGCAGCAGCAGCAGCAGCAGCAGCAGCAGCAGCAGCAGCAACAGCAGCAGCAGCAGCAGCAGCAGCAGCAGCAACAGCAACAGCAACAACATCAACAACAACAACAACAACAACAGCAACAACAACAACAACAACAACAACAACAACAACAACAACAACAACAACAACAACAACAACAACAACAACAACAACAACAACAACAACAACAACAACAACAACAATAGACAACAACAATAGACAACAACAATAGACACAAAAAAACCAGAAGACATCAACAACAACAGCCAACAACGTTTACAAAAACGTCAACAACAACTACAACCGTATCGCCAATATAAATAGCAGCGGGAATAACAAATAATAAACCTAACCGCGTTCCCGACTACGTTAACTCATCCTCATTCTGGGGGAACGATACATCTTGTCTCACTATTAAAAATGAATCCCGAAAGATGGATATTATACTACCTCATTAGCAGGTCGTGATATCGTGAACCAAATATTATTTGTATGCAAGTAGTTTAGCTTCGGGTGACTATTTCAAATTACCGTATCATGATATTGGTGCCAGCATGAATAAATAAAGCTTCAGTTGACAAGATTGATGCCCAATTATCATACTTCTGGACACATGTCGAAAACGTGAAAATCCAATTTAAATTCGATGTACGACGCACAAGTCTTAGACCAGGGACATTTTCGAGAGCGCCCTCGCTTGATGGCTAGTTTATCTAGTCTCAGTTTATTTTTGATTGACAGTTCAAATCTTTTGTTCCTCTCAAGCGATTGTCCTTGACAAAAGTCACACGATTCGGTTACGTACCCGAGTCATCGCGTACCCATCGTTTAAGCCCCATGATGCAACGATAGGCTGTGGATGCCCGGGGGGGGGGGGGGGGGGGGGGGGGGGGGGGGTACTCACGTATGTAAGGCATACGGGGACGTGCCGCTCCAGTGGGTCGTTTTTTCATGAGACATCCTTAGCCATGGGTAGGCTTTTCAACTGAAAAATCCTTAGACATGGGTCCTGTTATTGACACTAGCCCTTAGCAATGGGTCAGATTTGAGCATATCGTTGACGACGTTTTTTCCGGGCGTTTTTCAATATCAACCTGAATTCAATTCGATAAATTCAACCCCGGAATCGTGGAATTCAACCCATTTAACCATTAAAAACCCTTCGACATGGGTCTACATTTGAAGAAAAATCCTTAGACATGGGCCCTTTCCGGCAAAATTACCCTTGGAAGTGGGTATGGGTTTTGAGGCTAGAGCTGCACACCCCCGTCCAAAATAAATCCAAGTACCCCCCCCCCCCCCGGTGTGGATGTTAATCGACAAAACGAAGTGTGTACGAACGAAAAAGCCTTAATTGTTTTAAATAGTGTTATTCGTGTCATTTAAATCAATATTATATTATTTTAGTGCATATAAACAGCTTTTCGGCGAAAACCGTGTGTTAAAAACGCTTAGAATAAGAAATATAAAGCTTCTGATTTAGATAGTATTGGCATGATCAACTATATAATGGTTTGTTCTTACTTCATTTACATCGAATAGATTTAGCTTAGCGGTAAAGTGTCGGATTTGTAATTCAGAGGTTACGGGTTCGAATCCTATCACGGCATGTCGTTTTGTCTATGTTACTTTTATTTAGTATTTATCGAGATTGTTTATCCTGAGACAAATATAGGCCTACAGGGATAAGAAGCGCCCCATTCATACCATTCATGCGCAGCGATATCCAGGTCTGACACGGCATATTGCTATTCACTATCGAAGTGATTATATAACTCCCCGGTAACTGGGTCATGCACCTTTATTAATACTAGCACATCCCATTGGCTTTATGTGGCGATCATTTTGATCGGTGTTAAGGACTTGAAAGCGTGATCCAGTTGATATGGTAATAATTGGTTTACATTACACGTAACACTTCGATAGTGAATAATGGATGGCCAATCGATTATCACCATTCAGTTTAATTTGTAGTACGACCTGATTATTAGAGCGGGCTATTTTGAATCCAGTGTTATCCACGCGTTTATTATTATTTATTTTCTAAATAACCTGAACACGCTTTAGTATGGGCTGGTTACGACATTCAGACTGCATTATGGCATTTCAGAAGACGTATGCCGAATAAAACCTAATAGTTTTGAACACATATAAACAATGTATTATGATAATTAATGTTAATAGTTTGTGTAAGATTCAATACGAATTGAAACACAGTGGGATATTATTATTCTTAAAAAGATAAGTTTATCAGCTTAACCACATCGAAATATTTATTAATAATTAATTAATGTAAATGAATAAATGAATATATCAATAAGTTACTTAATTAAATCACTAATTATATAAATGAATAAGTAGTTTATATATTATACATCAATGAAATGTTTAATTAACCGAAAATCAAATGAACACATAAATAATAAATAAACCCATCAATATGCAAGAAAGTTAAAAAAGAGAACAAATGATCAATATGATTAAATAGTAAATACATAGTCATTATTTTTTTGATAGATGTAAATAGATAGTTAAATAACTAAATAACTAAATAACTAAATAAACCCGAAATAATAAAGAAAGGAAAAAGTTTGTTACACGGATCTACCAAGATTCGAACCTACAGTATGCTGATTGAGAGTCTCAAGCTCTACCGACTGAGCTATTTCGAACCTTGTGATGTCATCAGCTTTTTACACCCAAATATAATTTATCATTCAACTCCCAGGATATTTTCAACACTTGGTTGTGATGATTTCTATGCTTTACATGAATAATAAATTATTTATAGAATTATCAATTCTAGAGCAAATATTTCGTTTGTACACATTTTGTTGAATGCAATTCAAATTTCCGCGTTCAATCAAGTGCACGAGAACATGTTATCACAAAGCAAGACGTTATGCAATTCAAATGTTATTCGGTAAACCCAACAAAAACGTTAATTCCTGCTTGATAGATACTTCACTACATTACAATCCCTAAATCGATAGCACGGTCAGACATCAATGACTTATCTCAATACTAGTATTCATATCATTATCTCAATCAATAGTAGAGATTGACCTGTGGCCTTGCATTGCATTGCACCATAGGTGATTTTGATGGGCACTGCAGACTCAGGTATAAAGTGAATCAAAATAAATCAATCATATGTCATTCATCGTTATTACAGTCCATTCAGGCTATTCATGGAATTGACGCGCGATATTTGAAAGGGATATAATCTCGCTTGACTATTTGTTTACTATAGTTTCGGTGAACACAGTTTAGTAGTTCGGAATGTCAAGAAATTAGACGTTGTATTACACGGGTTGTTTTCAAATGAGAATAAAATATAACTTTAATATATAAGAAAGTTCGGAACGCCAAAAATAAATATGGTGTGAGCGTAAATCATCGAGAAAATAAGCTTTGAATTTTACCCGTACTTGATTCATATATAACTTATCAGTCTGATGAGTCCATGATTCATAGATTTTGCAACATCTCACCACCATGGGATAAGCTATCCGAAGTTGCCCATTTGTTCTTTTATCTTACAATCCTATAGATAGTGATATCTGATGGGCTATTTCTCTAATATCTCCACATTTTGGAACATATGATCCATTCAAATATAGCGTTTTCATCGACAATAGACTACATCTTCTGGTATTATAACTAAATATTACAATGAGGCAGACGAAGCAATGCCCTATAGCGTCGCTAGGCGGCGTTGATACTGCAGCTTATATTCAGGAGGCGTGGCCACAGTCATTTTCCGGTTCGCGATTCCAGTCAAAGAGGGCGCTAGTCATTTTTTCCATTTTTCCCCTTGTGTAACACTTGTGGACGGTATTACCTAAAGGCCACAAGTATCTAATCAACGCCTTCACACTATAATATGATATCCCAGATGAAAGGGAGGTACTAAATATTAAAAATCTAAGCAGAGGTTATTATTAGGAAACAGCCGTGCACGGATTTAATCTTTTAAAATCATCGTCAACATACTTGATTTTCAATTAACTCGCAGGCCAAAGTTCAGTCACAGATCCTGTGGTTCAATTATAATGTCAACGTGACGAGTGACATGGGGAGGGGGGGGGGGGGGGGCACTAAACCGTTCGGTTCTCTTGTTATAAAGGGAAAGCCGGCCCCATGCACCTCGGCCCTCTGGGCCTGCGGTTCTGTTTCTTACTAGCGCCTGAAACGGGCTGTCCGCGTGTCGGCCTCCGCGCCTCGCGTGCGAGTCATTTAACATCATTGGCTGTATGACTTTTCTCGAAATGGCTGCCCGATCATCGCAGTCATTTAACATCATCGGCTGTATATTGTCAAGAGCACGTGGCGTTTAACAATTTGACTTAATTAGTCTAGTACTATCCAGATATACAATAAATTATTACCAATCAAGTGATTCACAATATCTCAAAAAGGTGTAATATAATATAAATCAATTTATTCTGTGCAGTTTTCTTGTCGTTATCACACATAACATAATATTCCACATTTACAATATGGTAGAAAAGAGAAAATAATATTACAAAGTTTCTCTATGCTGATTTTCCTTGAATCTCGATGTGCCTGGATTGTTATACAAAAGGTTGGTACATACCAGAGAGGTTGTCAAACAATTGTGTTACATCTACCTGTGGATGATTTCTTACTTTCCACAATATTTTATAAGAGTCAAAGCAATTGTGTTTTTAACACAAAGGGTAAATGTTAATACGGTCTATACAAGCGACTCTTTCATTTTTGTATCCCTGGCTTCATCAGCGTCTCTCGTCATGGTTCGTCCGACATCGAGTGTGGCGAATTATGGCACTCGTCTTTTCGGTCCTTGTATCCGCTCTCTCGTCAAAACCCAAAGAAAAAGGTGACACTGCATTGAATAGAAATGAGTGACCCAAAACATTACAGAATTTTGAATCTTAATATCATGACTATTGAAATCTCTTCATAAAGTGTCAGATTCCAAAATATATCCCCTTCTTGTATTTGTTTGTTTTTCTTACAATAACTTGAGGGAAGCAGGTTTTCATCACCCAATATTTGTGTACAAAATTACATTACTTTTGATACCGTCACAAACATGAACCTTAGTACAAAATTAACCACCATTTACATAGACTCTGTCTTGTTTGAAAATGATACCTTTTTCCTGCTTACTTTGACCTGGATACCAACCTCCTCGTGCGTCTACAAATTGATCAGCGAACTTGGCCATTTCCTCAATGTTAGTAGGCTTCCTTTCTTTCAAAAAGGTAGCATGATCTTTTGTACAACAATTTACAAACTGTTCTCTAAGCATTATATCTATAACATGTTCAAAACTGTCTACCTCCTCTAACTCTAACCACCTTTGTTGTTGTGAAAATACCATCCAAATGTTCTTGTGAACTTGTCCAAAATTTGCACAAAATGGTAGTTTAAAATACACATTTAAAACACAAATTATTCTAGTACTTACAATAGTTTCTTCTCTTGCCAACTAACCAACATCGTCATTACAGCTGCAGTGTCGTGGATCAAAGCGGTTCACGCCTGCAATTTGCTGCCCTCGTCAAAATCTTGGTAAGCTTTTAAACTTCCAAACATGCCGTTTCCTGGATCAGTATAACTTCACACACAATATGTCTAGCCAAATTGTCCTTATTCTATTGAATAAATATTCTGGCACCCGGCTTATATGGGCTTCTATATCTCAAGAATTCAACCCACGCCTTGCGAAACTTGTGAAGAAAATAAGGGACGAAACCCCTTTGGTAGTGCAGAGTAAAATAATATGACTTGTTGTCCGCCCAGTGCTGGAATCAAAAGTGCCTAGAGAGCACATGGGACTTGTGGAAAAAACCCAGCTTACTGGAATTTTAATTTATGCATTTATTCATAAAGTGGGACCCAGGTGCAATCTCTCAATAGACTTTCTAGGATGTTTTCTAAACATTGGAATGTTACAAATACAGGTGTTCTCCAGCTGGTGACCTAGATTATTGAACCCTGGATGTGTTGCCTAGTTGAATTACACTATACAATGGAACAAAAAAGTGGGTTCCCCCTTTATAATACTGCATAATAAGAAATAATGCTCCCATTTTACATCCTAATGTGACATATAGCTTTTCTCGAAATGGATGCGCGATCATCGGCTGCATAGTCACTTCCTACCGTAAAGGTAAGTTGAAAATCGCACAGTCCAAAAGGTACAGCAAATGAACGTAGGCGACGGGCTATAAATAGTTAATTCCCTGTGATTCCGTAAAAGTACGTTGGTGATCGGAAAGTGTTAGCATCTCGCGAAGGAAATAAACGCGATGATAAACATTTTAATTGATACATTTTTGAGGCGGGAGATTTTATATGCTAGGCGGGAGTGCGGAAGAAAGAGTTTCTAAGCGGGAGACTCCCGCCCAAGGCGGGGGAGGTGACAGCCCAAGGACAATGCAATCGATTCATGATTACAATTGTTACATAACAGTTGACACGTTTGTTGAAACCAAAAATTATAGAATATAAAACAATCTATAAAATGAGAGCAAAATCATTTTTGTGCCACACATGGATGAGGAGTTATTGTAAATTGAACGTAGATTTGGAAACATTTTCTATATCCCCATAGAGATTGTACTCAGCGCCGCAACCGCCACCATCCCTGACATGATTTTATCCAGCAAGTCAGAATTCCTACGTAAATCACCTCATGAATATCAATTAGCTCATTATCGGCAGTGTAACGCTATGTGACTTTTCAACTGAGATCAACTTGTTGGGAAACCCCATGTGCAGAAATTTATAAATGATAACTGGCATGCGCAGTTTATTGGAATACCTTCAAAAGGAACCATTCCAGCTTTTTAAAGTTATTTTCGTGACGTCGGATTATGTTTTTGGCAGATATTCATCTTTTTTTAAGGAACACCTAAAATTATTGTCAATATGATCGGGCTGAAATACCATGGAGAACCAGCAACATTACAAAGTGTGCATGCACGTAGTTCATTTCCCTATTTGGCCTTAGTCTACACACTCCCTCTTGGTGACATTATTCGTCATCATACCTTAGACTTTCATATCTATCAGATGACACGCAGCTGTACTGTTCTGTTTCCTTTAACCATAGTATATAAACCCGGTGCAAGGCAACACGCTATCGTGAAGTTCAAATTTGATGATTCATAACAAGTTAAAACTAAACGAGAGTAAAACCGATTTGGAATTTTAAAAATATTATGTTATGTTATATAATCCAAGTATTATCTGTTTTCTGTTTTCCGTACAGTTGATTAAAATATTTGTTGACGTTGTTGATTTTCTCAGACACAAATCGCTTTAGCCTCTTCTATCTGCCATGTTTTAGGTGTTGACCTAAGAATGTGTTCGGTACCTTCATATATTCTATGTAGAATAACAGTGATTCGCAAATACTTTTATCGTCGTAAAGCTTAAAAATAGTCTTGACTACGGTTCCAAAGTCGTAACGAGGAGAATAGGCATAATTTAGATTACCGCACTTTTCTGATACAAACCTACAGTCACTTGGATAAGTGTAACAAAATGCACAGCATAAAATTAGTTGTTGTTTTTACCGTGGTTCTGAAGTTCCTACTAAAGAATGCGCACAAAACCGGAAATGATTTGATGCAGACCCATTGCTATAGTCACTTGTATTATATTCATTAGGGTGTAAAATGCTGCCTGCATTACATGTTTTCTAAAAATACCTCATGATGCGTTGCAAGTAGTGATATGAAGCATGAGAACTCATATGCGAGTCAGAAAACAACTCGATTTGTTCTACCATATTACCCTTTACTTTGAAACAATACAAAGTTTGCACTCGATTACATAGGAATAAGACAACATACAGTTTGCGCTTCATTGCTATATTGCGCATAATATTTTTGCGGGAGCCCATTGATTTGCTCATGGTACATATTTCTTAAGTTAAAAATGGTTTGCGCATTGAACAATGCGTTTTTTATTATAATTAATTGTTCTCCTAAAAGCATTTTCATTAAACTATAAGAAAAGAAGAAAAAAATCGCGGCATGCTTATTAAGCCATTATGTGGAGCAAAGCATTTGTTATGACCACTTCCAATGCATATATAAATGTTTTAAATTCAACTAACATGGTGGAACATCCCATTACGATTCCATCCCCTCAAAGGTAATAAATCATCCCATCCTACACCATTTAGTATGACTTATAGCACTCATCGACAGTGACCATTTTAGTGATGATTTATATGGCAGAGCTCTACCCTACACACCAGATACACACCACTTTCACAGTAGGACACCTCTCACTCACCCAGACTTAGACAATCATCTACTATTAAACACACACACACCGAGTTGGGTAATAATTACAGCGCTGTAATTAATCAGGTTATTTACGATGTCAAATTTACAGCATTCTGAAGCTGTACAATAAGTGAAATTTGTGGAATTCTGGATTGGCTGTGTATGTGCTATTATCTGATTTATTTCACACCACCTGTGTCTTGCCTGAGCGTAGAGTACCGTTTCCACCCCTATCCTAAGAACGGCCCAAGGCTCAATGCGCTTGGGGAGGTCTGTTTCAGCTGGTGTACTTCGAGAAGTTAGTGTTATTTTGTTTTGTTTTTGATAAAACTGGCAATGATGGAAACAATGTGTCAATGTTGTTTGCTGGTCGAACGAGTGAAATCCATTGGATATTAAACCATACACTTCTTTAGTTAGATTCAATTAAATATGGACAATCTTCTGGGTGGAACTATAAGCCCAAGGTGTTACTTTTGAAATTTGTTTTGGTAAAAAATTCGACTTTAAACTTCAATTTGTCATAGACACTAGTGCTATTTCAGATTTTGTAAAATCAAAAGTTTAAATTTCGAAAAAGTCACAATATAGTATTCATATAGCAGATTTTAGTATTAAAAAATAGCCCAAATGTAGCTTCTTAAGAGGCTGAGGGCAACACCCTGGCAAGAGTGTAGATTGTATTTTGACTAAACCATGCATGGCTAAAGGTCACCCGGCATGTCAGTGGGAGTTCGGTCTGCCGATTCGTGGGTGGATGGAACAATGAGCCCAAAGCCCGATTGTTGAGAGTTGTTGGGTTTCTGAAATTCGAAACTTCAATTTGTTATAAAATCTAGTTCTATTTCAGTTGTTGTCAAATCGAAAGTTCAAATTTCGAGAAAGTCACGATTATATTATACTTAGAGCAGATTTAGCTTTAACAATGAGCCCAATGTGGGTACTTGAAGAATGTAAAAGTGGCAATACTGTAGACTGCCTCTTTGCCATGCAAGGTTGAGACATGTGCAGGCTCAAGGATGTCAATCGACCAAGAGCTAAATCCATGGCCTGTTAACCTATCAAAAATATATTTACTGGTAACTAGAATGTAATGCTCTAGGACAAAGTACCCATGGACAATGTGAAACAACGTTTTGTTGATGTTCTCTGTGTCAACGAGTTTCAAATGCGATTCATGACAGATAGTCATATCTACTGTTTCATGACAGATAGTCATATCTACTGTTTCATGACAGATAGTCATATCTACTGTTTCATGACAGATAGTCATATCTACTGTTTCATGACAGATAGTCATATCTACTGTTTCATGACAGATAGTCATATCTACTGTTTCATGACAGATAGTCATATCTACTGTTTCATGACAGATAGTCATATCTACTGTTTCATGACAGATAGTCATATCTACTGTTTCATGACAGATAGTAATATCTACTGTTTCATGTGCTGTCAGAAAATAAACCACGACCGAATACTTGTTGAAAATCAACAAGAATTTAACATGAATTTGAAAACAAACAATGCCATTAACTAACTAATTCAACGTGTCAAGTAGCGTAAATCATACAGCAAACGGAACGTTCAGGAGTTTTTCGTATGCATTTTGTAACAGTAGGCCTGTCTTTTATGGCATGTTGATATGTAAGACGACCCATTTCCATAAAATAAACAAAATATATAGAAGGTTTTTTGTAACAAAAAGGCAACGTGCCATGTTTATTGAGCGGATATAAACGGTAATGCCACATGAATAATTCTAACATTATGCGGCCTACGGAATGAGTGAAGCTTAAATTGGCATATCCCGTCGGAAGGGGATGAAGAACTTGCTGAATTAATCGTTGCTGCCGAAATAACTGGTACCAATCAAATAATGTATCTATCCCGATAATCCTTTAAACCTTCCCGACTTACTACGCCATTGGAATTAACGCTCCACCGATAAAAATCACTCACGCTAACACGTACGCATATATATATGCATATTTGCTACCTGCTGATGCATTGCTACATGCTGAATGACATTTAACAATTCTGCTTTACACTTGTGGGTGTCAATGCATATCATGCAGATACACTTATCCTTGGAGTATTTCGACGAGGGCACACTATTTTGCGTAATAATAAATGTTTTCTGAAAAGGTTATGTGATTATGCATACGTGCGTTTAAGAGCAATGTTTCTTCATCTGATAACGCGTTCAAAAAAGTAAGCTATTTGTTGTGGTATAGATGAGGTGACCGTTGTTTACATCCAATGTTTATCAACAAACGCAACGGGCGAAGGGACTGGACTATCGATACGCGCATGAGGGAACAGCATATGACCACAACACTGTCCGTTATGCCGTATTGCCCTTTATAATGCTTTGGCGCGAGTTTTAAAAGCACGGGTCCTAAACATGATGCGCGCGCAAACTGCCGGGCAAAGAACAATAGCAACTAGCCACGTTTTGCCCGGTGTGACGTCACCTGTCACCCCATTTATTCGAATGCAGCGTAATCGAATACATCCGGTATGACAAGTTCCAAATTTCTGCCCGCACCGCGGGACAAAGGCTGATTCACGTTATAATTTACGTTTCAAATATTCACGAATATACAGAATGACAATCGACTGATGAATCGCTCTAAGATTCTTGGGACGCAACATGATCACCACAAAATTCGACTAGTTTCAAAGCAAAATGGAGTATGACATTTGTTCTCTTTGTTCAATAAAGTGGGACAAAGTAAACGTCAGCATATTTTCAGCTGTGTTTAGTTTTGACTGTTTATATTTCCAGTTTCTAGATTTAGCTGATATTCATGATGATTGCATTTTGTGATGTAATGTAAATCGTCTAAATATTTAGGTTCAACTTATGCTGATTACAGATGTTACTAACTAGTAAGAAAACACCTTTGAATTTATTGTGTGTTATAATAATGACCAACTAACCCAAACTGTTCCTAGGTGCTTTTATGTGACCTAATTAAAACATAGAAATAAAATTTACCCTCCAGAATATGACACCTCATTCATGAATATTGAGTAGATGCTTTTAGAAATAATGACATTGATTTGTATTGTAGACTGTGTACTTTCAAAACCGGTCAAGCATGTGATGGATGAATAATGCGCTGTGATTCATATCACACAAATTGTCACTGCTGAGCTCACACTAGGCAATAATGTTCCATGGACAATCATGTTAATACAACTTTTTATTCGGGTGGGCTGATTACTTAAGTCATCATAACTTTAAAGTATCCACTCGATTTTTATGAATGAGGTCTCACAATTGCGGGGAGGTAATGTGCTTGTTTAATGAATACCTAAGATTTTTGATACCAATTATTGATTTTAAATTAGCTAACATTAAACACCTGATCAGGATCATGATTAGGGATATGCGTAATGTTTTTAGGTAGTGCGATTTTATTTGTCGTAGTCTAACACACTTTTGACCATGTAATAAAATAACACAGAGATTTTTCTTATAATTACGCGAATTTTGAAAAAATCATGTCATAATCAAATGACCATAATAGATAATGAACTCATAAACTTGCAGCTATCATACCAAAAGCTGTAAGAAAAGTTTGTTTTTAAAATATTCAATCGGAAAATGAGTTATACAAATACGTGATAATAAAAAACATCCTTTCTTTGATTGTCCACATGACCATCAGTGTTGAAATACACAAGAATAGTCTTAAAAAAGACAAACAGCGCTCAGAAGGGTAAATATGAATGAAGAGGAAAATGTGATGTAAGAGTGGTGAAAGGTGTTATACCTTGAAACATGAGATTGAAGGTGATGTATTGTCTTTGAAATGTTATAAAGTTTGATTGATTTTTTTTTTGCAACTGTCATGTGAGGTTTATTTGCAGTAGACTGGAGGTCACGAGTTAGGGGGTGTGGGGTACCGCGCCATTTTGTCCCGAAGCAATGGTTATGACGTCGTATTTGCGTCGATTTTTAGAACTCTTGTATTGGATTTACGTGCAAAAGGTATGCCCTTGGCATCATACTTTCCCAGGTGTGTAGTTCATTCTAAACTTGAAAGAAAATCGATCTGCACACCTCAGAATTGCAAACAATATGCCTTAAACAAGTCCCCTTTTTGTGCCTTTGAACAGAGTGTCTGCTGGGAATGTAGAATTACACAGCGCTGGACACGAATTCCGCACTTAGACAGTTTGTATTGGCTTAATACGTAATCGCGAATACTCATCGCAAATGTCTAAAAATACCCTTTTCTATATATATATATAACTACAATAATCCTAAAACCGATAGTCTACGTGTCCTTTTTCGACCTTTTTTCAAGTTCAAATGTCCAATTAATAAAATTAGATATAAATAAAATATTCGCAAATAAATTGTTCAATTAGCACGGTTGGTGTAATGGATGGAACGTTGACATGGGGATCGAAAGGTTGTGAGTTCGAACCCCGTTATGATCATTTTTGTTTTATATGCGGGGTCTTGCCGCTTGGCTTGCATCGTCTGTATGTGTGTACACAGCAGTCGTATCAGACGTGTTTGGATACACCTGGGTAAACAACAATAGATCGAGTCCATATTCATGCTTCCTATCTCTTTATAGGTACTATAATCGGTTTCAGCAAATGTGTCACCTCATTAAAAGGTTTGGGCCTGTCCACACTTTGGGAGAGGAAGTTAAGTGTTTCACGAATAAATCAATATAACTTCGATCCTGAAACAGGCCAGAAAGGAAAACTATATACAGTCATCAAAAAAGTTACTATACAGGTAATACATGGGCTTTTAACTCTAAAATATATATCCTACCTAAAAATATTAAATATAAAGTTGTTGACAAATATGTCTTCTTTAATATGAGATATTGCACGCTAGGATAGTTTGAATATTGAACAGGTTACAATCCAAAATGTAAGGTAAAGTCACAATTTCATTTTTACACATTTTACTTTTCAACACGGGTGAGAGTATGACAAAGAAAATGTGATAATAAAAATCGACATTTAGGAGTGTCAATTCCTCAATAATCACCCAGTCCTATAGCGTGCAATTTTCATATTAAAGCAGATAAATTTCTCAACAACTTTATAAATTAATATTTTCAGGTAGGATGCATATTTTTAGAGAAGCCCATTTATTACCTGTATAGTTACTTTTGTTGATGACTGTACACCGTGGATCTATCACGCATGGTTACACGCGCATTTTAAATTTGGCATACAATATTAAACATGTTGTTATACGCTTATCATCAATTTGATTTGATTCGATGAATCTGCCTCGTGGTCTGAGTCCTTAAATAATTTGATGATATTTGGGGAATGACAATATCACAGATGTGATCTTTTTTACGCATTTTCATTTTCCCTGACGTGCCGACACATGTTTCCAGTCTGGGACACTTTTCCCAATGCCTTATCGATTTTTTTTTAATGTCATTGATGTTGAAAGTTTTGTTGTGTTTTGCAACATGATGTTTAATTTCAATCACCTAAAACATGATTTTAGTAATCCTACATCATTACATAGGCCAAGGGAATAACATCAACTTGAGTGCCTCTTTCCATAAGTAACACACTAAAATATATATTTGGCCTAATACTCACCTGTTAAAGTAACCATGAAGTAACATTCTGAGTATTTTTCTGAGCTTTTATCTTTCATAAAGACGTATGATTATTGGTTACTCTAGCGAAATATTTAAGACTATAAACTGGGTATTTTACATGGCAAATAACAATTTACAACCAGTACATCCCCATCAAATCAACCCTGCACCTCCCCCAATATGCAAGAGGTGACACATTTGCTGAAACCGATTATAGTATATAGTCTCAGAATTGTGGACCGTATAAATGGCGCCATTTTTTGTGTTCGAAAATGTCAACGTTTTTACCGTTATTTCAAAAATAACGAGTATTATCACATTACAAACACATTTTGTGCGAGAGAAACACACACATTTGGCAAAAATGGCACAATAAAAATCCGTTCGTTATAAATAAATGGATATGGTTAAATAATAAAAACTATCACTATTATACTCGTCGATCTCTTGGCCATGTCGTTAGCAATCGGCAATCACGGGTTCGATTCCCGAATATTCCTTGTTATCCTTTTATTTTTCTATTTTTTAAACTTGATGGTGGATCAATGTAACATCATTGTTATGTCAATTTTATAAATTATAAAGGCCGCCCATGCCTTTATAGTTTTCTTTTTATTTATTTATCTATCTTTTAACTCTTTATTTAACTTTGTGTCTAAACAATTAAAATGCGTAAACAATTATATTATTGCTCGATAAATAAGTGATTTAACTTGATTTCAGTATGATAATGATAGCAAAACTTGTTGTAAAACCATTTTACCACTGTGTGCCCAACAATAATATCTTCTTTGCACACTTTGTTTAGACATTCAGAGATGTCACTTTTAGCACGAACTCACGAAAAGCCAGGCGGTTGTGTTTGCAACGCACGAACTCACGAAGTCACGAACTCGTGCCAAAACTCAGGCGGTTGTGTTTGCAACGCACGAACTCACGCACTCGTGCGAAAAGCCAGGCGGTTGTGTTTGCAACGCACGAACTCACGAAGTCACGAACTCGTGCCAAAAATCAGGCGGTTGTGTTTGCAACGCACGAAGTCACGAACTCGTGCCAAAAACCAGGCGGTTGTGTTTGCAACGCACGAACTCACGAAGTCACGAACTCGTGCCAGAAATTAGGCGGTTGTGTTTGCAACGCACGAAGTCACGAACTCGTGCTGAAAATTCTGAGGCTTGTGTTGACAACACACGAACTCACGAAGTCACGAACTCGTGCCAAAATCAGGCGGGTGTGTTTGCAGCATATGAACACACGAACTCACGAACACACGATATCCACAAAATCAGGCGGTTGTATTTGCAGCATACCAACTCACGAACTCACGAACTCATGATATTTACATGAAAAGAGGCGGTTGGGTTTGTTTGCTAATACTAACCAACTCGCTTAATTAAAAATATATAGGAGTTTCATGAGTTCGTGACTTGGAGCCAAAATGTCTTTACTATTTCTTTATTTTCAAAGTGTACAAGTCACGAACTCACGAACTCGGGATTGTTGGCACGAGTTCGTGAGTTCGTGTGTTCATAACCCTAACCGCCTGGCACTAAATCTCTTCCGTAAGTGACGCTTTAGGGGCGTTACTTCGTCTGCCTCATTGTAATATTTAGTTATACGTTATACCAGGAGATGTAGTATATTGTCGATGAAAACACTATAGAGAAATAGCCCATCATATCACCATCTATAGGATTGTAAGATAAAAGAATAAATGGGCAACTCCGGATACCTTATCCCATGGTGGTGAGATGTTTTAAAATTCATGAATCATGGACTTATCAGTGTGAATGAATCAAATACGGGTAAGATTCAAAGCTTATTTTCTCGATGATTTACGCTCATACCATATTTATTTTTGCAATCCAGACTTTCTTATATATTTCTGCTATATTTTATTCTCATTTGAAAACAACCCGTGTAATACAACGTCTAATTTTTTGACATTTCGAACTTCTAAACTGTGTTCACCAAAACTATAAGTAAAGAAACCCACCATTTCATAATCAAGCGAGATTACATCCCTTTCAAATATCGCGCGTCAAATCCACGAATAACTTGAATGGACTCTAATACTGATGAATGATACATGATTGATTTCTTTTGATTTACTTCAGTGCCATCCACTATTCACTATCGAGGTGTTACGTCTAATGTAAAACAATTATTACCACGTCAACTGGATCACGGTTCAAGTATTGAACACTGATCGAAATGATCGCCATATAAAGCCGGGGTCAGATCGATATTCCGAAGTGTCATTTCTTCTCACGGTTTTTATTCCGAAAGGTCATTTCTCCGATAGTTGTTATTGTTTTTATTCCGAAGGGTCATTTCTCCTACACGCTATTCAATGGAAGTTCAAAATTCCGAAAGATTTTTTCTTCCTTTTTTTTGGTTTTTGGTCCGAAGTTTTTCAACCCGAAAGGTCATTATTCCGAACAGTTTTTACTCCAAAAATCATTTATCCTACAGTTACTCCGAAAAAGCATTGCTCCTAAAGATTTAAGCCCCGAATAGTTTTTACTCCTCACGGTTATTATTCCGAAAATCATTTATCCTACAGTTCTTTGATCCTAAGGGTCATTACTCCGAAACTTCATTGCTCCTAAAGATTTTTGCCCCCAACAGTTTTTACTCCTCATGGTTTTTATTCCGAAAGATCAATATTCCGAAAATTCGTAATATTGACCGTTCGGAACAAAAACGGTTAGGAGAAGAAATCGTTATCGCTCTGTGTCGGAGCAAAACCCGTTTAGGGAGTTAGGAGTTAGGAGTTAGGAGTTAGGAGTTAGGAGTTAGGAGTTAGGAGTTAGGAGTTAGGAGTTAGGAGTTAGGGTTGGGGTTAGGGTTAGGGTTAGGGTTAGTGTTAGGGTTAACCCTAATCCTAACCCTAACCAGAAGGTCGTTTCTCCGATAGGTCATTGCTCCGTCAGGTTTTTGGTCCTAAGGTTAATTTCTCCGAAAAATATCTGAAAACCAGTTTTTACTCCTACTGGTCATTACTCCGAAGGTTCATTATTCCGAAAGGTCTATATTCCGAACTTTCGGAGAAAAAACCTTTCGGATCAATTACACGTCGGAATACCGACCTGCACCCATTAAGCCAGGGGATGTGCTACATGATTGTAGCATTAATAAAGGTGTGTGACCCAGTTACCAGGGAGTTACATAATTACTTTGATAGTGAATAGCAATTAGGCCAAGTCAGACCTGGTCGCTGCGATTGAATGGTATGCATGGGCGCTTCTTATCCCTATAGGTATACTTTTCTCAGGATGAACAATCTCGATAAATACAAATAAAAGAAACATAGACAAAACGACATGCTGTGATAGGATTCGAACCCGTAACCTCCGATTTCAAATACGACACTTTATCGCTGAGCTTAATCTATTCGATGTAAATTGAGTAATAACAAAATATTATATAGTTCAACATGACACTACTCTCTAAATCAGAAGCTTAAAATGCTTTATATTTCTTATTCTAAGCGCTTTTAACACAGGGTTTTCGCCCAAAAGCTGTTAATATGAACTAAAAGAATCTAATTATAATTGAAATGACAAGAATGACAACACTATTTGAAACAATTAAGGACATATTTTTCGTTCGTCCACACTTCGTTTTGTCGATTAACATCCACAGCCTATCGTTGCATCATGGGGCTTAAACGATGGGTACGCGATGACTCGGTGCGTACACCGAATCGTGTGACGTTTGTTCAGGACAATCGCTTGAGAGGAACAAAAGATTTTAACTGTCAATCAAAAAAAAAAGAAGTGCTGACACACCTAGCTGATTTGGCTCGCCGATGTTATACCGTAGCACAAATTTGGCGATTTTCGGGATCAGTACTACTAGTAGTACTAGTACTAGTACTACTAGTACGGTAGCGCAATGGTATCACATCGCTAGATCGGTAGTACATCGTTAGTAGTATACATCGGCAGGACTACGGGTCAGGAATTATTTTAAAGCGCTATTACACCTAGCCGATTTGGCTCGCCCGAGCTATACCAGTGGCGGATACATGGGGGGGGGGGGGGGGGGGGGGCAATATACCTTTTTTGTGTACCACTTTACCTTTTTCAGAGGCATAGGTAGTTTCCCGTCGGTACATTTGCCACTTGTACCATGCGATTTTTTTTGCCGGTTTTGGGACAATTACATCGCTACACTTAGCAGAATTTCATGAGCTCACGGCAAAAAATATTGGGGACCTTTTAAGATTTTGTTGGGGTACCAATTAAAAATACCTTGGTCAGCCCCCCGTAAAATTTATTCCTGGATCCGCCACTGTATACCGGAGCACAAATTTGGCGATTGTCGGGATCTGTACTAGTACGGTAGCGCAACGGTATCACATCGCTAAAAACGGTAATACATCGTCAGGACATCGTCAGAACATCGGCGAAAATATTAGCAAATGCAGGCGACGGTAGAAATGTTTGAACATGTTCAAACATTTCTGCCGTTGCGCTGCCGGAGTGAGCAAAGGGACTACAACGGCAGTACAACGGTATGGCTTCGTTAAGTGTCGGTAGAGCACCGGAAGCGCCCGCAATGGATCTGCGACTCACCGGTGGCCTTATTAGCAGGGGTGTGCCACTCAACTTGCCGATCTGAAGCTATAATAACATTTGTTTAACCAGTGACGTCATTGGTGAGTTATCCAACGTTGGTGACGCTGTTTGTGTCATCTGCTTTAGGTATTAGACTTAAGTGAAGTTTACACGGAATTGTTGAAAAAAATCCCAAAAAATGACTGTTTTTTACAAGGCTGAAATACATGATACGTTTCATTATTTATTTTTGGTAATTGAATTCATTTTCTCACTTTACACCATACCGTCATTGATGCGCTACCGTACTATAATCGATTTCAACAAATGTGTCACCTCTTGCATATTGGCGGAGGTACAAGGTTGACTTGATGGGATGAACTTGTTGTAAATTGCTTTTTGCAATGTTAATACCCAGTTAATCCTCTTAAATATTGATCATTGCTTTATACAGTCCTCAAAATAAGTAAATGACCTGGTATATGCTCTCAACTCAAACACTTTATTGTTATATAATATTGTTATATCGTACGTAAAAGTATAACATTTATTATAAAGTTGTAAGGAAATTATTGCATGCGAAGATTTAATGAAAATTAACTCAGTTATTTGCCTATACTAAAATCAATGCCTTTGCCACCTCCTGCTACAGAATTATGCTGAATATTAGGCGGATTGACCACATCCCAAACACCAGCGTTTACGCCATGACCAGCACTGAGCCACTTATTCATTTGGTAAGACTAAGCAAAAATATATGCTCTATACCTACAAACACATGGCAAAAGGAGACCAGGTTGACCGCGCACTTCATACCTTATGTAAGACAATTACTCGGGGACAAAGAAGGTGCAATCCAGGAAAAACAGATTGCCGCACTTGCTACTGATCGTCGTGCATGGATAAATCTTGTAGTCGCCTGCTCTGCAGCCGACGGATGATGATGATGATGACTAAAACAAAGTCTGTTTTACATTTTAACATTTTGTTCGTCTACAAGCAGCCTTGGATAGATTATTGATTAACTGGTAGCGACAACTCACGGGACGATATAAGATTATGGACTTATGGTAAAATAAGGATTCGGGATGCTTCAATTGATCAATGCAGCCCATACCTGTCTCGCTGTCCTGCGTGTTCAAAACCCAAGTATGAAAATGTTGCATTTTTAATTATTAACCGATCTTGGTGAACAATATCTCAAATCAACTTCATAATATAATATTTTTACGTCGGAGCTACATAGTGTTATTTATTACCTGGTCAGTTACTTATCTTGAGGACTGTATAAACCAATGATCAATACATCTTTCTGAAAGATAAAAGCTCAGAAGAATACTCAGATAAGGCCAAATATATATTTTGGTGTGTTATGGAAGAGGCGCTCAAGAAACTGGAGCTTTACGATTTATAAACCACGTTTCCAAAAGTATAGACGAAACGGCCAAAATGTTTGGTCATGACATTTTGCGTCGGTCACCCTGTCATTGTGATTTAACCCATGAGAACAAATATGGCCTCAAATTAAATATCATTTTGCAAAGCATAACCAAACATTCAACATCAATGACATTAACATTTTTTTAAAAAATCGATGAAGGTATTGGAAAAAGCCTGTCCCCATCAGACTTGAAAATGCGTGTCGTCACGTCAGGGAAATTGAAAGTTCGTACTGGGAAAAAGATCATATCTGTGATATTGACATTCCCCAAATTATTATCAAATTATTTGAGGATTCAGACCACGACGCAGATTCATCGGACTGAGTAATGTCGAAGACAACTAAGTATTTGACAATTTAAAAGTAATTATTAAGCGTATAACATGTTTAATATTGTATGCCGAATAATTAATTTAAAGTGCGCGTGTAACCATGATACGTCCATGGTGTAACATACAGTTTTTCCTTTCAGGCCTGTTTCAGGATCGAAGTTATATTAATTTATTCGGGAATGAGTTTACTACCTCTTCTAAAGTGTGGACAGGTTCAACACTTTTAATGAGGTGACACATTTGCAGAAACCGATTATAAAACAGATCCCCGAAAATCGCAAAATTTGTGCTTCGGTATAGCATCGGCGAGCCAAAATCGGCTTGGTGTGACAGCGCCTTTTGACTTATGAGGTAGATATACAATATTTGTGACAAAAGTGCATTCCCAGGCGGATGATAAGGTGTCAGTATGTGACGCTGGTGTTGAGTACAAAAACACTCCGGTGTAAAAGTTATAAACAAATTGTCTTATTATGATATAATATTTGTTAAACGAGTATTATCATTTTACAAATGGGCCAACAGGTTCTCAAGAAATGTTAGCGTTGAACCATATCAGTATGGATAAAAATATTTTGATAAAATTAACAGAGTAAGTAGAAACATGTTCCCCACTATATCGCGGCATTAGACTTGGACTGCAATTCTGTTTTCATATTGTTATTAATTTTCAAACAGGGTATAAATCTTTGTGTGATACCCTGTATGAGCTTTTAATACGGTATTTGTGGAGGGATGTGCTCTGGATAAAGTGTAAACTAAAGGCATATCATACTACAGGAAGAGAGAGGGTCAGTATGTCACATTTTAAGGGAGCTTTTGGTTTATATGTTGTATTCGTGATAGATATTATTAAATGTTGGTGGTTGAGTAGAATGAGTAGAAAAGTATTTTTTTATGTTCCACTGTCAGTGATATTTTAAACAACACATTTGAATCACAATTATAAGGTGACAAGTTAGGAGTTGTATTCACCAAGCATGGTAGTTGTATTATTTAATGGTCGAAAGACAATACAAAATGTGTAGTAGTAGGTGAAAATGATAAACACTAATGAGGGTTCCTCAAGTTCCTGCCAATGATTCCAACAACAAAGTTCAAAGAGAATTTATATTATCAAACAAACAGATATAATCGAAACATCGTCAACTACACGTTTACAACGACAACAACAACAACAAGTCTTAAAGGCATATTATGTGATCTTTTCCAGAGAGCGCCCTCTATTCATGATTTTTTTTAGAAAGTAGATTTTCTTGCAGATTTACATTTCCGATCATAAATCATACATACATTCCAATTTACAGAGCGATACGATTCCTAATTACCTCAAAATCATGGTTTTAGAGTGAATTTAGAGTGAAAAATATAAACTGTCGGGATTCCGACAGATTATTTTCACTCTTAAACCATGATTTTGAAGTAATTAAGAATCGTATCGCCCTGTTACTTGGAATGTATGCATGATTTATGATCAGAAATGTAAATCTGCAAGAAAATCTGCATCTATTTTTTTCTCGATGTTGAGGGCGTTCCCTGGAAAGATCACATAATATACCTTTAAGTATAGACAATATAATTACTCAGTAATCTTGCTTTTACTCTTTGCACTTTTTACATTTTCGAGATATCCTCTTGTATCAGTTTTCTGCTCTTTGGTGTCTTTTGAAAAGAATTTCGCCTTATTCCACTATTAAAATCATAATAATAATACTAAAATATATTTGTAATAGATAGGGGCTCTTTTGTTCACATCCTGGGTTTATCGGGCGATGTGAACTATGAACACTGCCAAAATGAGCACGTTACAAAAACAAACAGCAATATATAATGAGATACATGTAGGTTGGTTGAGAACCCGAGATTCCTGCATGGGAGCGCTAGAGCTTGGCGACTATGCTACACTGGATTAACTATTTTGGCAAAGTCGTTGATAAAGTTATTTTTGGATCCCCCATACATCTTTCAAAATTTAAATAATGAAGCGATTAGCATTTTAAACAATGAGATGTTCATTAGGACATAGCTTCTTGTGGGTGCTGTTCAATCGCACACGTTTTACGTACGTACGCTAAGGCTTTAATAATTGGACGTGAAACGTTGCTGTGGTGGTTTCATGTTTAAAAATAGTTACAGGCCGAAATACTATGCGATGCTGAAGATCGAGGCTGCTGTGTCAAATACCGGTTTATAATTGGTAATGCATGTTTGCTTTCAGGGTTGTCTCTGAGTTATGTAATTACGCTTAGGTCTTAAGGGATAACTAAATTGCATTGATCCTTTGTCAGGCCCTAGTACATCTTGACCGTCTTCTTTTCACGGATGTCTTTGTTGTCAAATCTATATAAACATTGTATTATATTACTATTCCCCCTCCATAGAAATATCAAAGACTGGCCGACCTATTTCTGTAAGTTATACGTGAACGTACTTATATTTTGAAATTGCAGCGAGGCCCAATATCTTAATATCCTTACGTCAAAACACGTTACAGCTCGACAGAGGGCTCTAGGGATCTCGGGCATAATATTTTCGTGTCTTCTTTAAACGAATTCCTGGGTTCGGTTGCATGATGGAGATTGCCAATCACCATATTATGTTCCTAACCATTCGGTCGGCGCGCCTAATACATACCGTATGCGGCCGAGCGCACCAATGGCGAGTAACTGAAAAATAGCGCTACTTCGATAGTAACTGAGTAAATAAATACATATGCCTACATTTATAAAATGAATGTATGAATAATTTAATATTATTAATAAAGTAATAAATACATTAAAAGTAAATAAAAAATTGAATACAAAATAATATTGCAAACACATTTAATAAATCAATTGATTAATACTAAATATACTAAAGATGTCAAGTCATGGACCATCATACTGTAGTTGATAGAAATTGACATGAATGATTTCAATAAAATCACTATCATGTTTTGAAAAAAGAAAGATTTTTTTTTAGGGAATTAGGAGTGAAATCATGTTATTATTAAACCATTGAATATTTAATAACAAAGAACGGTATTTTATCATGAAAATTGTACCTAAGTGCACAATTTGCATGTGCCTCTCGATCAAAATATCTGTGCAATGTAATTATAGTCCTTATTTTTGAAAGAACGGTACAAACTTTGAAATTTTCGAACACAAAAATAGCGTCAGTTCCACGGAATTTATTGCTCGACTGGACGTGGTGTAACGTGTTGCATTACTCATGTTATTTAAATCAACCTTTGACGTAGGGACTGATGACACATTTTTATAATTATTCGGAACACCATTCGTGTCATTATGGTTGCTGTTCGATACATGTACACACGTTTGACGCTTGCGACAACTTATTTGAAATGGGACGATGTTAATTTATTTGGATATTTACCTCGCTAGTCACTATTCCGTTTTTATTCTCTAGTTTTGCTCTCAAAATTACATCGCTAGTAATTTACGCTGTAGTTAGGGCATAAATACTAGCGAGGTAGCTTACATCGCTCGCGCTCGTAAGTTACGCCAGTTTGGTGCACTCGACCGTAGTTAAATAACGTACTTCTTGCAAAGTTCTCCAACGTACGAACAGTGAAGAATGTACGTGGGGACAAGGAGACTACTGGTATTACATGTATTAGGTCATTTGATGAAAAATTAGACACACAGGTGTTGGTCAAGAAATCAGATGATGTTCCAACGCCGGTGGTAACTCTAGTGAATAGCAAATCCCTCTGACAATTATAAACGGATCGTATATTATGACATGGCAATAGTAGACTTAACACAAAACACAAACAAGAATAACATTTGCTATACACAGGCTTCCAACTCCCATTCCGTCATTTTGTGGTATCATGTTTCCATAGGATGTTTTAATTTCAATAAATGACCCATGCGTACGTCAAAGACGTCCACACATGATTGATAGCTATACAACCCCGTCTGTCTGGTTGCTAAGATATATCAGAGCGTTTGAGACTCGTGCGTGTTCCCTCCGTTATCAGAACAATTTCGTATGTTTGAACAAAATACGACCGAAATCTTTACCAAGATATACTATGTCTACTCTGTAACAAATCAAATATTGAGCGTGAGCAACATAGGGCTCCATGGGTTTCCTCGATATTTAATTATTTTTCAAGCTCGTATGAGAAGTAATCAAAACGGTTGCACACAGTGGCGTAGCCAGGTTTTTCTCAGTGGGGGGGGGGCAAAGGGGGGGCCGGGAGTTTTGGTGGGGGGGCAACAACCAAATTGAGGATTGAATTTCCTTGTGTTGTGAATAGGTTAGTCCCAAATTATTTCAACTGACATTTCCCACAGGGGGGGCAACAGGGGGGGCAGAGAACCCCACAGGGGGGGCAGCTGCCCCCCCTTGCCCCCCCTTGGCTACGCCACTGGTTGCACATCAATTTGCCGAAATCCCGGTTATGGGGTTATTTAACGCGGGTTTGAAATCACATTTCGCGTTCTGATTACGGGCGTTACAATGATAATCTTAAAACCTCTATATTAATATCGGCGTCTTTCTATTTCAGAATCAATTAAACTTTTGATCCAAAATTTGTCATTGATCGATGTTAAGCAGACCAGATGACGACAATGTCCGTTTCTCTCATTGATTATACATACGTTATTTCATATAATTGTTCAACATTATGTGATTACCCAGATTATATTTCAGTCGTATATAACCTAGAGACCTTGCACCGAATAACAACGGACGATGTGTCAACTTATATCACATGGAAAGCTATTCGTTGAGGTCTATGAAAAAAATCCTTCAGGGCTTCCGAGTGGACAACTATTTGCATGGGGACTGAGAAATGGCGTCACATCTCGGGGATAAAAACACTGACTAAATCGGGGTTTGGTTTTTATAGTGCTGCATCAATATTTGGAGAACACAAAATAAGCAATTGAATATATTGACGAGCTAGGGATGGTGAAAAGTACATGTCAAAGAGCTAGTTAATTAGTGTTATACAATACATAGCTAATAAATTCAAAACCGCACTGCAAAACTAATACGTATGGATCATACGTATAAATAACTTGTACGCAAGATTTATACCATAGTCACCAACGTAATATTGAAACACGATCCGTACACCTGTACAGGTTTATAAACGCGACCGTGAAAATCCAACTGAGACCGTCCACCTTTAAAAATAGTGGAGGGCGATGCTTTAAATTAAGGGGGGTGTGGACTCTCAGTACAGTCTCCGTAAAACTGCCGTAACTTCTTCAATATTCATATAATCTTTATAAATGTATACAGTTTTTTGCAGAAAAGGGTTCAATGAATCCAACCATGATAATGAAATTGACCATTTTGGAAAAAATTATAAAAAACACGTTTTTTGACCCATTTTAGGTTTGGAAAAGATAACTCAAAATATATGTTGTTAAATGTTGTCATACTAGTTTTATGATAATCCTGATAACATTCCCCAGGAGCGTTTTTATTGAATAATCAATTATTTTTTGAGTTATAGATCAAAAAGTGCCAAAAAACATGATTTTTTACCGCCAAAATCATGAAAATCACATTTTTGGGAAAAAAATAACATTTGTTGGCACTTTTTAGTCTATAACTCAAAAAATAATTGATTATTTAAAAAAAACAAAAAAAAGGTCCTGGGGAATGTTATCAGGATTATCATAAAACTAGTATGATAACATTTAACAAAATATATTTTGAGTTATCTTTTCCAAACCTAAAATGGGTCAAAAAACGTGTTTTTTATAATTTTTTCCAAAATGGTCAATTTCATTATCATGGTTGGATTCATTGAACCCTTTTCTGCAAAAAACTGTATACACTTATAAAGATTAAATGAATATTGAAGAAGTTACGGCAGTTTTACGGAGGCTGTACCTGAGAGTCCACAGCCCCCTTAACAACCATTTTTACTATACCCAAATATCATTCATACACAGCAATACGGAGACAAAATGTGCCAGAATTGCCTGAAGAACATCACACCAATCCTCAAAAACAATTACACGAACTGTGCTAATACAACTTTGTTGTAATTGTAAAGATCTCATGGACGCCGATGGAAATTTGCATAGGCAATAGTTACGTTGATTAGAAAAGGTGTTCAATTAACCATTCCGATCAAGTGAGTACCGTATCTTATCATTGACTTGTAATATATATTTGGTTTCCATTGCTCTCAGATTCATTGGATTGATGAATTCTTTAACCCTCGTCCTCCTGAGACGTTTTTGTAACACTATTACCTAAGGGGTGGGGTACAAAATGAGATCCCTCGTCCAAAGTTAGAGGCAGAGTATGCTTATTCGGGTACCATGGTATAGCTTGAGGTCCCCTCTTTCCATATATACCAAATCCTCAAAATCACGCCGTATTCGTCTGTACAGTGAAATAAAGGCCAAAATGGAAACTTTCCAAATGTCGGAATTTAACCCTGGTTCTTGCTTATAAGTGAAGGAAATGGTGATTTTAACATATATTATAAGATTCAGGACCATACAATTAAGATATTTTCAAAATGGCGATTTAAAAAAAATGGTGGCAATCATGGCAACCACACCCTACTATCGGACTTTGACGGCTTACCCTAACAACGGGTAAGGTGGTACCCTCATTTTGTTCGTCAATATGAGCGCAAGGGATGTAAAAGCGAACCCCAGACGCCCTAGGTTACTGTCCTTTGCGTTTTAGCGCAATCGGCGACCCCCACCCCTAGGAGGACGAGGGTTAATATTTGAAATTAACCTCATGATGGAAAACTATACTTGTCCTCAGTTTGTGTACCCACCGTATATCATTATAGGAGTAGTACGGCCAGTGGCGTATCCAGGGGGAAGCATGCCATGACCCCCCATTGACCAAAGAGTTTTAAAAGAAAAAAGGTAGAGCAGAAGAAGGAGGAAGAGGAGAAGATGGAGGAAGAGGAGAAGAAGGAGGAAGAGGAGAAGAAGGTGGAAGAGGGGAAGGAGGAAGGATAGGGGCATAGGCGTCGCAAATGGGGAGAGGTGTTACAGGGTTACGTCCCCATAATTTTAATGTGAGGGACGTTAAAAACGTTATACTGGACCATTTTAGTGTTAGTGGGCTTTGCACGTATTAGTTTCAATGTTTCGTTTTCCAATTTTAACAAGATAGCGTCAGGAAGGTTTTTTCACTATTTTAGTTCAAAAACTTTTTTTGGCTCGATTCGCGCTCAATTTTTCTACAGGTTTCAACATCATAATTGGTCTTGAAGTACCGTCAATATTCTAAATATTATGTGGGGGACGTTAAACACTTAATATTGGACCTTTTAAGTGTTAAAAATGCCAATGTTTGCGCGCTTTGTGCGAAATAGTTTCAATGTTTAATTATTCAAGCTGAACAAGATGTCTTCAGGAAAGTTTTCCACGACAATTTTAGTTTATAACTGAAAATCTTTGCGCGCTCTCTACAGGTTTCAACATTATAACGGGTCTCGAACCACACCAAATATTATGTGGGGTACGTTAAATATTTATACTGAACCTATTAAGTGTTAAAAATGCAAATTTTTGTGCGCTTCGCGCGTATTAGTTTCAATTTTTCATAACTCAAGCTGAACTAGATGGCTTCAGGAAAGTTTTCTATGACCATTTTAGTTTGAAAACTGAAAATATTTGCGCGCTTTGCGCGCATTCTTTCTGCAGATTTCAACATTACAATGGGTCTCGAACCACACTAAATAATGTATTATGTGGGGGACGTTAAAAACGTCTTACTGGACCATTTTAAAAGTGTTAAAAATGCCAAACTTTGCGCGCTTTGCGCGTATCAGTTTCAATGTTTCATTATTCAAGCTTAACAAGACGGCTTCAGGAAAGTTTTCCATGACCATTTTTGTTCAAATACTGTAATAGAATGGCTCTAAAACCTCACCAAATATTCTAAATATTATGTGGAGGACGTTTAAAACGTCACACTCTACCTTTTTAGTGTTAAAAACTATAATTTTTGCGCGCATATTAGTTTCGATGTTTCAATATTTAAGCTTAACAAGACGGCTTCAGGACATTTTTCTGGACCATCGAAGTGAATATATAAACTGAATATATTTGTGCGCTTTGCGCCCTTTTTTATACAGGTTTCAACATTATAATGGATCTTGAACCACTCTAATTCTTCTTGCTTCAGAATGCTGAATCTTTGCCTTAAAAATGCCGAAAACCCATGAGCTTCCAGGGGCTTCACCCTGGACCACCAGGGACCTTAGACGGCCCCTGGACCCCACCCGCTGGTCGCTCCACTCGTGTCGCTCACCCCGCTCACAAGGATACAACATTTTCCCCCAATCAAAACAGTCCTGGAAACGCCATTGAGTACGGCACATGCTGAATTGTTGGACCAAGACATATCGAAAGGACACTCGTGATATCCAGCTTGGCGCATGTGGGGTAATGGGCATTTCTTTCTTACCTTATAGTCATCTCTGATGACATATACGGGTTGAATCAGAATGAGTTGGCCTCAATGTCATAGAGTGTTAAAATGTGTAGATAAAATATGTTACAGGTGCGCAAGTTAGACATTATTCGTTGAAATATTCAAGTATATATATCCGTATCATTTTGATAAAATGGTCCTTGTAAGAACACACACTGAAAACTAAAAAAAATAATCATACATAAACATTTAATAAATCAATTGATTAATGATAAATAAATACTAAAATACTGTTTATAATGTAATGATGGTCCTTATTTTCCAGAGAATTGTAAACAACTTATTACGACATATCAGGACTCAAAATTTTGTCATTTTATCTGTCTCTCAGACCAGTTCGACGTGGCCTCATCAGAGCCGTAAGACACATTTTTCAAAGGGGGGGGCGTTTTTAAAAAAAAATCACCGGAAGATTTAAAATTTTCGAATTTACACCTATTTTTTGCACGATCGAGGTACATTTTGGCTCTAAACAAGCTTGTAGCAAAGAATATTGCATTTTGGGAAGACAAATGCGCGCGTAGCGCGCGAAATTTTTTCATCTGTGTACAAATTTGCCGGGGAAGATTTTCAAAGGGGGGGCGATCGCCACCATCGCCCCCCCCCCCTTCTTACGGGCCTGCTCATTATTTAAATTAACCTCTCTACCTCTCTAGTAAGTTACGCCAATTTGGTGCACTCGGCCGATAGTTTCATATAGGGGAAGGTGTGGTAATGGCGGACGCGGGGTAATCGCGGACACTGCTACAACTGATAAGTGGCGATAGAGGGCACTATTTAACTATCGTACGCTGTTACGAATTACTGCACTAAGCTTGCGCAGCGGCAGACCGAAGGGCTCATCTGCTTTATTTTCTCAACAATCGCAAAAATCAGGTAAGTGACTCTTAGACTTTTTGGTGCTTATGGCTTAAAACGATTATAATATACTTATGCAACGTAGGCCAGAGATTTAGTTTATTTTTATTATAATGTATATTGAATACTTTTAAAGATCGTTGTGGACACATTAACGTGTATACTGCTTGATAAAGAAATACATTATACAAGATTTTTGGGTACAAAATGGCGTCGTCCGCCATTGCCCCCAAGGCGCGGGGTAATGCCGGACGACGCCATTTTGTTTATTGCGTCGTAGCTTCGAATTTCAAAATGATCAGTTGATAAAAACTTGAAGGTAGAACCTTCACAGTGCTTTGTGTTTACATGATTTTTATTGTTATATGACGTATTATATGTGTGTTATACCTCTCTGACATAATGTGTCCGCCATTACCCCACCTACTGTTCTCCTTTAAAGTTAAATTTCAAACTTTCTTATGATAATAACAACTGTCTTTTGTACGGTTTCCCATAAAACTTATTGAAATGTCATTAAATAAAACAAAATTATGCTGCAAGACTCGCTGCTTCAGGTGCGGTAACATTCATCTAATCTTAGGCAATTGGCTTATGCACTTGCATTCATTTTAAGAAAAGTATCCATTTTAAAGCTGCGTGAACTGATCCAATACCCATTACAATTGACTTTGGTACTTTGGGCAATAAATATCTCAAAATATGTTGCTAAACTGCATTTGTTGTTACAGTGTCATGTGCTGTTCACGTTGAACAGAAACAGCCATGCGGAAGATATCGCACATCTTTAAGATTCTTCTCGTAACATCTAAAGCTGTTCATGGTCTTGCCCGGGTTTGCATTATTGATCTTATTTCACGTTGCACTATGTTTATCTTCTTTCGACGTCTAGCCAATTATATATAGTTAAATCCGGAATTTCGTGTTTAAGCCACGTTGTGAACATGGTAAATGAACAGGGTAATTGCAGCTTAGATGTGGCAAGGGAGCACTCCTTAACTGAATGACCGACTCAATTAAACTGAATATATCTCTTATCATGCTTATGTAGCCTTAATGCATTCTCTGTAGTGATATATGTAACTAATGTATTAATATAAAGAAGGGCTCAATATGTTTTGACTAAATCCCAATTAGATTAACCTTTTTTTTCAAGTAGCCCAGTCATAAGGTGAAAGGTATGTCCGGGGTTTTTTCTTCGCCTTATACGTCATTTTTATCGTGATTATTCGAATGTAAAGTTACAGCGCACGTATGTAAATGTTTAAGAAAACGAATTCTATCTTAAACACTGTGTATATTAGAAACAGATTCTATCTTTGACGGTGGGATTGCGTTTATTCTCGGATGTGAAAAATATCAAATATAATAGACAAATCGATCGCATATTTCGATTTTCTAGTGCAAGAACTAACATATGTGAGGGGTAATGACCATATCTTCTACCTTACAGCAACACTGGAGGCTTTGTTAAATGTTTCCGATGATAATAGATGTGGACTATTGTAACTGCTTGGCATTCTTTCAATTCTTTTACTGGATATTCTGCTATTGACATCTGCAATATGAAATCATAGCAAATGCACTGATGGGATTTCATTCTGCATTGTTGCCTTGTGACGTTAATGCTGATGTACCACACTCTATAGTCAGTCAGCTGTAGAACGGGTCCCGTTTCAATTGAGGGCGCTCTATTTAGTGACGCACTGCCGTCATTCTTTTACACGGCGTTTCATCAAGTGACTGAAGTTCGTCGCCCGCCGGAATACGAACAAAAACCACTTTTCAATATAGGCCGGCTTGGGAACGGGACTGCGTTTCCAAAGGTACGGCCTCACGTCACAGTAATTTTCAAAATTAATAAAAAGCCGATTTTGCCGATCTTAAACAACGAAATAACTCTCTTATCACAGAGATAACCGTTATAAAGGCATCACTTCTGAATACTATAGGGTTTATATTTAATGTAATAATTATCACACTTACCCTAGAAATTCTATAAAATGGTGTAATCTCGTCTAGAAATTGGTGGTCTCATCGCAGCAAACCGGTCAATAAAGACATAATTTTAGTTTGTGTCGTGTGATGTTGGGTCAAAGGTTAAATTAAATCATCGAAATGGATGTCGCAAGGAGTTCTGGTACCTTTTGCTCCCCTCAACTTGATGGATAGTTACTTTTTATGCAGATAATTGGGATAAAAGGCGAAAATTCAATCATTGCGCAAATTTACGGCTGTGCGTTACCTTGGTTACCTACACCCGTCGTTTTAGAGCGCCCTCAATTGAAACGGGGCCCGTTCTACAGCTGACTGATAGTGTAGGTTTACGTAGCAGTGGCGTAGCCAGTGGGGGGGGGGGGGGGGGGGGGTGGCCTACCAATATTTTGAGTCCGTCGGTTAAGATTGGCACTGTCGGTTCATTTGACAAAGGGAATCATGGAATTGTGTAGTTATGGCGATCAAATTAGTACAAAGGGAGCAATTTTACTCGCGCTACGCGCGCACGAGCTCGTTTAGAGCCAAAATGTAGTACCTCAATCATGCCAAAATAAATGTAAAATCGCAATTTTTCGCGCGCTGCCCGCGATTTTGGTAAGTTGGTAAATTCTTGTCGGTTCACCTTTACTTATCGCTCCTCCAAAAAAACACAACAACCTAGCTACGCCACTGTTACGTAGATAATCCACTTATCATCATCGTCACTGTCATATTCATCATGGCTGATTCCTTGTGACCCAAGGAGCGCCATTTTGGTTTATCCTGTAACTTGCGGTGAGCAGAATAAGGTATAGACATGTTGCTTCATAATTGCCATCAATCAAAGACCTACAGACATTATGATTATACGTCATCACAATTAAGCGCGCTATTCCATCCAATTACAAATTAAATTGATATACAGGGTGTCCCAAAAGTCTATGCACGACTTTGAAGCTTTGTATCTCACAAAATATAAGTCGTATTGAAAATATGAATACATATTTAGAAAGAGGAGATGTGGGAAATAGTTTTGATACCAAACATTGGAGTAACATCTGTTTGTAATGCCACCCTAGAAGTAAAATATGTATTACTGCAAAAATGTAATTGTATACTTCGGAGGAATAAAGTTCATAAATCCATACTTATTGAGATTAACAAAAAGACGGGTAGAGTTGGTTACACGGAAAGTGATCCGTCAATTGTAATATTTACAATTTTACATAACAGTGATCCCATCATAATAACAAACTATATCACACACAGTTTTCGTTTCTATTGTGAACTCTAGTTTAAATGTTTTCCATTTATACAGAGACGTGTGCATTAGCAAAAGCAGACTTAAAAATTGAATAACGTAACAGAAAAGTGAACACACACATCACACAGCTAATAGATCTCATTGGACTTTTGGCTACTGCATGTCTTATGACATCAATGTGACTTGTTGATCTACCAGTCTTTTTTCTACCACATCGAGACAAATCATGCACAGTTCCTGTGTTCAAAAATGTATCCACCAACTTAAGAATGGATATTCTTCCTGGTGCCCATTTCACTTAAAATGTTTTCTGAACTTTTGTTGAGTAAGTTGAACTGAATTTGTTTCAGCGCAGAACCATACAATTTGTATTCGCTTATCTATGCTGTAAACCATCTTGAATGAAGACTTTTGCTGTGCAATGTTGTCTACTACGTCTATTTATGTTGTGAGTGACCGAGTTTGGTAATAACATTGATGTTGCAAGGTAAGCAGTGAACTGTGACTAATGCGCAACGTTGCTTTCATACCGTTAATTTATGCGCACCTGTTTTAGCAACAATGTGTGGTATTTGGTCTCACACGGCCAAAAACTTTCAACCAGTTTAATAATGTTGTGGGTTCGCCAATAGGGCTGGGTTTGGTATCAAATTAATTTCCCAAATCTCGTCCATCAAAATATGGTTAAATTGATACCATATGATTTATATTTTATGAGATATGACTCTTCAAAAACATGCATAGACTTTTGGGACACGGTTTCAATAGTCATTAGTTTGCCAGAATAAGTACGTAATCGAGTAGTATTTCGAAAACGTCTAAAAACAGAGTATATTTGAAACCATTCCTACGTGGCTACTAAAAGACGATTTAGACATTATCTTGCCTGCACTAACTTCAATCACGAATGCATCTTTTTCATCCGACATTAAAATCATCGTCCTGTATTCAACATTATTATTTGTTGCTAAGATCATCGAAAAGGCTGCTGCCACACAGTTGAAACAATCCCGGAGTCCTAGGACCCGGGTCCTAGGATTGATAGTCCGGGGGATGTGCAAAACTAAGAACTATGATTATAGTCCACCGGATAATCATTTCTACGAAGGTAAGTCCTCCAAATCATGCAAATAGGGATAAGAGTCCGAAGTGGACTCTAAGTCGTAAGAAATTACGGTGTTCAATTCCGAGCCTGGACTATCAGTCCTTAGGATTTAATGTCCAGAAGTCAACACATGTTTGGGAGGCCGCTCCAGGGTCATATAGGATTAATTAATAGTCCGGGGATGTGCAAGCAGTGGCGTGACCGGGGGGGGGGGGGGTCCAGGGAGGCCGGTGCCCCCCTGGAATAACCCCGTCGGTAAACACGACCCTCCGTCGGTAGATTTGCGATTTTGACCATGCGATATTTTTTTTCTGCCGCTTATGTGAACAACCTCATCGTCTGGTTTATGAATCTCTTTCCCTTTTCTGTTCATTATTGCATTTGACGCTTCAGCCATCATCACTCGGCATCATATTCGCAGCGGTCGAATTTATACAAAACCTTTACATTTGTCCGCTTTTGTAATGTAAACTATTAACATAACACCAATATTTATGATAGATCCTCGTACTATAAGAAAACCTGACAACATCTCACAGTTCCGTTGTAATCTTAAGACTCACCTTTTTCCATGAAAATTTGAGTTATGTGTGTCTCATCAATCATGGAATAGCACCTAACAAATATTAAGACTATTGTTATGTTATGTAATCCAAATATACTCATTATATTCAATTGAAGGAAGTGTACTCATTTGTTTATAACGATAACGATTTTCTTTTGCCACATTAATGAGGCCTTAGACAATTCTCGTAATGTTCTGGTTTCCTAAGCATCCGCCTATTTGATATTGCGGTATATGCGGTGTTGATTTTCTTCACCCCCATCGCTTTAGCCTTTATACCTGATACGCTTTATGGGATGACCTAAGAATGTGCCCAGTACCTTCGTATTTTAGGAGGAATAACAGTGATACGTAAATACTTTTTTATTGACGTAAAGTCTTGAATATGGTTCTAAAGTCGTTGCCATTGCGAGGCGAATGCGCACACAACCGGAATAATTTAGATTTCCAATTTTTCTGATACAAAAAAAGAAGTAATAAAATGCTGTTTGCTCAACATAAAATTAGCTGCTGTGTTTTACTGTGGTTCTGAAGTTCCTTCTGAAAGAATGCGCACAGAATCGGAGACTCATTGCTAGTCACTTGCATTATATTCATCAGTGTCATTTATAAAATAACAGTGATACGCAAATACTTTTTATTGAACGTAAAGCTTAACAATAGTCTTGAATATGCATGTATGCATTACATATGATTCCTTAAAAAAAACCAACTCATGACAAGCTGCAAGTAGTAATATGAAGCATGGGATCTCATTTCCATATGCGAGTCATAAAATAACCTTGATTAATATTATCATAATTCACGTATTCAGAGGTCTTCATGATCCTTTGATACAATGTTTGCACTCGATTACATTGGAATGAGACCAACATACAGTTCACACTTGCGAACAAGGCGTTGAAAGCCCAATAATTTTCTCATTAACTTAAACAAATGGGTTGGGCACAAATAATGATTAATTTTTCGCCCCAAAGCATTTTTATGAAACTATTAGAGAAACAAATATTTCGGCATGTTTTTTTAGCAATATAGAGCAGAACATTTGATACAATTCGCTATGCAATATGACTACTTTCATCGCATGTATAAAATATTCTAAATTCAATTAACATGGTGGAACATCCTCTTAATCCGTATTTTACCCATGGATAATGTGCAATTCATGACAGATAGTTATATCTATGTTTAGCCTTTCATCAAGGCGTGTTGGGGTGTGCTGGTGTGTGTGAACGACCTCTATAAAAATATTCGCGCCTCGCTGCACTATCGCTTCGCTCCGGCGTTCGACAGGAAATTTTGCGATGTGGACTTGACAAAGACTAATCCATTTTCTAAGGTGCTGATAGAAAATAATTGACGATCGAATATCTATTGATTATTTGTGAGCAAGAATTTCACAAGATTTGAAAACAAACAATGCCAATAACTTAACGATATTTAAAAACAATAATTATTAAATGTGTCGAGTAGCTCATGTATTCATACAACACACCAAACGTTATTATTCCGGAGATTTCGTATGCATTTTGTAACGGTATTCTATGAGTGATGCAAGGCGACCCAATTTCATAAAATATACCAACTTTAAGTTATGAAACGCCAACATGCCATGTTTATTGGGCAGATTTAAATAGCAATGCCACATTAATACTTCTAACATTATGCCTACGGAATGGGTGAAGCTTAGATTGACAAATTCCGTCGGAAAAGGATGACGAACTTGCCGAATTAAATGATGCTGTCGAAATAACTGATACTAATCCAATATCTTTTATAGTCGATTCGCAGACATTGGCCGATTTGGCCGATTTACCATTGTCAGTCAGAGGTAACAGAATCAAAAGAAGGGGATGCACTCGAATTTAATCGTAATTTGCAAGGTTAATACCGTGTCTTCATGTGCATGTACTACTGTCTGTAATCATGGTAATGTAGTCACCGCTATGTACCTAGTGACAGGGAACTTGCGGATGGTATATCGGCATAACTTTGGATGCAAATAGTTAATGTCAATTGCCCGCGTATTTTCGATAAAGAAATGTATTGTTATTCAGATATATTGATAAAGCCTTATTAAAGGTATTCAGGTGGTCTCATAGCCAGAAATACTTAAACATGTTAAAGTAACGTTTACAATCCGTATCTTGGTTGATATAACTGTTTTCCATTTAATTAGGGCAAATGGTTTTGTAAAAAAATGATTATTGAATTATTTTCGGGGTTTTTCTCGCAAATAAATACGTAGAACTGTTATTTTCATTTTAATGTTTCCTTTATTCCACGTGCATAATAAAAACGGAAAATAATAATAAGTATCCACTAGATTATGAATAGGCCTATAAATAGGTAAAATGACATACATAATATTTTTCTTTCGAAACCTGTATACGGTCGATGATGGTCGATTTGTTTTTATTGTGGTAACCGCTTCCAAAGGGATAACACATTTGAAGCTGCTGGATTAAGTTTTTGGTTGTCGTGATTGTAAAGCTACATGATCAGCCCTATTCATAAAGCCACACTATATTTGATTATGGAGCGCACATAATCATGATAATAACATAGATAAAAGTACCGCTGCTTCATCATTGGTCAAAATGGGTTCCTCTAACGCACAATGGACGAGGTCCAAAATCGATACCGATGCGCCAGAGTTTATGAATCTACTATAATTATATCCAACCTACCAAACTACGCCATTGAAATTACGCTCCACCAATCAAAATCACTCACGCGGTACTTCTCCGCATATGCATTTTGCTACCGGAATGATACTTTAACAATTCTGTGTTACACCTGTGGTTTCAATATATTCAATAAATTGTGTCGATATACACTTATCCTTGGAGTAGATCGACGACTGCACACTATTTGTGTAAGAATACGATGTTATCTGAACGTATAGGTTATGTGATTATGTATACGTACATTTGAGAGCAACTTTTCTTCATCTTGTAAAGTGTTCTAAAAAGTAAACTAATTCCTCCTTGATGTGTTGTACTGTTTGTTGTGGTGTTAGAATGTAACGTAATCACCATATAATTTATGTTTCAAGTATTCACGAATATACAGAATACAACCGACTGATGGATTGATCTAAGCTGCTCGAGATCAAACATAAAGGATGCCAGTTCGTACATACAGGGTTTTAAGCAATATTACTCTCACAGTGTGTAAAGTTTTGATTCTTTTTATTTCCAGGGTCTTGATTATGCGGATATTCATAATTAATATTGTTGTGATGTAAATCATCTATAATTTGAGTGAGTACTTTTATATTAACATGAATTTTGGAAATATCATTTAATAATCAATTGACCAAAATTGACCATCATTTTATCATAAACTTGCGGAGATCACATCAAAAGCTGTTAAAATCTTAGGGGCCAGAAATGTTCCATTAAGAAATTATAGGCTAAAATATGGTGAATTACTGCCAAAAGGTGGTTAACCACCCGCCAGTTTATGTACTGCTCAATAGGCAAAGTTTTTGTGATCTTATGCTTCTAAAATAATAAACATTGGAGTTATGGAACATAAATTTGGAATGCGACAATTTCAAGGATGATCTTTCAAGTAAAAAACCCCATCAAGTTGAAAATCGGGCCAGCAATCAGAACGTCTACCTTTAAATAGGCTATCGGAAAATGAATTATCAAAATAAACGTTGATAACAAATATCATTTATATAATTGCCCATATGACCTCCAGAGTTGAAATAAAACGCAGATTTACAACACGATCAGCTTGTTATATTCGTCAAATCAAATACCTAAGTAGTTGCGCACAACAACGGCGTGTAATTGGCAATGCATTTTTGCTGTCAGGGTTGTATTTAACATGTTAAAGGAATGTTCTTTGGCTTGTTATTAGCAGTGTTGCTGTCGGCACTCAGAGTTATGTAATTACGCGGAGGTCTTAAGGGATAACTAAATTGTATTGATCCCTTGTCAGGCCTTAGGTCATCTTGTCTGTCTTCTATTCACTGATGACTTTGTTGTGACAGCTATACAAATATTATTTTCTTATCATATTAATATCCCCCTTCTATGGAAATATCAAAGGCTAGCCGACCTATAACTATAAGTTATACGCGACCCTACTGATATTTTGTAATTGCAGGAGGGACAAATATCCTAACATCTTTACGTCAAAAAAACGTGTCAGCTCCACTGATGGCTTTCGGGATCGCGAACATAATATTTTCGTGTCTTCTTCAACGAATTTCCGGGTTCGGTTGCAAGACGGAGATTACCAGGCACCATATGTTCCTATATATCCATTCGACGCACCAAATACATTTAGTCAAATAACGTTCTTGCAAAGTTCTCCACCATATCCATCCGAACAGTGCATAATATCCGTGGGGATAAGGAGACTACTGGATATATTTTAGGTCATTTGATAAAAAATTAGACACACAGGTGTTGGTCACGAAATCCTTTATCAGATGATGTTCCGACGCCGTTGGCATCTCAACACTGAATGACTAATCTATATCTGACAATTAAACGGGAGCGTATATTATTACATGGCAATAGTAGAATTAACACAAAACACAAACAAGAATAACATTTGCAATACACGGGCTTCCAACTCCCATTCCTTCAATTTGTGGTATCATGTTTCCTTAGGATGTATTAATTTCAATAAATGACCAATGCGTACGTCAAAGATGTCCACACATGATTGATAGCAATACAACCCCGTCTGCCTGGTTGCTAAGATATATCAGAACATTTGAGCCTCGTGCGTGTTTTCTCCGCTATCAGAACAATTTCGTATGTTTGAACAAAATGCGACTTAAATCTTTACCAGGCTAAACTACGATGTCTACTCGTAACAAATCAAAAATATTGAGCGTGAGCAACATGCACAAATCCCTAGGTTAAATATCGGGCTCCAAGGGAATCCTCGATAGTTAATTAATTTTCAATTTCATATGAAAGGAAATCAAAATGGTTGCGCATCAATAAGTCGTAGACTCGGTTTATAATGGAGTTATGTACCGCAAGTTAGGAATATGCACATTTCGCGTTACGATACGGGTGTTATGGTGATAATCTTTAAAAAAATCGTATCCCTCATTAATTGGTATATAATTTAGGCGGCTTTCTACTTCAGAAATCAATTATGCTTTTAAACAGTAGTCATTGATCGAACAGACCAGATGACGACAAGGACTTTTTTCATGCAGATACCGTATCATTGTTCAACATATTGTTAATGCTCAGAATATATTTCCCGTCGCATACAACCCAGAGGCTCTGCACCAAATAACAACGGACGATTTTCAAGTTATATTACGTGGGAAGCTTCGTTGAGGCCTGTGAAACAAACATTCAGGGCTACAAAGTGGACAACTATCCTCATGGGGCCTGATATATGGCGTCACATCTCGGGGATAAAAACACTTACTCAATCGGGGTTTAGTTTGTATAGCGCTGTTTCAATATTTAGAGAACACAGTCATAATAAGAAATTGAGCCCATTGACGAGCAAGGATATTCCGGGGTGTAGTTAGGGATGATGAAATCAACACATTAAATAACTAGTTAATTAGGGTTACACAATTTGATTTCATAGCTAATAAATTCAACCATGCATAAGGTCACACAGCAAAACTAGTACGTAATGGTTCATACGTATAAGTACCCTGTACGCAACAAGACTTACGGTACGATAGTCGCCAAAGTAATATGTTTGCGTCACCACGATACGTACACGCGACCATGACAATAAAACTAAGACCGATACACATTTTGTATTAGTGTCGCAGCGCGGCCTAAAAGTCTCGAATTAGATGACACATGAAAAGAAAAGCGCAGTTACCAAATGGCTCTTTTCAGAGCCACAGGGTAATTGAATCTCGAAAATGCATACGGTTAAGGATGCTAAGTTGCAACAGGTGATATACACTTTCCACAGTGGACCGTTAGTGTATGACAAAGTAAACAAATCATCAGATGATAAATCAAAAGACTAAATGCAAAAATGAAAGAAGGCAGTTTAGAGTTTCCTGATGGATTAGCGGTTGCAAAATTATATCAAAGTCCACTTTTTACCTTGGTAATCAATCGTTAGTTTAGTTAATTTCAATTTTCAAAAAGAACTGAGAGAATTCATGATATTGGAGCATGATTTTAATACTGGAAATGGAAACCAAATGATCATGTATAATAAGATGCAACTATATTAACTTTCGTAGCCTTAGAAATAGTATGATACTATGATGTATTGCCCATGCCCTAATACATATATGACTTGGTAGAGCCTAGGCCATTTCCATCCGTTTTTGTTACACAAAATGGACTTTCGGTTCTCATTCAATCTACAGAAAAGTACAATCGGTATTCAGACCAATGGAATATGAATCACTTGCCTGTCTTAAATATAAGCAAAATTATTATGAGATAGAAGGAAGAATCCTCGTATATTAAATATAGTAAAAACCTCCTCCTATACTCTTAAATAGTGGAGTGAGATGCTTTAAATTAACAGTGCCATTTACCATAGGCTACCATGACACCTTCACACACAGAATCACTGAGACACAACGTGGCAAATATGCCTGAAAAACATCACACCAATCCTCACCAATCAATTACACGAACTATGCCAATAACACTTTCTAATCTAGTTGCATATATCTATGTTGTGAACGTTGAAGGATACACAAAGTGCCTGTTTGATCAAATAATAATCGGAAGACACTCTAAAGGACATACACAAAGTGTATACGACTTTCTTTTGTTGAGCACTTTATAACCACCGTATATCGTTCGTTTACAGACTTCAACAAAGGAAAGTTATAAATACCATGTAATCATGTTATAATAAAACACGGAAAGTTTGCGAAAGTACAACAAAGCTATAATAACAATATAATCTTACACGAGGACATTTTCAAGTTACGTTTCCTAGTGATTATTGAGCTAACACAAAGGCGTTTCCGTGGTCGGATTCGAGCTCCGTAAAGGCAATTCTGCAGGGAGAAGGAGAAAAGAAATATAATACAAAAACATGTGATAAGGTTATCAAAATAGCACCGTGAAAGCCAATGTTACAGGATAGCTATTTCCGTAATCTTAATGAAACCCAACGTCCAAGTGAGGCGTTCATGCATCATGAAATTTTACTGCAATATACAATGGTGTAGCTCGTTGTATCTTTAATTAGATAACACATAAACGAATACCATTTAATAGACGAATAAATAACAATAGATTATAACAAATGATTTATCGGATTCCAGCCCAATTTGCATCAACAATATCTTTTGTCACGATACTTATGGCATTGAAGGTGTATAACCAGATTTTCCAAATACGGTAGTGTTTTTCTATAATAAACTCATCACATAAAGTATCGAGACACTTAAAAATGATCTAAAAATAAGGGTATGGATTATTCGAAGCAAATAACCCAGTGCATAATTTTGTTTTGCGTATATTGACACCTCGCATGTTGAGATACGATGTTGCGGAGTTATTGTAATTTCAATGGTCCAGTTTTAAAAGTGACAATCATCCCTGTAGAACAACTCCATCAAACCTAACACAACATTGGAAGGGCTACGGCATATTCTCGTTAAAACAATAAAGAAAGCCTGCTTCTAAAGGTATGATTGTATTCTACATTTGGTAATATTCATAGCTTGCGATTATCAGGTCTGCGTCTTTTGCATTGCAGGATTAAAAGGAGCAAATCTCAATTTTGAGTTGAAAAATGGAAACAAATCTATAGCTCATGATGCGTTTTGAACGATGGCTAAATAATGACGAAAAGGCTCTTCATAAATTATTTCTGATGAGCAATATTATTATGGCGCGATATCATCACTGTACTCAGATGGTTTAACAAATGTCATAAGAAAGTGGTATCGCATATACCATATTCTATCGCGAGTATTATTGAATGATCGCTTTAGCTTGATCATCTGACGAAACAGCTATATCCAGCAAGTCTCTTTGGCGTTTGACGGATGGAATGTACCAACTCTGCCTGTATCTTCATATAGTGAGATAGTATTCATGTATGTTGATGATGGCTAAAATGCAGGTCGTCGTCCCTGTATCGTGTTATCGTCCATACGCATAGTCCCATGCAGTCTTATCGCTAGTCTAACTCACGATACACCAAAGACACTCTACATGCAATCACTTAATCGACTGCATATCACCGCGGAAAACCACAAAAACAACGAATTTGTTTAAAGTTGAAATTGTATTTTTTGTTCATTGTAACAACTATCTTCTATGCGACTTCCCAACAACCTTATTGACATGTTATACTAGATTAAAGAAATTCTGCTGCAAAAAAACTCGTTGACTAAGGTATCGTAATATTTATCTAATCTTACAAGACTTGTACCTATGCACTTGTTTCCCTTTTAAAAAAGATTCTCCATTCTAAAGCTGTGCATATTGATTCAATCCACTTTCCCATCACACTTGAAATGTTATATTAAATAATATACTTCGACCCTCTGTTCTTCGCTCGATATCGGGCCATGATATTTGTTTCTCTGATGTTAAGGTAAAGAAATATTTTAAAATATGGTGACATACAAACCTTACTTGTCATTATAGTGTTAGGTGTTTTTCATGTAGAACGGAAAATACCGTGTGAAAAATGTCGCGCACCTTTAAGATTATTCTCGTAACATTTAAAGCTGTTCACGGTCTTGCCCCAGTTTGCATTATTGATCTTATTTCTCATTCCGCTAATACTTATCTTCTTGCGTCTAGCCAATTATAGTTAAATCCGAGATTCCGTGCTTTAGCCACGTCATAAAGGGACAGGGAAATTTGCAGCTCGGATGTGATGACAGAGGTCTCCTAAACTGAATTACTGAACATCTCTTGTTTCGCCTCTTGTATTGGACCCTTTATCTTTAAATATAATGTTATTCGTAATCCTTAGGCTTTGTGATTAATACATTCAATTATTGTATGCCCTTGTATATGTATTGGTTAGCTTCTTTTTATTTTTTGTTGTTGTTGCTTGTGCGTATTACAACTGTATTTGTAGTTTTCGCCTGATAATAAATCAAGTTAATTTGACATGCATACATGTTAGAGAAGAAGCCATCGTTCCTATAACTAAGTACTGATGGTGTCACCTGTGATCATCTATGGTGTCACCTGTGATTATCTGCAAAATAAATGATCAGTATTTGAGGTAACATATTTATTGCCACTATGGAATGATTGACATTACCATGGAAACTGACACATCCCCCTATAATGCCTGTTATCGCATGATCCTGTTAATACATAATATGAATACGTTTCCATCATCTCATATAATTTAATTTGACAATTCAACAGCGTGGATTTGTGAAGTGTAAGGACGTTAGTGTAATGGATAGTAGTATGACTTTCAAGGGAGGCAAATATTTTGATTATATGGAACGATGAACGATCCACTTCCATCCTCAGGATAAATGTCATAGTTTAATTGATGAGTAGAGATTTACAGCGCTTCATGAGGGTGCTACATTGTTTATGTAACAATGTAATAAAATTGGGGTAGAACATTCATGGATCGATGAATACGATGATTTGAAGAAAGAGAAAAATACTTACTTACTTTTTGAGTTACAGACCAAAAGGTGCCAAAAAATGTGATTTTTTACCGCCAAAATCATGAAAATCACCATTTTTGGGGAAAAAACACATTTTTGGCACTTTTTGGTCTGTAACTCAAAAAAAAAAAAATAAGATATTAAAAAAACACCCGCTCCTAGGGAATGTTATCAGGATTATCATAAAACTAGTATGACAAAATTTAACAAAATATATTTTGAGTTATCTTTTCCAAACCTAAAATGGGTCAAAAAACATGTTTTTTATAATTTTTTCCAAAATGGTAAATTTCATTATCATGGTTGGATTCATTGAACCCTTTTCTGCAAAAAACTGTTACATTTATAAAGATTAAATGAATATTGAAGAAGTTACGGCAGTTTTACGGAGGCTGTACCTGAGAGTCCACAGCCCCCTTAACAGCGCTTGCCTCTCTTCACCCAGGTATATAAATGGGTACTGGCATATTATTAATGTTGAGGTAAAAAGAACTCATTGTGCGGGAGGAGTGGAGAACCCACCACAGCCACAACAAAAAGTCTGGCCCAAGCGCCACGGAAAGAGAGCTTGCTACTCCGCGCGCGAAATAAGCTCGGCACAACGCTTTGCTTTTTACCTAATTATCATGAGAGTATTTGAGATACAAACTTCAAGGTAAATTATTTTCTGGGAGATGACGGCTAAAAATCTGAACATTCGCCTGAATGTATGCGCGTTGTCAGACGCGACACGTTCTTCGGCTAAACTTCTTCACTTTCCGTTATATGAAGAGAGAACCATATTGGGTTAATTGTGGAATTACATCAACCTGTAAATGGGCAACTGTGATTACGATTTCTATATAGTATAGTTGCATATTCAAACACACGTATTAAGAAAAATGTTCATTAGAAACACTACTTCACATGCGACCTACAATCCCGGCCAATATTGTTGGAACACTTTTATACATGTGTTTAAAAACTCCCCGTCTCCCCTGGATCAATGTTGAAACACAATTTTTGGGTTACGGGATACTGGAAGGGGTAATTTAAAACATTGCCAAGTTTGGTGGGGGGAGTAAGTTATTCATGTTGAAGAAAGGCTTCAAGCTTTCCTTCAACGGCAGCAATGTTTCAATACTGTGAATTTTGTGAAAACGGGAACGCATGAAAGACTAATTATTACCAGGATGTTCCAACTAATTATGACCGTGATTGTAGGTATTAAACATTTTTAGACTTCTCTAACACTCTTAATAATACAAAATAATATGTGATACATACGTTTATGATTAACAGACGTCTATGATTGTCTTTCTTATTGTCCCAAAAATATAACAATACCCATATGAAACTCATAAAGTGATATCACTTCGTCTTTGAGTAGTCGTCAGTCTCTCGCACCTAATTGAACCAATGTCTTATAAAACACGCACTCAAGTTAATTCATTGAGAATCGGAATAGAATATGAATAACGTGACGTTAGAGCGTGTCTTAGTGATCAAAGCAGTAGACAGTTTGTTTTCCCAATCAGCGTATACATTTACAGCTGCACTGCAAAACTTTTATGTATGGCTCATACGTAAGTGACTTGTACGTATGGTGAGGCAAAATATCCTATGGGATTATGTAAAATTCACTTATACGTATGAGTAGGCATATCACAAGTCATGCTGTACAAACCTGCCCCACACACATTTTGTGCACAATTGAGAAATGTCTATTTTTTAGGTGAACTTCATATCTAATTTATCAACTAACGAAGGTGATCTTTTCACTTTATATAATTTATTTATGTTCTTGATATTGTGGAGGATTGCCAATTCATTAACCCCCTAGAAATATTTTAAATAATATTTGTATTTAAGTGGTTTTAATACAGCTCATACAATTTACTACTTTTCCCATTGAGTGCACACACAATCAGCTGCCTCATTTCTTATACACCCCTGCATTTTCATTGAGTGCTTCATTCCATGTATGGGCATGCTCTTACCATATACGGTAGCCCTGACCTTCAGCTACATCCCCATTTATGCACTATTCTAAATTTATTTTCATAACTCGAGATTGGACTATTTGAACGATTTGCTCAAAAAGCCTCATTTTAGGACAAATTTCATATTTTTTGGGCACATTTAAAAAAAATGCATTTCTGAGATTTGAATAATTAATTAGCTAATTTGCATATTTTATAAGCTATAGAACTGATTGTCAGTTTAAAAGATTCATCTTAGCACAGGTATCCATCACACCAATGTCATTATAGTTTATTACCTACAGAACTTGAGATATTTAGTTACGCATATTTAATTAGCTAGACTTCGCATATTATTTAGGAATTCCACATTACGGATTGAATTTTTTGCAAAAATAGTGCATTTACAGGAACCTGATGTCTTTGTGTAATAAAACCTGATTTTTAAAAGAAATTCCCCATCCATCCAATATTTGTTTGAATTCATTAATTCACAAACACTAATTTTGCAATCCTATGAAAAAGCTGTAAAGAGTGCATGGTTTGAACGCAAGCCTGCGATCAAAATAACGTCATTTTTGCGCATTTACAAAACAATATTGTTTGGTGTCAATTGTCAATACTAATTTGTGTTGTTGTTTTGTTTTGATTTTAGATTTAGTAATAAGTATTTCGTTATCGCAATAAGTCAGTGAAATTAAAAACGCCTACGTATAATACAATGATATCATTCTACGCAATATTCACACGATTCGATTAAGGGTTGCCAGTGTGATAGATTTGCTTCATATGATTGATAAACTGAAATGGGTGTAATTTTTATTTTAAAATTCAAAATCAAAATCAAAAATATTTGTTTTCTCCTCTTTAAATCAATGTATGATTAAGATCTTTATTTTATTTTGATGTCAAAAAAACAAAGTATAACACAAACATTTTTTTTTATATCAACACTGAGTGGTGATGGATGGTATTTTTGTGACTTTCTACAGAAAAAAACTACATTTTTAATTTGTACAAGGTGTCATATAAAAGGTGATTAAGTTCAGAAAATTCTCGCGTGAGTTTGACCCAATTAAGTGTTTTTCTAGATTCACAGCCTTTTGAAAATGTCCCTAAAATAAATAAAAAGTTTCATTTTTCCTCCAAAAATATGTACACTGTATCTGACAAAAGTCAAGAGAGAGTTTAGGTAATATGCTTATAAATCTATACCAAAAGTGTCATGGCCATAGCACTATCTCTTCTGTCTACAGAAATGCCAGAAGGTGAACATTGAGGGAATTTCCAAAAAGTATAAAGATAAACATAAGAAATTTCAAATAAATGATCCGAAAGTCCTCAAAAAGGTAGAGCAAATCCTTATCTTTGATGTGGTCTCAGTATAAAAAGTATAGATATAATTGATTTGGTATTACAGCTGTTTTCTAAATCAATACTTCATGAAGTGTCTTAGATGGATCAACAGGAAATGGAAAATTGACATTGTTATCGCAAAACAATATCATTATCAGTGCTGATTGTCCTGGCTACTTTCTATGTTCACTCGTATATGTATTATGATGCATTCTGTTACGCAACATATGAGAGATAATAATTAGACATTGCATGTACATGAGTTGGTAATATAATAATGCACAGAGAATTATGTTATAGGCATTATCTTATAAAGGCACTATAAGCTTAACTAGGATTTTTTTTAAATCATAAAAGGATTAGTCTTTAAAATTTGTGAGGCACTTTTTGGTCGAAAATTTAAAAACAAAATATTTTTATGAATTTTAAGAAAAAACGCTCCTAGAGAGGTGTCTCTAGATGATTTTGGTGCAATTTCAGGATTTGTATACACAAAAAAAAAATGTTGCGCGAAAATTGTTGAGCAAAACAATTAGAATTTTTAGTGACATTTGATACCAGAAAAAGATTGTCTGACTCATTTTCTTTTCAAAAATGTATACATTTATGTACATCACGTTAAAGGTAGATGATCCGATTGCTGGCCCAAATTTCAACTTGATGTTTTCTATTTTACATGAAAGGTCATCCATATAATTGTCGCAATCCAAAGTTTGAGTTGCATAACTCCAATGGTTTTATTTTTAGAAGCACAAGGTCACAATTAATTTGCCCATTGAGTTATACACAAACTGGCTGGTGGTTAACCCCCTTTGGCAGTAATTCACCACATTTTAGCCTATAATTTCTAAATGGAACATTTCTGGGCCCAAAGATTTTACAGACATAAGGAGAACAATATGGGGATTCTTCTAAAATATCTTGATGTGAAAAAAGAAAAAATCATAGCCCCCAAAAGTGATCGCAACATACACCTTTAATAGTTCAAAAATAATCTGCCCCCAAAGGAAAAACGCTATAATTACACATTTTGGCATTTTAAATTTTTGTTGTTGCATAAATGGGTACTAGGGACACAAGGCTTTCATATTATTCAAGATTTTGGGTTTTTTTAAATTGGGAAAGGCTTTTTTTCATTTTTAAAAATGCAGTATCTACATACATTTTTCTACTTCCCAAAGTAATAACGCATTATCTACAATGATCATATATCCACATAATTGCTTTATTACCTAACATCAAATAGATAGTATGAATGAATTTAGTTGGTTAATTAGTTCAAATTAAATATCTTTACAATACAATAATTATCTTAAAGATCTATTTTAACCAGTACATTTTGCATGATATCCCCAAATTCCTTTCTGGTGTGTGTGGTTGGGGTTGGGATAGCTCCCAAAACCTCTCAATTATTAATATTAAGGTTCAAGAATGAAACTGAAGTGTTATTTACCGGTCTACTTACAATACTTGATATCATAAAAATTGCTAACACAATGTTGTATTGTAGATACTGCGTTTTCCTTTGGGAATTAGACACATTTGTAGTTACTGCGTTTTTACTTTAGGACGTTTCATAATTTACATATTGCTTTATTACTCAAAATCATATAGATATTATCCATTTATTAGGTTCATTAGTTAACGTAAATATCTTTACAATGCTATACTTATTTTAAAAATCTATTTTAAAACAAAGCTTGATCGTCAGAAACACCGAAAAACATTCAAAAACGGTATTTTGTTTTGCGTGATATCCCCCAATTTCGTGGGGTGTGTGGGTGGGCAAATGACAGCAAGCAAATAATGACGTGTATCAAAGAAAGTTTTTATTATAAGTAAAAAGTTGAAGGTTTTAGTAATATTAAACATCTAATACGTGCATTTGAAACTGTATTCGTTTTTGGCATATTTATTCTTTGGAACATCATAAATATGGAAAGGCAACATATTGTCATCATAATGATGTGAATCATGTTTTAAAAAAAATCAATATAGAGCGTGAATACGAAAGAACGGGCATTGTTGACGTTATTATCTTTCAATTCTTGAAATTGATAATATCGTTACGATGTCTTTTTTCATCACATCAATTTGTGGAAGAGCCATCGAATTTAAAGCCGATCTACAGAATGGCAATTATACACCTATCAGTTGTAAGACGCACCCTATGACCCCCGGGAGTGGTGCGTCACTTTACCGAGGTGCGTCGACTTCTCATGTACCATGACGCACCCTGTGTCAATTTTTGGACGCACCATTGGTGGATTCTGACGGACCATGACGACGCACCCCGTCGTCAGATATCGTTGACTATAACTGGATAAAACACGATCTACTGGAAATGAAACTACTTTTAATTCACGGGGGATCTGCCCTTATTCGATGTTGTCAACCCTGGCCCTCGAATAATTATATAGACCCCGGACCGGGACCGGGTAGGCCTATGTTTTTTATTTGAATCTCCTGCCGCACATCCCCGACCAAATTCAATTCCGGGGGCCTGTACGTCCTACTACCTCTGTGTTCTTAGATTGTTCTGCGCTTGTGCGGAAGAGCGCAATGCTGATCCCCTATCTTATACCATGAAGATGCTTGTATACGTGACACTTCTCTTAAAATGAAAGGTTCTCGGTCTACTGCGGTTCCTTGTTTTTTTCGTTGCCAAACTCTTGTATTGATGATCGAGTGATTTCAGGCATTTTAGAACATGCGGTATAAAATATCGGAGTGATGTTTGCGGTATTAAAGTGGAGCCTGGTTGGCGGTATTAAGGAGTTATGTGGTATAGTAGCCCTATAGCGTATATTTAAAGGTCGTATTTTGTTGTTCGTAAACAGATGTACACTGTGACGCACCCATGTAAAGTGACGGACCTTGACGCACCCTCCGTCATTTTTTTGACGGACCAAAGGCTGCCACGGACGTACCCTCCGTCAAATTTTTTTGGTAAACGACGCACCCACGACGCACCTCTCCCGGGGGTCATAGGGTGCGTCTTACAACTGATAGGTGTATTATCACGTCATTCTACATTCAATTCACATGGTGCGGGCTTGTTTCAATCGGCCAACCATTACATTGTGATTCCAATAGACTGGCATTATTTTGTTTCAGACGCACCCTGCATATGAGGACAGTACCTATGATGCTCTATTTTACAAGTGAATACTCCAACACCTTGATTGCGCCCTGAAATCGATGCAATTATACTGATTCTAATGAAAACAATGACGAGAATAATGAAGTGATAGACGACACATATTAGACTATATTAAAAGCGTTGCATCGTTCAGTTGTTAGAGAATGAAGAAATATAATTGACATGGGGGTAGTAAGTCATACCGAGTAGAGGAGTAGTTTATATTGTTATAAATAAACCAAAATGCATGTACTATGCTTTGGTGTTCTCGTAACCATTTTAGTCCTACATGGGTATAATCAACCAAATGTATAGTACGAACAGAACAGCTAGCGTTTGCGAATGCTTGTTATATATTAAACATGTCAAAGAAACAAATTTGACGGCGTATAAGGTTTTAAACATCTTGTTGGCGTGGCTAACAGTATAATTTTATGCTTATTTTGGGAGCGGCCAGATTCACTCATCAGCTGCCAGGGGTGCCTTCACTGATTCGACAAAACAAATGGATAGAGCCGTATGTATTGACCTAATGCATTATGGAAAAATACATGATTATAATGGTTATAATATAGAAGATGAAGACACAAACAATCAGCTTATTATTGTTTGAGCTGCAAATCAGATTTATAGAACGTAGATGCTAAAAATGTAATCGTTTGAAATATGAACCTGCATACCAAAGATATTTGTATGAATGCGCATGATTTGATGTATAACTTATATCAACATTAAATATGACTTTACAAAATTATATACAAATAACTGGATACATGATGTATATAATATTGATTAATTGATATTAAACAATAGAAGCAATCTTCAAGGACATGCTCACGCTAAGGGACCAATATTTTGAAATTCGCGCTACAAGAAATGCCATTCAGCAGTGTGCAGTGTGCAGTCAAGGGTTTTATGCATAATGGTGTATGTTACTTTAGGTGACCGTGTGCTGACATGCAAGACTGTATATACAGGTACCACCATAAGTCCTGTAGTAAGTCTAAATAGTCAAGGCCATCAAAGCAAGTAGCCAGCAGCTGGCTGGATTAGCGTGTATGGATAATCAAGTATTGACCAATCAGGTTTAATAAGAACGTAACAATGCTGATAATCATACAAAGACAACACAGAAAACTTTAAAACAAAGGTATTTTGATTATAATATGATACACATACTTTCATGGTTGTACAACACTCAGGAGGCACTATATTTATAATTAAATATTTGGTAAATTATGCTCTGTTGTACTGTAGTGTTATATATTATGACAATATAATGATGACAGAATGATACATGATGTTATATCAAAACTGCAAATCAAATATATTATGTTTTGATTATTTTTTTCGATAAATAAAAAAAACCCTATTCTATAAATAATTTCTGAAATGTCATTATTTAAAATTCGGGACCTTATTGATATAATTATTCCATTGGATTCAATTATGTGGTGAATTTTGTTTAATGTTAACTTTCCATAACCTGTGTGTCCGGTGATGAAATGTTAGCATGTAGCTGTACGAATGCCTACAGCTCCATCAATCATTACATGTTATAATGAACGGCACAACAGCCGGTTCTTTATATCTCCAAATAAAAAAAAAAACCATCTGTATAAAGTGTTACAAACATGACAGAAATATTATAGGCATTCTTCTTCTAAAACTTTTTATCAAATCACTGTTTGATACCCATACATAAGGAAACCGACGTGTTGTGATATGATACATGGTATACAAAAATAAAAATAAAATATATAATACAATTTATATCATAAGAACTGTAGTAAATTATATCTGAGTTTGAATTATAATCATGCCAATTCACTGCATTCAATGATTAGGCTTTGATCAAATTGTGTAAACGTGTAATTACCTAGCTTTTGCTGAGTTAAACTGAAATATAAACAACTAAGCGAATTGGCAAATCTGTCTGACTTACGCGATGTCACGTTGTGAATCTGTCAATTTAGGTCACATCATTTCCTGTTGAAGTTCTTATTATGCACCATCACCTAAAATGTATACATCACATCAAACACAATTGAAGTGATGATATTTTTAGAAGGTAACATAATATGCACTAGAAACTATGTCAAAGGTATTTCCTTAAGATGCAATCATTATATCATGTATTGATATATTGTACCGCTGAAATACGATCTATGAAAGTAAAGATGATCCTCGTTTTACCAATATTCGAGTCTATAAATAGCCGTGCATGTTGAAAGAAGTTATTATAGTTGCTGATTGGGAGTTAATACCTGTTTTCGTTTCCTTAAAAAATCACATATTACCTAACCACAAATTACTAATTTACCTGCGTGGTAATGCATTCGATAGATAGAGCAATGGTAATATTGCATAAGTAGGATCGCTTCATATCAAGATTAACGATGTACAAATCTAAGAAATAAACAATGTTGGCACAATGCCCATTAGGAACAAACAGGCTCATCCGCTATAGTCCCATTAACGTCAAAAAACCCATTTATGTCAGGATGTATGTAATGACCCACTACTTTGTTAGGTGAATAATATACCGTATACCATAGTAAATTGTTACTAATGTATCCATGTAGTATAATCAAGATGTAGTTGGTATAATTATAGAGTGTTTCACATACAATGGATGTATCGCATTCATCGCTGTCATCAAATTGATTTTGTCCTTCTAGCTTTCAATCTTCTTCAAGAAACTTGTGTCAATAAATAATCGAATTACACTGAGAGAAACAGTATTAAAAGGATCATTTGTTCCTTTGTCTATTCAAGTTTTGAAATGACCAATATTCTCTTTGTCTATTCACGTGGATATTTTTAACAGCTTAAAAGAAACGCATATTATGTTTCTAAAGAAAAACTGTCGACATTTGACATCCATTTCCCCTATAAACCATTAGACGAAATTGGATGTATATTCAAGCACAACAATACCATGCTAGTAATGCTAGTAATGTATAACCCAGACAAGCGTGACCATGCAGTTGAGTATTATTGTTGCGTTCGCGTTATATTCGGGAAATTATCTCTGAAATAGATATTATTAAACCACAAAAGCTGTGACAAAAGTCTATAGTGACTGGTTTATTTCACTCAGTCAAACTTATTTGCTTATGTTTCATAGATTCGGCTCCTAAGATTGTTTATGATAAACTCGTAACCAACAATTTAAAGAAATAGAGAGGGCTTGAAATAATACTCGACATTATTCAGCATCAATATTTCTACTGCCTTGAATTCGTGCACGTACATTCTTCTAATTAATGAAACTATTTCAATGATCGTGCAAACTGAAATAAATTGTAAGTCATGGTACAGTGTAGGCCTACACCAAGAATATCACATAACTAGTGCAACATTGGTGATAACGTTAAATATTGTACCCTGTAAAACTTTGCAATGGACTTGCTGCCACTCTTTTAACAGATTAAAAACGACTTCTTCAATAATACCGTGCCTCGGCGGCAATATGTTCGATTAAATCATAAATATAGGTTGGTTGAGCGTTACCTGTAGATGATTGCGAATATTTATGTCACGTTAGTAAGGCATATATCGAGATCAATTTAGTAGTAGATTATTACATTCGATACCTCTATGAGATAATCATCGCTCGGTTAGCATGGTTAGCGTCGAGTCGGGACACTCTCTAAATCATAACTGCCTAGTATAATGCTCTTGATAGGTTTATTGCAGTTTTGAAAACCGAACGACATAAATGCTTGGGCGGAATTTTACAAATTAACATGTTTGGCGTTCCCTATGATTCGCATTACCAAATCTGATACTAACAATATACTGCAAAACGATACTTAAGTTTTGAAATGTATCACTACGAGTATTAGAACGGCTTGAAATAAAAATAGTAGAAATTACCCTTCAACCCTTTGAATCAATCATCATTTGCACTTAACATCATTTGTATCATACTGTAATCATTTGCACTTTCTGATGTAGTTCTCTGGGAAGATGGCTGTTGCCGTTGGGGGAAATCACCTCGTTGCAGAGTCGCTTTTCCTCTTTCCTCGTCTTCAGCTAAGAACATCGATCCATTTGTGTAATAGGTAATGACTGGCAACAATTATGCATTAAAAACACAAACAGATTCGCACGCTTTCTATTTACGACGGGAAAACTAGGTGGAATGCAAATCCTGCTTTTAATAAACTGTGTGAATTGTTTATACTTTATGACTTTAGTATTGGCCATACACTTCTAATATTGGTATGAATGTGATCGTATATATTTTCTGTCAGTTGAATCTATCCAATTTATCTATCATTGTTCGTGGTCATAGGAATCTACATTACCTTTATCCTTAATTATCATTATCAAGGACGAATTGGCAAAAGGATGGTTGGTAATTTTGTCGTTCAGCAACGCAATTGTTCGTTTCACAATATTTGCTAGACTGGTCGAAAATTGCAAGTTTGGTAAAGATTTACATGTATTATGGTAATAAAAGGCAATAGTGAAAAGAAATGCTGAAAGGAGACAAAATGGTAGCGAGATAATGTGAACGACGAATACGACATTAATGATTTGATAAATGCTAGCTCTGGAGAGATATGTTGACTGATTTTGTATGTATGTTACTCCCAGACTATATTTCGATATTGCTGTAAAAGATTCTATATAATATATAGTCACTGAAGTGTAGATGTCCACATTCAGAGTTTTTGAAGCATTCGCTGGAAAGTGCTTTCATTAGTTAAGTTAAATAGACCCAATGTTCAATATAAGTTACCAATTAGAGGTTAAATACTGCGTACTGGCTGTATTGAGGTAATTGTGGAAAATCAAAACAAATGGTTTCAGGTCCAAGGAATTTTCCCGAGGGGCGAAGTTTTCTTCACCAAGCAGGTAAGTTTATGGCTAGGCCTAGTGAAATGCATGAAGCAGAAAGGCATTTGCATTGCACTCCATTTCTAAAATAGGCCTAGATTTTTAAATTGTAAACTGGTCTCGGCCTGATTCCCTCCTGATTCTGATTTTAGGGATTAAAAACTATAAAACACCACTTTCAAGGTACAGCAAATGTAGGTCTATGCTGTTCTGTCCCTCGAAAGCCGGATTTTATCGCTATTTGCAAAAATAAACAGGTTCAAGGCCAGTGATGTCGGGAGTAATGTGCGCGATATCTGCTGCGCTTCAAATTACGCTTGTGCCAAATAAGGTTTGCGCGGCGGTCAACTGTTGTTTTTCAAATACCTGCGTCCGCGTACAGTATTTGCGATTGTGAGACTTTTCATTGGGCCACATCTGACATACATATTCATGAGGTAATAAATATATTCTTCGAATCCACATATCAAGAGACAACATACTTCCTAATAACTTATAATCTATTTTGACCATATCGATAACTCACAACGTGTCATTATGGGATGCATGATTTGATTTGATTTGATTTGATTTGATTCAGCAAATTATCATCTAACAAGAAGTGTTGCACACGATACACATATACAACTTTAAAATACAGATAAGCGTACATTAACAGCAAAACATAAAAATGATAGCATGCTGAGGATAACCCTTAAGAGTTCACACCACCAAATAATATTTTGCATTTTGGCCATACACGGCAGTGTTTGAAATTAAGAGGGACCCCACCATAAGTCTAAATTTAACATCCTATAAAGGTAAAAAGGGCTGTTTCATAATTTGGCATTTGTAGGTTATTTCCTCCACATTAGGCCCAAAATCTCTAGCCTTTTCTTCAATGGTATCATTTAACACGATTTCACTGTTTCCAGCAATTTAGAGCTAAAACCCCTGATCTAAGAATATAGGCAGCCTGTCGTACCTAAGATATATATCATTGGCCCGTAGCTAGAAAAAATGCTGGTTACCCCTCACAAAAGTGATTGTTTTTAAGCAGACGACATCTAGATCTTCAATAAAAACAATGATTTGAATGAACCAGTTTGCTCTAAAGGTGAAAAACATTAACACAAACTTGACCTCTTTACCACACAAAGCAATAGGACACTGATTTGGTGGTGTGGGACCTTAACCTAAAAAACACATTATTTCCAGAGGGCCGGGACCTTAAATACAAATAAGACTAGATCTTGCTCCGGTCTAAGACCAGGCTACCTTGATTTTTCTTTGAGAAAATGATCCCTAGTGACCCCTTCTTGACCTTTGACCTGATTAAAATAATTGACTTATTTTCTTGGCTCATCAATCCAAACAAGATGCAACAAATCCGGTCCAAATCGGATCATGTCTTAAATTTTACCTCTTTAAAGTTCAATGACCCCTTTTGACCCCTTCTTGACCTTTGACCTGGTCAATATAATTGAATTATTTTCTTGGCTCATCAAATCAAACAAGATGCAATAAACCCGGTCAAAATCGAACCATGTCTTTACTTTTACCCCTGTAAAGTTTAATGACCCCTATTGACCCTTCGTGACCTTTAAACTGGTCAATATGATTTATTTATTTTCTTTGCTCATCAATCCAAACAAGATGCAACAAACCCCGTCCAAATCGGAGCATGTTTTAACTTTTACCTCTGTAATGTTCATTGACCCCTAGTGACCCCTTCTTGACCTTTGACCTGGTCAATATGATTGACTTATTTTCTTGGCTCATCAATCCAAACAAGATGCAACAAACCCGGTCCAAATCGGAGCATGTCTAAACTTTTACCCCTGTAAAGTTCAATGACCCCTAGTGACCCGGTATGACATGTCACTTTTAATCGCTGAACACCCTATATATGCATGGACCCAAGGAATCTTTTGACCAATTCTGATAATCATGGGTCATTTCCTTTTGAAAAACAAAGCATTTTAAGTGACTGGAGTGAAAATTGACATTTTGACCCCTAGTGACCCCAAATGATTTTTAATTTAAAAAACCGTTCTTTTGTACATGCGTACGGCCAAAAGGAATATGTGGACCAATTTTGACGATCCTAGGTCATTTCACTAAATTGGAAATGCGTTTTAAGTGAAAATCACCTTTTGACCCCTAGTGACCCCTTCTTGACCTTTGACCTGGTCAATATGATTGACTTATTTTCTTGGCTTATCAAATTAAACAAGATGCAACAAATTCGGTTCAAATCGGAGCATGTCTCAACTTTTACCCCTGTAAAGTTCAATGACCCCTAGTGACCCCGTATGACATGTCACTTTTAATCGCTGAACACCCTATATGTGCATGGACCCAAGGAATCTTTTGACCGATTCTGATAATCATGGGCCATTTTCTCTTGAATAAATAGCATTTTAAGTGACTGGAGTGAAAATTGACATTTTGACCCCTAGTGACCCCAAATGATTTTTAATTTAAAAAACCGTTCTTTTGTACATGCGTACGGCCAAAAGGAATATGTGGACCAATTTTGACGATCCTAGGTCATTTCACTAAACTGGAAATGCGTTTTAAGTGAAAATCACCTTTTGACCCCTAGTGACCCCTTCTTGACCTTTGACCTGGTCAATATGATTGACTTATTTTCTTGGCTCATCAAACTAAACAAGATGCAACAAACCCGGTTCAAATCAGAGCATGTCTCAACTTTTACCCCTGTAAAGTTCAATGACCCCTAGTGACCCCGTATGACATGTCACTTTTAATCGCTGAACACCCTATATGTGCATGGACCCAAGGAATCTTTTGACCGATTCTGATAATCATGGGCCATTTTCTCTTGAATAAATAGCATTTTAAGTGACTGGAGTGAAAATTGACATTTTGACCCCTAGTGACCCCAAATGATTTTTAATTTAAAAAACCTTTCTTTTGTAAATGCGTACGGTCAAAAGGAATATGTGGACCAATTTTGACGATCCTAGGTCATTTCACTAAATTGTAAATGCGTTTTAAGTGAAAATCACCTTTTGACCCCTAGTGACCCCTGTGTGACCTTTGACCCCAAACTGTGAACACCCTATATGAAGGTTAGGTGGGGGGTTCTACTGACCAAGTTTGGTGATTGTAGCATGTAAACTGTAGAAAAAATAGCATTTTTAGATGGGTTTGAGGAAAGAAAGAAGAGGAGGAGGAAGAAGAAAGAAACGGCAGAGATACAGAACCTCGATTTTTGGAAAAAATCAAGGTAAAAAGTTATATATACACATAAAAAACACTAAACATTAAAAGCAATAGAAATAAAACTAGACAATCATGTGATTCATAAAGTGAGCTTCAGCATCTTTTAAAAAACCGAATTCAGTGAAATGGCTTTAATGTTTTCAGGAAGCCTATTCCAGTCTTTTGAACATGAAAATTACATTCACTCCACCTTGTATTATAATGATGTAAACTCAACAGTTTGATACAGTTACCTTTCATATTATAGTTTGGACAGGTATGTTAATGAGAATGAGAATAGCATGAAACTTTGGAAATTGACATTATTACCTCCACAGATGACAGTTATAGCTATAATATGACACAGTTGAGTCGAGATTATAGATCGAGGAATTTGATAAACATTGAGGATTAAGGGATATACATTCTGGATCATGAAATGGAAGCGTGAAGATGAATTATGCAAGTGATAACAACTTAGAAGCGAACATAAAAATACGACTAAGCGTAAGGAATATATTAATACAATTTTCTATAATTTCACACAAACTTGTACCGTCCCCCACCGGGGGGGGGGGGGGGGGGGGGGGGGGGGGGATGTTCAAAAAATTTCAAGTGAGTGACTTTTTAGGTTTTAAGAAAAGAAGAAAAAAAACCAGACCGACCTACCTCTTTTACAGGTCCGTCCGCCCGAAGGAAAAACAACAAGGGTAGGGGGGGGGGGGGGGGGGGTGTTCATCGCCTTATCACAAATCTGTATCTGTAATCATTATACTCCAACGAAACGGTATAATATAACGAGGTGTCTGCAAACAAAATTGGGGCCACCTTTTACTATTTGTTTGGTACATCGGGGGAATTGAGAAGAATCTGAGTCGGGGGAATTTCATTTATGGCCACGTGCCCCCAGTCACAATATCCTGCGCACGCCACTGAAACTACGCCATTGGAATTACGCTCCACCAATCAAAATCACTCACGCTGTACACCTCCGCATAATATGCATATTTGCTACCGGACTGATACTTTAACAATTCTGTGTTACAGTTAGTGTGGTTTCAATATATTCAATAAATTGTGTCGATATACACTTATCCTTGGAGTAGATCGACGACTGCACACTATTTGTGTAAGAATACGATGTTATCTGAACGTATAGGTTATGTGATTATGTATACGTACATTTGAGAGCAACGTTTCTTCATCTTGAAAAGTGTTCTAAAAAGTAAACTAATTCCTCCTTGATGAGTTGTACTGTTTGTTGTGGTGTTCGAATGTAACGTAATCACCATATAATTTATGTTTCAAGTATTCACGACTGATGGATTGATCTAAGATGCTCGAGATCAAACATAAAGGATGCCAGTTCGTAAATGTACATGCAGAGTTTAAGCAATACTACTCTCACAGTTGTGTATAGTTTTAATTCTTTTTATTTTCCAGGGTCTTGATTATGCGGATATTCATGATTATTAATGTTGTGATGTAAATCATCTATAATTTGAGCAGTGAGCACTTTTATAATTACATGAATTTTTGAAATATCATTTATTAATCAAATGACCAAAATTGATCATCATTTTATCACAAACTTGCGGAGATCACATCAAAAGCTGTAAGAACAACAGTTTTGTTTGTTTAAAGGTGTATGTTCTGATCACCTTTTTTGGCTATGATTCTTTTTTCCACATCAAGATATTTTGATATCAGAAGAATCCCCTTATTTTTCAATCAGAACGTCTACCTTTAAATAGGCTATCGGAAAATGAATTATCAAAAAAAAACACGTTGATAACAAATATCATTTATATAATTGCCCATATGACCTCCAGTTTTGAAATAAAACGCAGATTTACAACACGATCAGCTTGTTATATTCGTCAAATCAAATACCTAAGTAGTTGCGCACAACAACGGCGTGTAATTGGCAAATGCATTTTTGCTGTCAGGGTTGTATTTAACATGTTAAAGGAATGTTCTTTGGCTTGACTCTCTTATCATTAGCAGTGTTGCTGTCGGCACTCAGAGTTATGTAATTACGCGGAGGTCTTAAGGGATAAATAAATTGAATTGATCCCTTGTCAGGCCTTAGGTCATCTTGTCCGTCTTCTTTTTACTGATGACTTTGTTGTGAAAGCTATACAAATATTATTTTCTTATCATATTAATATCCCCCATCTATGGAAATATCAAAGAATAGCCGACCTATAACTATAAGTTATACGCGACTCTACTTATATTTTGTAATTGCAAGAGGGACAAATATCCTAACATCCTTACGTCAAAAAAACGTGTCAGCTCCACTGATGGCTTTCGGGATCGCGAACATAATATTGTCGTGTCTTCTTTAACGAATTCCCATTCGGCGCACTAAATACATTTAGTCAAATAACGTTCTTGCAAAGTTCTCCACCATATCCATCCGAACAGTGCATAATATCCGTGGGGATAAGGAGACTACTGGATATATTAGGTCATTTGATGAAAAATTAGACACACAGGTGTTGGTCACGAAATCCTTTATCAGATGATGTTCCGACGCCGTTGGCATCTCAACACTGAATGGCTAATCTATATCTGACAATTAAACGGGAGCGAATATTATTACTTGGCCTTAGTAGAATTAACACAAAACACAAACAAGAATAACATTTACAATACACGGGCTTCCAACTCCCATTCCTTCAATTTGTGGTATCATGTTTCCTTAGGATGTTTTAATTTCAATAAATGACCCATGCGTATGTCAAAGACGTCTACACATGATTGATAGCAATACAACCCCGTGTGCCTGGTTGCTAAGATACATCAGAACATTTGAGCCTCGTGCGTGTTTTCTCCGCTATCAGAACAATTTCGTATGTTTGAACAAAATGCGACCGAAATCTTTACCAGGCTAAACTACGATGTCTACTCGTAAAAAATCAAATATTGAGCGTGAGCAACATGCACAAATCCCTAGGTTAAATATCGGGCTCCTTGGGAATCCTCGATAGTTAATTATTTTCAAGTTCATATGAAAGGAAATCAAAATGGTTGCGCATCAATAAGTCGTAGACCCGGTTTATTATGGAGTTATGCGCCGCAAGTTTGGAATACGCACATTTCGCGTTACGATACGGGTGCTACGGTGATAATCTTAAAATCGTATCCCTTATTAATTGGTATATAATTTAAACAGTAGTCATTGATCGATGTAACAGACCAGATGACGACGAGGACTTTTTTTTCATTCAGATACCGTATAATTGTTCAACATATTGTTAATGCTCAGAATATATTTCTCTTCGCATACAACCCAGAGCCCTGCACCAAATAACAACAGACGAATCTCAAGTTATATTACGTGTGAAGCTTCGTTGAGGCCTGTGAAACAAACATTCAGGGCTACAAAGTGGACAACTATCCTCATGGGGCCTGATATATGGCGTCACATCTCGGGGATAAAAACACTTACTCAATCGGGGTTTAGTTTGTATTGCGCTGTTTCAATATTTAGAGAACACAGTCATAATAAGAAATTGAGCCCATTGACGAGCAAGGATATTCAGGGGTGTAGTTAGGGATGATGAAATCAACACATTAAATAACTATTTAATTAGGGTTACACAATTTGATTTCATAGCTAATAAATTCAACCATGCATAAGGTCACACAGCAAAACTAGTACGTAATGGTTCATACGTATAAGTACTCTGTACGCAACAAGACTTACGGTACGATAGTCGCCAAAGTAATATGTTTGCGTCACCACGATACGTACACGCGACCATGACAATAAAACTAAGACCGATACACATTTTGTATTAGTGTCGCAGCGCGGCCTAAAAGTCTCGAATTAGATGACACATGAAAAGAAAAGTACAGTTACCAAATGGCTCTTTTCTGAGCCACAGGGGTAATTGAATCTAGAAAATGCATACGGTTAAGGATGCTAAATTGCAACAGGTGATACACTTTCCACAGTGGATCGTTAATGTATGACAAAGTAAACAAATCATCAGATGATGAATCAAAAGACTGAATGCAAAAATGAAAGAAGGCAGTTTAGAGTTTCCTGATGCAAAATAATATCAAAGTCCACTTTTTGCCTTGGTAATCAATCGTTAGTTTAGTTAATCTCAATTTTCAAAAAGAACTGAGAGAATTCATGATTAGATATAGGAGCATGATTTTAATACTGGAAATGGAAACCAAATGATCATGTATAATAAGATGCAACAATATTAACTTTCGTTGCCTTAAAAATAGTATGATACTATGATGTATTGCCGATGCCCTAATACATATATGACTTGGTAGAACCTAGGCCATTTCCATCCGTTTTTGTTACACTAAATGGGCTGTCGGTTCTCATTCAATCTACAGAAAAGTACAATCGGTATTCAGACCAATGGACTATGAATCATAAGCCTGGCTTAAATATAAGCAAATTTATTATGAGATAGAAGGAAGAATCCTCGTATATTAAATATAGTAAAAACATCTCCCTGTACTCTTAAATAGTGTAGTGAGATGCTTTAAATTAACTGCGCCATTTACCATAGGCTACCACGACACCTTCACACACAGAATCACTGAGACAAAACGTGGCAAAATTGCCTGAAAAAAATCACACCAATCCTCAACAATCAATTACACGAACTATGCCAATAACACTTTCTAATCTAATTGCATATATCAATGTTGTGAACGGGATAGATACAAAACAATCTTGGTCAAGTGAGTATGTCATGTCTTGTAATATATATTCTGTTTTCATTGCTCTCTGGTTAATTGGATTGATGAATCGTTAAATATATGAAATTAACCTCATAAAGGGATGACGGGAAACAATACTCAGCATCAGTTTGTAAAGTCCTTAACAAAAGAAAGTCATACACTTTGGAAGTTATGTCCCATATAGTAACTTCCGATTTATTTTGACCAAGCATGCAAAATAGACATTTGGATGGATCTGTTAGGCACAGTCTGGTACCAAACTTGCCACCAAGCAACAAACGTAAGCCAGGATTATCACCATTTAATGAAAATCCTTGCCGTTTCTAAATTCACATTTTCAACAAACTACCCGGGGAGAAAACACCACATGTTACCTGTTCACAATCAAATAGCCCGCTCGCTCAGGCACGAACTACATTTGCCCTTAGATGCCACCCCGTAAAACACCAATAAGACAAACACGAGATAGGAATTTGTAGGACTGGCTGAGACCATTGGAACAGTTTTATTGTAGAACATACCCAATTTATATGGGTTACGACGACGACATACTCATCAAATATCACCACGACTTTAATATGACATTTACACATTCATTTATAACATTTACTACTATGGACAACAGGATATACGAAGACGAGGTAGACATGACATATACAAGGAACACAACGGTGTACACGACGAACACAAGGTGGACATGACAGAAATAGTTGCCGGAGGGAGCCGGGGCGAAAACACTTCCCATGAGCCCAGCAATGGAAGACTCAGTCACCGCAATCAGTGGTGACGCGGAAAATGCCCCCGCCCCGACTCCGCCCGACCCCCACTTCACGCCTTACAAGGGAGCGTCTATAAGAGGGACCTCATAGCGGCAAAAGCAGGTAGGGGTGTGGAAGGATGAAGGACCAAACAGGACCCCCCTCCAACATAGCACATGAGGGATACCTCCCAACTCCCCCTAACCTTACCAGCACCAGGTGCCCAACAGTATACCTGATGACCTCCTCCATCCCCAGAGGCAAGCACAAAGGGTGGGTGGGAGGGAAATTTACCAACTAGCCCTGATGGTCTCAACCGAAAATGTGACAAGCAAAGCGCAACCGAAATAAACCGCGAAAGAATAGAGAGCCTTTGATTGGCTGGCGTCACAACCAGACGACTATTCACCTCGGTACACAGCCACGCATGGGCAGTCAACCGCATATGGCGAGTTGGTCGATAAAGGGGGTGATTTAAATTACAATGCTCTCAATTAATCCCCAAAAAGTGTGACCAACCGAAAATACAGGGTGTCCCAAATGGCAAATTTTGCATTCGCCAGACAAGCTGTCAAATGCATACTTGCCCTTAGATGCCACCCCGTAAAACACCAATAAGACAAACACGAGATAGGAATTTGTAGGACTGGCTGAGACCATTGGAACAGTTTTATTGTAGAACATACCCAATTTATATGGGTTACGACGACGACATACTCATCAAATATCACCACGACTTTAATATGACATTTACACATTCATTTATAACATTTACTACTATGGACAACAGGATATACGAAGACGAGGTAGACATGACATATACAAGGAACACAACGGTGTACACGACGAACACAAGGTGGACATGACAGAAATAGTTGCCGGAGGGAGCCGGGGCGAAAACACTTCCCATGAGCCCAGCAATGGAAGACTCAGTCACCGCAATCAGTGGTGACGCGGAAAATGCCCCCGCCCCGACTCCGCCCGACCCCCACTTCACGCCACACAAGGGACCGACTGCAGGAGGGCACTTGACAGCCCCCCCCCCCCCCGCCTTTTTCAAAAACAAACCAAACATACAGATTGACGAACGCCCAAACAGGACACACGATGTGGGACAACCATTAAGAATTCAACTGATAGTAGCCGGCTGCGCAAAACTCGAAAAACTCAGTGAGAAAACGAGAAACATAGTATTTGGCTCCGTTTTTAAAAAACGCTGCTACACTATCCCGTGCCAATTCGGTGTTGAATTCTCAAAAGACCAACATGAATGAAATGTACCACTTATTAGGATAAGTGACTCATGACTAACGACATACGATGAAGTAATAATTAGAAATCAATATGTGGCTTAAACTCAATCAACATTTGAACAATTTGCCTGATAGCACAACGATTTCATTGATACGGCATTTACTGATCAGTCTTTATTGAAATATTCAGAATAAACCAACCAAAGGCAACTTGCAACGATTTGCCTGATTAGCTGGACGTTCACATTACGGCATTCAATGTCCTATACCGGAGTGCTCAGAAACGACCCACCAATGGCAGTTTGCACAATAGCAATTTGGAACGACCTCAATCACAAAGCATTATTGCTGTTTACAAGAAAATCATATGAATCAATGTCTACAAACAGATTGAGCGTCATCGGCCTCCTGGTCCATGCCACTTTAGTACTTCCGACACAACGCCTCACTGCTAACGGGTTACCTCGGCACTCACACGGGCTGTGGGTCACCAGTGTATAGCTACAACAGCCATCACCAACGATCCAGAACGTTTCTGTAAGGATTATTTCAAACAAAACAAAATTGGGCAAGCCCAAGTAAATAGTTCGACAAAAATACCGATTTACGTGTTAGATAACTAAATGATGCATCAATAATACTAAAAACACCAATGGTGCTTATAGTTATACCTACAGAATAGGCCGACATTGCTTTGACCATAAAGATTTGATCATTTATTCATCATACCTTATGAAATTGACAATTGTGTCTCGTATGTAAATGTAAGCGTCATGCTGTATCAAGCGAATGATGATATATCTTAACATTCATAACATTTTACATGGTTCAAAACAACCAAAATGAGATAACTATTCATACTATCCGCCTACTGATGCTTAAAGTGATACACAGTAGTGTTGAAGAATTTCATTTGGATATAAATTTAATTGAAGATGAACAATACCCATGGTCATTTATTATGATGCCCCTTACGAATCATGAAAGCAGCCTTTATGCCCAGCATATTTATATTGTGACTGTTTATAGAGCTTCCTAATGTGAAATGTTTGCCAAAGCCGTAGATCAGAATAGTTCAATTGATGTACAACGAGGGCTGATTGTCTGTACAACGAGGGCTGATTGTCTGAATCCTGAAGTGTAGGTTCATACATGTAATACAATATTGTAACCATGTACAAATCCCAGTTTGTATCACCATTGAAGGCGCAGCCTCCAACACATTACTGAAATAATGACCCTCCTAGAAACTATAGGCCTTACGACATGTACGACAGCAACAACTGCAGCTGCTGTTTCACTGCAAGCAATCTGTATTCCCTTTAACATGTGTAAAACTCTTGGTTGATCCATTATAATAATGTACGTAGATCAAAAGTTTAAATCATTAATTCTTTGGACGAACAGTTTTAAACTGCAATTAATAAACATATATTAGATATGATCAAATACAGCAAACATCAATCAATATTAATACTTTCCATGCGGCAGGCGTTTGCAGACAAATCATCTGAAATTTCACATGTTTAAAAAAAATAATTAAAATTCATTACCATATTTGGAACCACCATGATGATTGCATTGACGTAAGTACAAACATTCATAGTATTGATCCTGCAATTCCTCCCCTTCCCGGAACAAATGCACGCTCTAGCATAAGGTTTGAGAACTCGTAATCCTAATCACCATCAAATCACAATCCTAATCCTAAACGCATCACAAATAAAATCGCAACCACAATTAAAAATCGCAAACACAATCATACCATCAATCACAATTAAAAAACAACAAATCACACTAACAGCCACAAACAGTCACGACACCGACTACCCACACATAATCATATTCACGTAACAATAACCCCCCCCCCCCCCACACACACACCCCCACCCACACAATACACACTATCAAGCCCCAAACGTCATACAATCGTAACATTATGCATACCAGCAAGATATACCAACTGAGTGCGGGGGATAGATAAGGCACAATCAAAATCATAGTCACACGCACAAACAGATACAATCATAATCATAAGTACAATCACGACTATGATCAAAATCACAATCACAAACATAACTACCATAACAATCATAATCACCTTTGAAAATTATGATCATAATCCAACAGCGCGATCACAATCGAATTCATATCACACAAACAATCAAACTCATTATAACAGACACAATCACAGGCACAATCCTAATCAAAATCATAATCACAATCACAAAACAATAAGTCACAACTTGTTTCTTTTCTTTTTCAGAATCACAATCACACTCATAACCAAAACCATAATCACGATCATAACCATAACCAAAAGCACAATCATAACCACGACCACATTCATAATTCAAATTATAATCACAAACACAATCCAAATCACAACCATAATCACGATCATAATCATAATCACATTCCCAAACACAACGCACTCATACTTCATAATTCGCCTAAATAGAATAAAATGATAATCGGAATACTTGATCTGAACAATGCCATGTCATGAAAAATATTGAAAAAAATGAAAATGAAACGTCACCACGAACACACACACTTCAAATCTGCGAGTAATGATACTAAAAAATGTAAAAATGTAAAAAGAATAGAATCAGAATCTCGAAATACCGCATAAACACGATCAATCACAATCATTATCGTACCAATACAATCATAAACAAACAAAAAATTATAATCACCATCATAATTCTAAACAAACCCACACAATCACACACACGATCACAACCGTTATCAAAATCCCGACTGCAAACAAAAATAATCATATTCACGTAACAATACCCCCCCCCCCCCCACACACCCCCACACACACGACACAATTCGCATTATTACTTATCATAATCGCAACCAAAACCACAATAAATCGCAATCATAACCACTCTATCAATACTCAATCGTAATCGAAACCAGCAAAACCAATCCAAACCCATAATTTTCAACATAGACGATCACAAACATAACCACATCACTATCACTCAGATCCCTGGTAACAGTGCAGTAAAAAAAAAAAATCATTGACTGACTGATTGAATCATTATTGTAAAAAATCACCACCATATCCACCATTGAATCGGGTCGTATTTATCAATATCATCGAGTCTTAATCGTGTACGCCCTCAAATCACATGCTTTTTATGTTTACAACGCTTTCACCCAGAGATACAGAAACCTGAATGGGAGATAATCGTTGTTATAATCGTTATAAAATCAATGTTATTGTTATTTATTTACCTGGACGTACTGACATTACTAAGAATTTGATAATGGTAAATCATACCAAACGTGGCAATAGTTTGTGTATTTGGACCGATGGCCTCAATTACTTGGAAATAAAAACTAAAACTAAACTAACCAACTGGTGCGGGAAAAAAAACCAAGGGAGAATATACAAGGGCAAGCAATAAGAATTGCTGTGCACTGCACAACAATATTACACAGCCACAACATTACTGCACACACAACGACAGAAATATCACGTAACAATAAGTCAAGTGGAAAAACCACCCTTCACAAGGGGAAAAAATCACAACCAAAAACTAGGCCTATACCGAAGATAGTGAAATGCACAAACACACCACTGCAAATATAGCGCTATATCAGTAAATGATGTTGCCTAAAAACATTTAAGTCCTCACCTAATCACAACCATAAGTTAACCATAATTACGTCGAAACTGCAATCATAATCAAACATAACCAAACACTGAATAAAAGAATCGTCACAATCAAAAAGTAGGCCTAATCAAAATCACTAGCAGAATCATAACAATATTTGTTTTAAAAATCCATCATCTAACTATTGCCAGTGTTAAAAGTGTGTACTCAATACTGTACACTGCTCTAATATTATTGGAAAGACGCTCAATCATATCATACAATAACTGCCACTGATCTTATCCGATTAGTTTTAATTATTATTATAATGATCGGCCCCAACAGCACAAGTTAAGACATACGAGAATTTATTTAAATTGACGTTATAGATCTGTGCGCAAATTAAATGGTCAAATGACATTAGATAATATTTTCCTACCCCATGATGCATGGTTTAATCATGGACTTATCTGATAAGTCCACGGTTTATGAAATAGAACGGTAATCCCCCAATTCAACAGGTGCGAGGATACGAGACGAATTAGGCCTATTCAATAATTCAATATAGAGAGAATATCAATCAGAGAAGATTACCTCTCCACTCAAAAACCATGAATGAATAAGGATTATAATATGAATGAGCCAATTGAAAGGACGAAGATACCAGAATCAATAACCAGATGTGTACCTTCCAACCAGCATTGATTAAATATGTGACAACACCACAGTTATAGAAAATGTGTAATATATCAAAAGAAAAAATACACCATTAAACCAAAGATTAGGCGATTAAAAACGTATGAATGCACGGAGGAAATAAAATACAACGCATTGAACGGAAATCAATCTTGCACAATTAGGACGAAAACTAGATATTGACCCAAGGGGTAAATGAGCCATGTACACGCGATAAAGAATGAGTTACACCCTATATTCACAAGTAGTTTACGGAAAATAATATTGCGACCGGGCGCATGACTCGCATCAAGGAAATCCCTGGATACAAATGAGCAGTGCCTCATTTATCATGATTACCAAAACGAACAATAATTTCATATCACCAAAAAACAAACAATGCAATATTCACACCAATTCGCCAAAATATTGGACCAATAGATCTATTAGGATGCAATATGGTACACATTATGGTGTAGGAAAGTGAGCGGGGCTTCAGGACATGATACTGATGTGTGGAAAAATATAACTTGCTCACCGAATAAATGTTGACAATTATTAGCACAAAAGCAGTTGCACCTGGATTCCCTGTAGAAGATAGCATCGGCAATTTAGGCCCCTTGCAACGTATGGTAGGAAGTACTGTAGGTAGCCTCAACAAAATGGCGGAACGGAAGCATTCGATGTCTCTGGCAAATTCACGCTACATGATGCCGTTGTACTCGGCAGGAGGTATTTCACGATAAGACAAAAAAAGAGAGAACATAATCAACAAACAATTCTGCAAATTTATATTAATGCAAAAAAAACCACAATATTAAAACTAACTTTTAAAGGCGATTACTGGGCAAAAGTTGTGCCCAGAAGATTAAACTTTACACATTTTACGCACACACCATGAAAAATTTAACAATTCCGATGAACAGATGATGAAGGTAACCACCGGTCGCACGTAAATAAACCATATTACATATTTAAACGACCGAACGCATCATGCCAATAGTGGACACACTAAACCCTAAAAACAATGATATTTCAAGATGTACAATTTTAAAATCAATCTTACCTCGCCAAATCCAAGTCATGGCATATAATACCAAGGAATAAATTGAAGAATGCTGGATCAACCCAACAGTCACAGTCGATGTTAAACTCTTGACATTTTTTCCAATGCGTGATAACCACCCAGCAATGAATTACGTATTTAGAACAGAGCACGAAATTTACCAACTAGCCCTGATGGTCTCAACCGAAAATGTGACAAGCAAAGCGCAACCGAAATAAACCGCGAAAGAATAGAGAGCCTTTGATTGGCTGGCGTCACAACCAGACGACTATTCACCTCGGTACACAGCCACGCATGGGCAGTCAACCGCATATGGCGAGTTGGTCGATAAAGGGGGTGATTTAAATTACAATGCTCTCAATTAATCCCCAAAAAGTGTGACCAACCGAAAATACAGGGTGTCCCAAATGGCAAATTTTGCATTCGCCAGACAAGCTGTCAAATGCATACGTAATGCAGTTTCACTGTGTGATCAATATCCCTTTCATTCCTAGCTATTCAAGTGCCACACGCAGCATTTTCTCGCCGTTTGCGTGCGTTAAAAATGCGAATTTGGAAACGTCACGGATTTTATTAAATGATGTTAATAATAATTTATCTTTGTTGTTTTGTGGCATGTTAGGTACCAAATTGTTCCGAAAAGATTCATCCTGTTTGGACAAATAATAATCGGAAGACACTCTAAAGGACATAAACAAAGTGTACGACTTTTTGTTGTTGAGCACTTTATAACCACCGTATATCATTCGTATACAGACTTCAACAAAGGAAAGTTATAAATACCCTGTATATCATGTTATAATAAAACACGGAAAGGTTGCGAAAGTACAACAAAGCTATAATAACAATATAATCTTACATGAGGACATTTTCAAAGTTACGTTCCCTACATGTAGTGATTATTGAGCTAACACAAAGGCGTTTCCGTGGTCGGATTCAAGCTCCGTAAAGGCAATTCTGCAGGGAGAAGGAGAAAAGAAATATAATACAAACACATGTGATAAGGTTATCAAAATAGCACCGTGAAAGCCAATGTTACAGGATAGCTATTTCCGTAATCTTAATGAAACCCAACGTCCAAGTGAGGCGTTCATGCATCATGAAATTTTACTGCAATATACAATGGTGTAGCTCGTTGTATCTTTAATTAGATAACACATAAACGAATACCATTTAATAGACGAATAAATAACAATAGATTATAACAAATGATTTATCGGATTCCAGCCCAATTTGCATCAACAATATCTTTTGTCACGATACTTATGGCATTGAAGGTGTATAACCAGATTTTTCAAATACGGTAGTGTTTTTCTATAATAAACTCATCACATAAAGTATCGAGACACTTAAAAATGATCTAAAAATAAGAGTATGGATTAATCGAAGCAAATAACCCAGTGCATAATTTTGTTCTGCGTATATTGAAACCTCGCATGTTGAGATACGATGTTGCGGAGTTATTGTAATTTCAATGGTCGTAGGTCCAGTTTTAAAAGTGACAATCATCCCTGTAGAACAACTCCATAAAACCTGACACAACATTGGAAGGGCTGCGGCATATTCTCGTTAAAACAATAATGAAAGCCTGCTTCTAAAGGTATGATTGTATTCTACATTTGGGTAATATTCATAGCTTGCTATGAAAATCCCGGCTTTCTTTCAGGTCTGCGTCTTTTGCATTGCAGGATTAAAAGGAGCAAATTTCAATTTTGAGTTGAAAAATGGAAACAAATCTATAGCTCATGATGCGTTTTGAACGATGGCTAAATAATGACGAAAAGGCTCCTCATAAATTATTTCTGATGAGCAATATTATTATGGCGCGATATCATCACTGTACTCAGATGGTTTAACAAATGTCATAAGAAAGTGGTATCGCATATACCATATTCTATGGCGAGTATTATTGAATGATCGCTTTAGCTTGATCATCTGACGAAACAGCTATATCCAGCAAGTCTCTCTGGCGTTTGACGGATGGAATGTACCAACTCTGCCTGTATCTTCATATAGTGAGATAGTATTCATGTATGTTGATGATGGCTAATGCAGGTCGTCGTCCCTGTATCGTGTCATCGTCCATACGCATAGTCCCATGCAGTCTTATCGCTAGTCTAACTCACGAATACACCAAAGACACTCTACATGCAGTCACTTAATCGACTGCATATCACCACGGAAAACCACAAAAACAACGAATTTGTTTAAAGTTGAAATTGTATTTTTTGTTCATTGTAAGGGACCGTTCATTATTTCTACCGGAGGGGGGGGGGGGGGGGGGGGGGGGCCGGTAGCTGGAAGAAAACAACAACCAAAAAACACATGACCCCCCCTTCCCTAGATACTAAACATGTATGACCACCCCCCCCCCCCCCCTCTGGAATGAAGAAAAAAGTTATGACCCCCCCTTTTTTTTTTACACACACACCCGGCCTACAAATACAATAAGCATACACAATTGAAGGGGTGGGTGCAATAACTTAGCACTTAATTGCACCCACCCCTTCAATTATGAATATTTGAGAATACTATTCTTAAAAATACACCAACAATAAATAAATATATATACAACAATTATATTATTATATATACACTTGTGATTTTTGTGGAGTAAAGTGTATACTTTCAGACAGTGTATGTGTGGGCATGCTGTCAGCATGGGCACAGTGTCCGATAGAGGGTTTTACATGCCCAAATGCATGTAACTTTGGCTCTGTGCATGTAAACATTTGCCTGGGTGCATGTAAAATTGTGATATTCAGCCATTTTTAAAATTATACGGAAAAAAAATAATCAATTTTTCAAGGACATATTGCTGTTGTGCAGGTAACTTTTATTTTCTAAATCGTACACTGCATGGGTATGTTCTCAGCATGGGCATGCAGCGGCGTAGCTTGGTTTCTCATATTGGTGGGGTGGGACGAAAATTAAAAATTAACCGACAATACTTTTACGGACTAAAAAATGTGCGTGTAGCGCGTGAAAATTTACTATTTTCCCATGATTGAGGTCTATTTTGGATTTAAATGTGCTTTAAAACACTGAAAATCTATTTTGTGGGCACATGCGCGCGCATAGCGCGAGGAAAGAGCCATATTTCACATGATTGAGGTCTATTTTGGCTTTAAACGTGCTTTAAAACACCGAAAATATATTTTGTGGGCACATGCCTGCATAGCGAGAGAAATAGCCATTTCCCATGATTGAGGTATATTTTGTATTTATTTCAAAGGTACTTTTAATCACCGAAAATCTATTTTGTGGGCACATGCCCACAAAAAATAGCCATATTTTCCTCAATTGAGGTCTATTTGGCTTTAAACATGCTTTAAAACACTGATAATCTATTATGTGGGTACCTGCGCGCATAGCGCGAGAAAAATAGCCATATTTCCCATGATTGAGGTATATTTCGGCTTTAAACGTGCTCTAAAACACTGAGAAATTATGGTTTGAAATATTAGTACCAAAAAGTTATGACCCCCCCTTTAATTTCCTAAAAAAAGTTGTAACCCCCCTTTTAATTTCTTGAAAAAGTTATGACCCACCCCTCTTTGGTGCCGGCCCCCCCTCCGGTAGAAATTATGAACGGTCCCTAACAACTATCTTCTATGCGACTTCCCAACAACCTTATTGACATGTTATAATAGATTAAAGAAATTCTGCTGCAAAACTCGTTGACTTAAATATCGTAATATTTATCTAATCTTACAAGACTTGTACCTATGCACTTGTTTCCCTTTTAAAAAGATTCTCCATTCTAAAGCTGTGCATATTGATTCAATCCACTTTCCCATCACACTTGAAATTTTATATTAAATAATATACTTCGACCCTCTGTTCTTCGCTCGATATCGGGGCCATGATATTTGTTTCTCTGATGTTAAGGTACAGAAATATTTTAAAATATGGTGACATACAAACCTTACTTGTCATTATAGTGTTAGGTGTTTTTCATGTAGAACGGAAAATACCGTGTGAAAAATGTCGCGCACCTTTAAGATTATTCTCGTAACATTTAAAGCTGTTCACGGTCTTGCCCCAGTTTGCATTATTGATCTTATTTCTCATTCCGCTAATGCTTATCTTCTTGCGTCTAGCCAATTATAGTTAAATCCGAGATTCCGTACTTTAGCCACGTCATAAAGGGACAGGGAAATTTGCAGCTCGGATGTGATGACAGAGGTCTCATAAACTGAATTACTGAACATCTCTTGTTTCGCCTCTTGTATTGGACCCTTTATCTTTAAATATAATGTTAATCGTAATCCTTAGGCTTTGTGATTAATACATTCAATTATTGTATGCCCTTGTATTTGTATTGGTTATCTTCTTTTTATTTAGTTTGTTGTTGCTTGTGCGTATTACAACTGTATTTGTAGTTTTCGCCTGATAATAAATCAAGTTAATTTGACATGCATACATGTTAGAGAAGAAGCCATCGTTCCTATAACTAAGTACTGATGGTGTCACCTGTGATCATCTATGGTGTCACCTGTGATTATCTGCAAAATAAATTATCAGTATTTGAGGTAACATATTTATTGCCACTGTGGAATGATTGACATTACCATGGAAACTGACACATCCCCGATAATGCCTGTGATCGCATGATCCTGTTAATACATAATATGAATACGTTTCCATCATCTCATATAATTTAATTTGACAATTCAACAGCGTGGATTTGTGAAGTGTAAGGACGTTAGTGTAATGGATAGTAGTATGGCTTTCAAGGGAGGCAAATATTTTGATTATATGGAACGATGAACGATCCACTTCCATCCTCAGGCTAAATGTCATAGTTTAATTGATGAGTAGAGATTTACAGCGCTTCATAAGGGTGCTACATTGTTTATGTAACAATGTAATACAATTGGGGTAGAACATTCATGGATCGATGAATACGATGATTTGAAGAGAGAAAAAACACCTTGGTGACCTCGTTACCTGTTACAGTATATCTTACATTGTAATATTATCTATTTTTAGTGTTTTAATTGCATGATTTGAATTGAAGTGAGTTTCATTCCGACAAATACAAGCCATGCACTGCTTGAATAACTAACAGAGGGCGTACTATAGCTTTATTAAATAATGCATTTTCGAAGGTGTGTCATGAAGAGGTTGTCCTACAAATGGAAAATGCATACAGCTCTCTCAAGTGAGTCAGATCGCTTTTGATAATTGAAGTTACTGTATATTGAATGGTCTGTACACTACTTTTCGTATTTTCTACAATAAATGTTTTGTACACTACACCTTTTGCATTTTATTCAGTACCTTACACATTTTAGACTTCCTTGTGCATGCATGTTTACAATACCTTTTGCAATTTTACACTACCTAACGCGGTTTGTACCCTTTGGCCTCTTTCGCCGCCCGTACACAACTCTGTTCGGGACGGAGTGCTCTGTTATAGTCATGTCATAATGCTATAGACATAATTCCAATAATACGAGCGTACGTGCGTGCGTGCGTACACGCGAACGAGGGTACGCGCGTAAACTTGGAAGTGCGTACCGGACGCTTTCAAAAATGACCGCGCGTCCTGATTGGTCAATATTGAAAACGTCTGGTGCATGCATGCACAGTTGTTATCGCGTGAAATAGCTTGAATTTCGTCCATAGCATTATGGCAGTGACTAAAGTGTCATTCGGGAAAGTTGGTTTTGGATCTTTATAGTGTGTCCTCTTGTCTCTTTGAGTGTGAATCCCGACGGGGTTTCCTCTACATCTACTTTTACACCATTCAAGATTTTATGCAATTGGTTCAGGTTTTTACCAGTTTGTTAGCCCTAGTTTATTAGACTGCGCTCATCCAGGAGCCCGTGTTAAGACCTTTCTTAGGATGTAATGGGTTAGTTTACAGATAATGTTGGTGTACGCAAGGTTTAGTCTTTAGTATTCCGTTATTCATGTAATTGAAGTTCCTTATGATTAATAATGTAGCTTCTTGGTTATGAATAGGTTGATGACTGATAATAACGTTATGTTACTATGTATAAATGACAGTAAAAGAAAGCACGAGAGCTCCATACACTGTGTAAACATAAACACTTCATTTTTAACGTTACAATCCATTATTGTATTTGCTTTTGATAATTTTTGATCAAGATTGAGTACTAGCTGGACATTTTATCTTGGGTTAAAATCCTAATTATCGCTACAATGGGCACTTTACAGCGCTTGCCTATCTTATCTTCACCCATAAATGGGTACTGGCATAAATTAATGCTCAGGTAAAGAAGACTCATTGTGCGGGAAAAGTTGCGAACCCACCACAGCAACAACAAAAATACAAGGAGGAGTCTTGCCCAAACGCCACGGAAAGAGAGCTGGCTACTCCGCGCGCGAGATTAGCTCGGCACGACGCTTTACTTTTACCTAATTACCATGAGAGTATTTGCGATACAACTTCAAGTTAAATCATTTTCTGGGAGATGACGGCTAAAAAATCTGAACATTAATTTCTTCCGTTATATGAAGAGAGAACCATATTGGGTTAATCGGGGAAATACATCCACCTGTAAATGGCAACTGTGATTACGATTTCTATATAGTATAGTTGCATATTCAAACATACGTATTAAGAAAATGTTCATTAGAAACACTATTTCACATGCGACCTAGGTATTAAGTATTTTTAGACTTAACTAGAACACTCTTAATACAAAATAATATGTGATACATTCGTTTATGATTAACAGACCAAACATATAACAATACCCATATGAAACTCATAGACTGACATCACTTCGTCTTTGAGTTGTCGTCAGTCTCTCGCAACTAATTGAAGCAATGGCTTACAAAACACGCACTCAAGTTAATTCATTGAGAATTGGAATAGAATATGAATTTCGTGACGTTAGAGCGTGTCTTAGTGATCAAAGCAGTAGACAGTTTGTTTTCCCAATCGGCGTATACATTTAAAGCTTCACTGCAAAACTTGTATGTATGGCTCATACGTAAATGACTTGTACGTATGGTGAGGCAAAATATCCTATGCGATTATGTTAAATTCACTTATACGTATGAGTAGGCATAGCACAAGTCATGCTGTACAAACCTCCCCCACACACATTTTGTGCACAATTGAGAAATGTCTATTTTTTAGTGAAACTTCATATCTTATTAATAAACAAACGAAGGTGATCTTTTCACTTTATATAATCTAGTTATGTTCTTGATATTGTGGGGGATTGTCAATTCATTAACCCCCTAGAAATATTTTAAATAATATTTGTATTTTTTAGTGGTTTTAATACAGCTCATAAAATGCACTACTTTTTCCATTGAGTGCACACACAATCAGCTGCCTCATTTCTTAATCACCCCTGTAAGAACAGCATTTTCATTGAGTGCTTCATTCCATGTACGGGCATGCTCTTACCATATACGGTAGCCCTGACCTTCAGCTACATCACATTCATGCACTATTCTAAATTTATTTTCATAACTCGAGATTGGTCTGTTTGAACGATTTGCTCAAAATGCCTAATTTTGGGACAAATTCCATATTTTTGGGCACATTTAAAAAATTGCATTTCTGAGATTTGAATAATTAATAAGCTACTTTGCGTATTTTATAAGCTATAGAACTGATTGTCAGTTTAAAAGATACATCTTAGCACAGGTATCCATCACACCAATGTCATTATAGTTTAATACCTACAGAACTTGAGATATTTAGTTACGCATATTTAATTATATTCTTTAGGACATCCAAATTACGGATTGAATGTTTGCAAATATAGTGCATTTTCAGGAACATGATGTCTTCGTTTAAAAAACCTGATTTTTAAAAATATTCCCCATCTAATATGTGTTTGAATTAATTAATTCACCAACACTAATACAACCTTGAACATTGAAAAAAGTTCATGCCAATTCATTTTTGACTTACAGTATAGACGTAACATTGAGAATCGGAATGTTACAATACATTCATCTTTTTATAAACATGATTGTGAACTATGTTTCCATGTCCGTTTTGAAGAAATATCCAACCTTACACCATAAGCATGATAGGTTCCGATAACTGGCCTGATTTTAAAGTTGATGTTTTCTATTCTACATGATTGGCCATCTTGAAAAATAGTCGTATGTGGAAGTTTGATTTGCATAACTCCAATGGTTATTTATTTTAGTGACATACAGTCATCAAAAAAGTAACTATACAGGTAATAAATGGGCTTTAACTCTAAAAATATATATTCTTCCTTAAAATATTAAATTACAAAGTTGTTGAAATATTTGTCTTCTTTAATATGAGATATTGCACGCTAGGATCAGGTGAATATTAAGGAAGTGACACTCCAAAATGTTAGGTAAAGTCCGATTTTCAATGTGGGGGGATGTCAAAAGATTTCGCACGATCAGAAAATTTCGCACGGTCAAAAAATTACGCAAGGTCACAAATTTTGCCCGGTCACAAAATTTCGCACGGTCACAAAATTTCGCACGGTCACAAAATTTCGCAGTACAAAAAACACAACATTCAACAATTTGTTGACTGTTGTGCTTTTTGTACTGCGAAATTTTCTTTCTTTCTTTTTTTCTTTCTTTCTTTCCTTCCCTTTCTTCGTTTCTTTCTTTCTTTCACCTTTTTTTCTCCTTTTCCTTTCTCTTTTTCATGCCTATTTCCTTTCTCTCTCTCTTTTCTTTCCCTTTCCCCCTTCTTTTCCTCTTTTCCCTTCCCCCATTTTCCCTGGTGGGTAGGTTTGAGTTTCCTGCTGAGCACCTTCAGGGGGGGGGGGGGGCACTGTGCCCCCCCTGCCCCCCGGCTGTTACGCCACTGCTGTTGGGCTATTGTTCACATTTGCTCTTTATATACAAAAAAAGAAAACCGCTATATGTCATACTCTCCCCCATGTAGAAAATTAAAATGTGAAAATGAAGTTGTGACTTGACTTTACCTTACATTTTGGAATGTCACTCCTTCAATATATAACCGATCATATCGTGCAATATCCCATATAGAAGAAGATACATTTTTCAACAACTTTATTATTTAATATTTTTAGGTAGATATATATTTTTAGAGTTAAAAGCCCATTTATTACCTGTATAGTTACTTTTTTTGATGATTGTATAATTTGCCTATTAAGAAGTACTTTACGGTGATCAGCATTGATTTGCTTCAAAATAGCAGAGGATGTGTAAATTGATAAGAAAAGAAGATATGCCAAGTTTTTTGATTTACGGAATTTTTTCGTTATTTGAAAACCCATTGACTTTAATATTACAGAAGGCATTGCCAAATTCCCAAAATACTGCCAAATTTCAGAAAACAGATAGTTTTGTAAATATTTGTTTTCTCCTCTTTCAAATCAATGTATGCTAAAGATCTTTATTTAATTTTGATGCCAAAAAACAAGGTATAATAACACAAACATTTGTTTTATCAACAACTGAGTGGTGATGGATGGTATTTTTGTGAATTTCTACAGAAAAAACTACATTTTTAATTGGTACAAGATGTCATATAAAAGGTGATTAAGTTCAGAAAATTCTCTCATGAGTTTGACCCAATTAAGTGTTTTCTAGACTTTCACAGCCTTTTGCAAATGTCCCTAAAATTATTTTTTATTTTTTATTTTTCCTCCAAAAAGTAAACATCCTCCAAAAATTAAATATCACGTTAATAGTTCAACGCTTGATACATTTCATATTATTAGGGTTAGTACCCCACAATTAAATATTATACACTGACTAGCTCCACCGACGTAGTCCTCTTTCAAAGTAATAAATAATGTTAACTTAATCATTTATGTCACTATCGGTTTAGCTCACAGAGAAATCCAATCAGATGATTTAATTGACACCATGATTTTTTTATAAAATGACTAGTACTTGAGTAGGTCTTAATGTCATCATGAAAACATTATAAAGAAATACCAACAAATGCATGTATAATTACATGATTAGTAACATGATATTGTTGACCTCGGTCCCATGATAAATACTATGATCGAATATGCTCGTATTCTAATGGAATAAACTGCAAGTGTCAACATAAGACGCTGTATTTTAGATTAAAGAATGTACAGAATCTGATGTTGGACACCATGATAATTAAGTGCTGATAACCCATCATGGAAAATGATAATTTTGCAAATGAGAAGGTCATAGGGTCATTAAATAAGGCATACCTCATCCCCCATGACATCGCTAATATGAATATGTCTTGTGACGTTTGTCCTGATATGATCACTACACATTGATGGACTTATCAATTGCAACCCCGGCCCCCGGGACTAGCGCGGATTTGGTCCGAGACGTACACATAGCCAATGTGACGTCCCCGCTCCCCGGCACAGTTTTTGTACGTCCCCGTGGGACGCAAATTTATTTACCGTAAACAACATTTAGATTGAAACTGATATACATGTATGTATACAAGTGTTTTGCACTTGTACTTACATAACATTATATCCTTTGTCGAAAAAATATCAAACAAGGTGTATACGCAATATTCTACGACACCAGGATTCGAACCAGTAACCTGTCGTTCATGGATCCTATTCGATAGCCATTAGACCACGAGGAGTTGGCTGACAGCGATTGGAATTTTAATCAAGTGACGGAAATGATGTTTTTGATAAGATACTATTAAGATATTTTTCAAAGTGGCGATTTTTAAATCCACACCCCTACCCTCAAACTTTGACGACTTATCTTACCCTCATGTAAGGTTGTATCCTGAATTGTTTCCCGTTAAAATGAGCACAAAGGATGTAAAAGAGATTACATACACTCGTCAAAAGAAGTTCCTTGCCACTCATTGAAGTTCAAATATTTCACATAAATATTTAATATAAATTAAACAATTGCATGTCAAAATAAGCAGACAATAATTCTCTATCATGTCTGTATGAAATTAAGATGTTCGCATCCATGCATGGCAGAGCACAATCATTAAGCAATGGTAAGGTGCGTAAAAGGAAATGGCAAGAAATGAGCATTTACACACATTTGAATGGAGGGATTATCCAATTTTGTGCAATCTTCTTGCCATTGTCAAGTGAATGGGATCTGCCATGCATGAGTGATCATGTCTAAATTCCATGTTAAGCTGTTAGAGGATTACTTTCTGCTTATTTTGATATACAATTATATATATATATATAATTATATATATAATTATATATATTCTATTAAATATTAATTTAATTTAAGTGGCAAGGAACTTCTTTTGACGAGTGTAGATGCTTGAGGTCACTATATGTTGAATTTTAACCAAGGACAAGAACCGCCCCCCCCCCCCCCCCCCCCCCCCCCCTAGTAGGACGAGGGTTAATTGTGTTAATTTGTGTCTCAATTGCTGTTTAATGTAATACTAAATATATTAAAAATAAAGTAAAAATACATTAAAATACAAATATTATACATATAAGTACACACCAACACCCCCCCCCCCGTGACCGGAAAGTGTGAAGTAGGTCCTATCATGCAGTTATGATGAAATTCCCCTAAAGTACACATAACGTAATTAAGGAACGTCTTGAGATCAAATGAGTCAATTAATGGACAATCTATTTGATATAATGGCCGCTCGTTAGCGTCAAATTGGCCTTTATCGGACCGCCGATACATCAATAAATCATAAGAACTTCATACGGTCACATGCCGGTGCCAGAGATCTTTTGCCAAAGCCTGTCAAATTCCCCTGATTGAAATAGTTTAGGTGTTGATAGTTCTGATAAGGGAATGATCAAACGCTTTTGACGCTATTTTGCGAGTTAACATTGTTTTAGGGCGTTCCTCTACGATGAAATTATGAAATTGTTATTACCAATAAACGGCTAAACGATAAAAGTTCATTTAAGGTCTTGAATTATATCAATATTCGAACGGTTTTAAATGGAATCACACGAAACCAATCTGCAATCCATAAAATAGTCATCACATGCGCTTAGCATTCTTTTTAATTCTATTGCGATATTTTATTCGCAAGGGATAACGTTATTCATGTATGTCAAGTATCTAGAATATGAAGTACATACATATAAATGGTAAACTATATTCATATAATTCATTCCGTTCTTGATAATTCATTAGTTAAATATGAGGTAACTAGACCATAAAAGACGTGTTTCTATATTCTATGACCTGTTTAATGTTCAGAATACAACTAAGCTTTAAAGGTAATTTGTGATAAATAATGATAGAATATGTATTACAAGTTCATGTTTCCAGTGATACAGCTTGCATACAGCTATACTTATGGAACATGTCATATCGTTCGATAAATATGTTTCTAGTCAGAAACCGATTGTAAGTGATGTTTAATTTTGAAGCAATCTCTGGGGATAATCCTACAATAACCCCCGTTTAGCGTCACGGCCACCTTCAGGAACTGTTATTGGAGATATGCTATTTTTATTTATTATTTTATTACCACCGTATGTTTGTCTAAATAATAGGAAAGGTGCACCAAGTGTTAACACTTGAACGACTTTGCATTTAATTTAATCATACTGCGTACTAAACCTTAACTTTAGTCAATGGCAGTAAGGGTATATTTGTTTCAGGCGTTCGACTGTATTTTATAAAGGCTTAATGTCAAATGTTACGTCGCGATAAATCAACACATATCGACGATAAGACTGACTTTGTGGCAATGAGTATTGGAATAGATATTGCAGTGCTCTAGGAAAGTAGCTTTAAAAATGATTGACATTATTTTAGACTAGTTCTGTTTCCCGATTGATAATGTATAGAAAGGTAATGAAGTATTTTATAATGTGTACATTTTGGGAAAAAAGGTATTCCTAAAAACACACACATACAAACTGGTATTAACAAGAATTTAAAACAAGTGACAGCATGCCAAGACCGTAAGACTATTAAATAAAAGATGATGAATTTTCACACAGAATACCGAGTAAGCAGATATTTTCACTGGCAATAGATTTGTTTTGATGAAATAGACATCTATTTTTATAAATATTGCTATTTTTACACAATGCCTCGTTCTAAGCTCGCACTGAACATGTGGGCATACACGACGAAATTAGTCGCATGACAGATTCAATGCATCTCTATATCAAATCCAAACCACGCACAGTGACAATTGTGATATGAACTTGTGAGCTGAGCGCAACCAAGTAGATAATTGAAATGAATGAGGATTTTATCTCGTTGGTATATCCAATTTGATACACGTTATTTTAAGTTTTATTGTATCAGACGTGTTAGCAAATGACATCAAGCAAATAATGACGTGTATCAAAGAAAGTTTTTATTTTAAGTAAAAAGTTGAAGTTGTTAGTAATATTAAACTTCTAATACGTGCATTTGAAACTGTATTTGTTTTGGCATATTTATTCTTTGGAACATCATAAATATAGAAAGGCACAATATTGTCATCATAATTATGTGAATCATGGTTTAAAAAAAATAAATATACAGGGTTAATACGAAAGAACCGGCACAAAATTTCCGGATGCCACCGTGATGATGAAAGGCAAGTCGGCCATTTATTTTTCACTGACTACATACGCCAAAACAATTCAAACGATAATATATAATTTGCAGTAATTAATACGAATCTCTGACCTACGTCGCGGATGAGAAGAAGAAATTTGCCCATCCGACCCATAATCGAACTGCATTAAGGGCTGAAGACAGATTTAATTATATTATAACACATACAACGATGCCCATCCGTTCTATATCCAAGGGGGTAGTCAAACCTGAATTGAATTGAAATAGTCACAACGAGCATTATTGAGGCAGAACCACGAATTTATATCCAGTTTAAAAGGGTAGACATGCAAGTGTCGCCCTTTTAAAATTGCATTTATCGAATTTAGTTTACATAAAGGCTGAAAACATATTTAATTAGGACGTACATTTTTTACAACGAGGATGGAAGATAACTTTGGCCATCCGTTTCTCTACTCGACGTACAGTGAGAATAAACCTAAGATCCTATTTTGATCTTTGAGTTAGCGATACCTTTTTGTTACATGTATGAGTACCAACATTAAAATTCCCTAATTTGGGGCACGATGCCGCTTCATTTAACATACACTTGAAATGAAGTCATATCGGTTACATTTTAACCACATTTATACTCCTTTGTGTGAAAACGCACAATTTGCGTAACATTTTGTACAACTACTTGTTGAATAAATAATGCATATCAATCGTTACATTTTTAAATGATTGTAAAGTACTTCTTCTTCTTGGTTTTCTCTAATGTATGTCCTAGACAAATTAAGGTAATGTATGTGCCGTCCAAATATGTGATTACTACAGTGCAACTGAGCATAAATTACCAAAAGTGCATGTTATTGAAATTACGCTCTAATTCAAAAACTAATATATTTAAGACAATGAGACATTATCGTATTATAGAATACAGCTTGGTGATTCAATGTCATAGAAAAAAAATAGTTTGACCTCATTTGCATATATTTAGCATATTATAAAGAAATACATTAACAATTTGCTTTTTTTAATTCACAGATATGAAGTTCCCATCATTGTCAACAATTCTGTCTGAGTTAACAATTATTTTTTACTTGTTAAAAAGAGCCCAAATCTGTCTTAATTAAGCTTAATAAATGACCAAACTCGTGGAAATTAACAAGTATTACTATGTACACAGACCAGACTTGAAAGGTGTCAAATTAAAGGTAAAGATGTGCTCAAAACAATGGTCTGAGCAGATAATTCAATATCCCTTTAGTATTTGAAATATTTTCCTCCAAACATTTGGTATTTTTTTAAAAACCACAAATGGTGTTTTTGTATTTTTCTCATGATTTAAACATGCAATAAACACTATAATTACAGAGAAAGATGTTTATGGTTAGCCACACAAATCTGTCAAGCAATTCGTTAACATGTTTGCTGTGTAATTAATTTATGCGCGTAATTAATCAATTAATTAGGCGTTAAATGAAATAATTTTGAACCAATTTGTGTATGCCCAATTAAGGTATGTAAGGTTTCAAATTAATCCTTTAATTATGCTTAATAAAATGGTCAAGCCACATTTCTCAATTTCATTTGTCATTTTCTGTGACATTAAGCAAAACTTTTCTTACAATAACAATGTATTTCATACAACTGTACAACTGTGCACAGACTTGACAAAAGTCTATGAATATTTATCAAGCCTGCACGCAAGCAATAGAAGCAATCTTCAAGACATGCTCACGCTAAGGGAGCAGTGTTTTGAAATTCGCGCTACAAGAAATGCCATTCAGCAGTGTGCAGTGTGCATTCAAGGGTTTTAAGCATAATGGTGTATATTACTTTAGGTGACCGTGTGCTGACATGTAAGCCTGTATATTCAGGTACCATCATAAGGCCTTAAGTCTTAATAGTCAAGGCCATAAAAGCAAGTAGCTAGTAGCTGGTTGGACTAGCGTGTATGGATAATCAAGTATTGACCAAACCGAAATCAGGTTTAAAAAGAAATGTAACAATGCTGATAATCATACAAAGACAACACAGAGAACTTTAAAACAAAGCTATTTTGATTATATATAATATAATACACATACTTAAGATTGAAATTTTCATGGTTGTACAACACTCAGGAGGCACTATATTTATAATTAAATATTTGGTAATTTATGCTCTGTTGCACTGTAGTGTCATGTATTATGACAATATAATGATGACAGAATGATACATGATGTTAAATAAAAACTGCAACGTAAATCAAATATATTATGTTTTGATTATTTTTTTCGATAAATAAAAAAAAGTATTCTCTAAATAGTTTGTGAAATGTCATTATTTAAAATTCGGGACCTTAGTGATGCAATTATTCTATTGGATTCAATTATGTGGTGAATTTCGTTCAATGTTAACTTTCCATAACCTGTGTGTCCGGTGATGAAATGTTAGCCTGGAGCTGTACGAACGCCTACAGCTCCATTGATCATGATCTGTTATAATGAACGGTACAACAGCCGGTTCTTTATGTCTCAAAATAAGAAAGAATCACCTGTATAAAAGTGTTACAAACATGACAGAAATATTATAGGAATTCTTATAAAACTTTTTAATCAAATCACTGTTTGATACCCATAAATAAGGAAACCGACGTGTTGTGATATGATACATGGGTATACAAGAATAAAAATAAAATGTATAATACAATTTATATCATAAGAACTGTTGTTAAATAAATCTGAGTTTGAATTATAATCATGCCAATTCACTGCATTCAATGATTAGGCTTTGATCAAATTTGAAAACGTGTAATTACCTAGCTTTTGCTGAGTTAAACTGAAATAAAAACAACTAAGCGAATTGGCAAATCTGTCTGACTTACGCGATGTCACGTTGTGAATCTGTCAATTTAGGTCACATCATTTCCTGTTGAAATTCTTATTATGCACCATCACCTAAAATGTATATATATATATATCACATCAAACACAATTGAAGTGATGATATTTTTAGAAGGTAACATAATATGCACTGGAAACTATGTCAAAGGTATTTCCTTAAGATGCAATCATTATCATGTATTGATATATTGTACCGCTGAAATACGATCTATGAAAGTAGAGATGATTCTCGTTTTACCAATATTCGAGTCTATAAATAGCCGTGCATGTTGAAAAAAAGTTATTATAGTTGCTGATTGGGAGTTAATACATGTTTTCGTTTCCTTCAAAAATCACATATTACCTAACCACAAAATACTAATTTACCTGCGTGGTAATGCATTCGATAGATATAGATATGATTCATATCTATCGAATACATTACCTGCGTGGTAATGTATTCGATAGATATGAATCATCAACATTTACTATCTTAATTTTTAATCAGCAATGGTAATATTGCATAAGTAGGATCGCTTCATATCAAGATTAACGATGTACAAATCTAAGAAATAAACAATGTTGGCACAATGCCCATTAGGAACCAACAGGCTCATCCGCTATAGTCCCATTTACGTCAAAAAACCCATTTATGTCAGGATGTATGTAATGACCCACTATTTTGTTAGGTGAATATACCGTATACCATAGTAGATTGTTACTAATGTATCCATGTAGTATAATCAAGATGTAGTTGGTATAATTATAGAGTGTTTCACATACAATGGATGTATCGCATTCATCGATGCCGTCAAATTGATTTTGTCCTTCTAGCTTTCAATCTTCTTCAAGAAACTTGTGTCAATAAATAATCGAATTACACAGAGAGAAACAGTATTAAAAGGATCATTTGTTCCTCTGTCTATTCAAGTTTTGAAATGACCAATATTCTCTTTGTCTATTCACGTGGATATTTTTAACAGCTTAAAAGAAACGCATATTATGTTTCTAAAGAAAAACTGTCGAAATTTGACATCCATTTCCCCTATAAACCATTAGACGAAATTGGATGTATTTTCAAGCACAACAATACCATGCTAGTAATGCTAGTAATGTATAACCCAGACAAGCGTGACCATGCAGTTGAGTATTATTGATAATACGACGCCATTGGTTTTAAAAATGACACACTATATCAACCAGAACCTCGTATACGCCTGAAGCCGTTCTGCTCTACTTTCCAATTGCGTAACAAGCGAATTGAATTTCAATTCACGAAAAAAAGGCAAATTGAACCTACGGGTTAATTGAACGAAATATACTCATATTGTTAGTTAATGTGTCTGGTATACAGGCCGATTCGTTTAAAGTGGATGAAGTAATGGACGTTAATTATAGTCATGAAAACAGCAAAACATTAATAGCTTTCGAGACATAATCACGAGGTAGACTCGTTTAATAGGTTTTTTCGTCTAATACAATCGTTAAAATCCTCGAAAATGCTCATAGTTAAAGAATACATTTTTTAACCTCATTGATGTTCTTCTGTTTAAGCCATATTTTAATATATGATATCATTGACCGATTATTATGTTTTGTTTAGAGTGACGTTTTTTCGGCAAGCGGGTGATTATATGAAGCAACAATGCATGACAGCGGTTTTTACAAATAGTAATTCATCCATAATGATTGTTATGATATTATGGCAATTAGGGTGCTGTGTACTCACATTGATGTCGACTTTTTAGAACCGAATTGTCGGGTTGTTTCTTCAGGAATGATGTTTCTACTTAACTTAGTTTCTGGGTCAATGATTGTTTGTACGACTCTATATTGATTAGTCTACCGCTCCCGTCAGCATCCATTTGATTAGGACAATTTAGAGTGTTGAACTGGTTTTGATAAATTATAATTCAGGGAGTCATTATAAGCTACACATTTACTAACCCATATAAATTATGCATTGTCGCATAGTGAGCATGGACTGCCAAAGAGCCACTGTATTGCAACTATTAGTTTCTCGACAAGAGATTACCTCGTGTGATATCACACGAGCAAGAACGAAGTGTTATCACACTAGCAAAAACGTTTGTGTTTAAGAAATCACTTTCAAAAAGTTTACATTATAGATGTGGGTTTTGATTAATAATTGAAAACATAACTGACCTTCAAGCAGTATTTACCTGGATAGTTACAAGCATTTATATTAAGCCCATAGTTATCAGGTTTGTGTATTATATTGTTGCGTTCACGTTATATTCGGGAAATTATCTCTGAAATAGATATTATTAAACCACAAAAGCTGTGACAAAAGTCTATAGTGACTGGTTTATTTCACTCAGTCAAACTGATTTGCTTATGTTTCATAGATTCGGCTTCTAAGATTGTTTATGATAAACTCGTAACCAACAATCTAAAGAAATAGATAGGGCTTGAAATAATATTCGACATTATTCAGCATCAATATTTCTACTGCCTTGAATTCGTGCACGTACATTCTTCTAATTAATGACAATATTTCAATGATCGTGCAAACTGAAATAAATTGTAAGTCATGGTACAGTGTAGGCCTACACCAAGAATATCACATAACTAGCGCAACATTGGTGATGACGTTAAATATTGTACCCTGTAAAACTTTGCAATGGACTTGTTGCCACTCTTTTAACAAATTAAAAACTACTTCTTCAATAATACCGTGCCTCGGCGGCAATATGTTCGATTAAATCATAACTATAGGTTGGTTGAGCGTTACCTGTAGATGATTGCGAATATTTATGTCACGTTAGTAAGGCATATATTGAGATCAATTTAGTAGTAGATTATTACATTCGATACCTCTATGAGATAATCATCGCTCGGTTAGCGTCAAGGCTGGACACTCTCTAAATCATAACTGCCTAGTATAATGCTCTTGATAGGTTTATTGCAGTTCTGAAAACCGAACGACATAAATGTTTAGGCGGAATTTTACAAATTAACATGTTTGGCGTTCCCCTATGATTCGCATTACCAAATCTGATACTAACAATATACTGCAAAACGATACTTAAGTTTTGAAATGTATTAGAACGGCTTGAAATAAAAATAGTAGAAATTACCCTTCAACCCTTTGAATCAATCATCATTTGCACTTAACATCATTTGTATCATACTGTATCATATTTTCTGCAGTTGAATCTATCCAATTTATCTATCATCGTTCGTGATCATAGGAATCTACATTACCTTTATCCTTAATTATCATTATCAAGGACGAATTGGCAAAAGGATGGTTGGTAATTTTGTCGTTCAGCAACGCAATTGTTCGTTTCACAATATTTGCTAGACTGGTCGGAAATTGCAAGTTTGGTAAAGATTTACATGTATTATGGTAATTAAAGGCAATAGTGAAAAGAAATGCTGAAAGGAGACAAAATGGTAGCGAGATAATGTGAACGACGAATACGACATTAAAGGTAGATGACCCGATCACATTTTCGTAACACAGAATTATTTCAAACATACGGAGATTTTCATATCATATGAAAGCTCGTATTTTTCTCATCATCATACTGAAATTTGACGGCCTAATTCGGTATAATGACAGATAAATCGAAGAAATAGCGTTGAATTCCCGCGAATGGTGGTTACCACCGATATAGTTTGTGTACTACTCAATGGGTACAGTTCACAGCATGTTGTGCGTCTAAAATAAGAACCATAATAACTATGCATCTCAAATTTTGGGACACGACGTTTTTAAGGATGACCTTTCATGTAGAATAGAAAACTTCAAGTTGAAAATCGGAACATCTACCTTTAAAGATTTGATAAATCCTAGCTCTGGAGAGATATGTTGACTGATTTTGTATGTATGTTACTCCCAGACTATATTTCCATATTGCTGTAAAAGATTCTATATAATATATAGTCACCGAAGTGTAGATGTCCACATTCAGAGTTTTTGAAGCATTCGCTGGAAAGTGCTTTCATTAGTTAAGTTAAATAGACCCAATGTTCAATATAAGTTACCAATTAGAGGTTAAATACTGCGTACTGGCTGTATTGAGGTAATTGTGGAAAATCAAAACAAATGGTTTCAGGTCCAAGGAATTTTCCCGAGGGGCGAAGTTTTCTTCACCAAGCAGGTAAGTTTATGGCTAGGCCTAGTGAAATGCATAAAGCAGAAAGGCATTTGCATTGCACTCTATTTCTAAAATAGGCCTAGATTTTTAAATTGTAAACTGGTCTCGGCCTGTTTCCCTCCTGATTCTGATTTTAGGGATTAAAAACTATAAAACACCACTTTCAAGGTACAGCAAATGTAGGTCTATGCTGTTCTGTCCCTTAAAAGGCGGATTTTATCGCCATTTGCAAAATAAACAGGTTCAAGGCCAGTGATGTCGGGTGTAATGTGCGCGATATCTGCTGCGCTTCAAATTACGCTTGTGCCAAATAAGGTTTGCGCGGCGGTCAACTGTTGTTTTTCAAATACCTGCGTCCGCGTACAGTATTTGCGATTGTGAGACTTTTCATTGGGCCACATCTGACATACATATTCATGAGGTAATAAATATATTCTTCGAATCCACATATCAAGAGACAACATACTTCCTAATAACTTATTAATCTATTTTGACCATATCGATAACTCACAACGTGTCATTATGGGATGCATGATTTGATTTGATTTGATTTGATTCAGCATATTATCATCTAACAAGAAGTGTTGCACACGATACACATATACAACTTTAAAATACAGATAAGCGTACATTAACAGCAAAACATAAAAATGATAGCATGCTAAGGATAACCCTTAAGAGTTCACACCACCAAATAATATTTTGCATTTTGGCCATACACGGCAGTGTTTGAAATTAAGAGGGACCCCACCATAAGTCTAAATTTAACATCCTATAAAGGTAAAAAGGGCTGTAAATGTACCAAAATGTTTCATAATTTGGCATTTGTAGGTTATTTCCTCCACATTAGGCCCAAAATCTCTAGCCTTTTCTTCAATGGTATCATTTAACACGATTTCACTGTTTCCAGCAATTTAGAGCTAAAACCCCTGATCTAAGAATATAGGCAGCCTGTCGTACCTAAGATATATATCATTGGCCCGTAGCTAGAAAAAATGCTGGTTACCCCTCACAAAAGTGATTGTTTTTAAGCAGAAGACATCTAGATCTTCAATAAAAACAATGATTTGAATGAACCAGTTTGCTCTAAAGGTGAAAAACATTAACACAAACTTGACCTCTTTACCACACAAAGCAATAGGACACTGATTTGGTGGTATGGGACCTTAAGCTAAAAAACACCTTATTTCCAGAGGGCCGGGACCTTAAATACAAATAAGAAAAGTTATATATACACATAAAAAACACTAAACATTAAAAGCAATAGAAATAAAACTAGACAATCATGTGATTCATAAAATGAGCTTCAGCAGCTTTTAAAAAACCGAATTCAGTGAAATGGCTTTAATGTTTTCAGGAAGCCTATTCCAGTCTTTGATAGCATTGTAATAAAAAGAGGCGGAACTGGGGGTGGGGGGGGGGGGGGGGGGGTCTTAATCTTTTGAACATGAAAATTACATTCACTCCACCTTGTATTATAATGATGTAAACTCAACAGTTTGATACAGTTACTTTTCATATTATAGTTTGGACAGGTATGTTAATGAGAATGAGAATAGCATGAAACTTTGGAAATTGACATTATTACCTCCACAGATGACAGTTATAGCTATAATATGACACAGTTGAGTCGAGATTATAGATCGAGGAATTTGATAAACATTGAGGATTAAGGGATATACATTCTGGATCATGAAATGGAAGTGTGAAGATGAATTATGCAAGTGATAACAACTTAGAAGCGAACATAAAAATACGACTAAGCGTAAGGAATATATTAATACAATTTTCTATAATTTCACACAAACTTGTACCGTTCAAAAAATTTCAAGTGAGTGACTTTTTAGGTTTTAAGAAAAGAAGAAAAAAACCAGACCGACCTACCTCTTTTACAGGTCCGTCCGCCCGAAGAAAAAAAACCAAGGGTAAGGGGGGGGGGGGGGGGGGGGGGAGGGGGGGGGGGGTCATCGCCTTATCACAAATCTGTATCTGTAATCATTATACTCCAACGAAACGGTATAATATAACGAGGTGTCTGCAAACAAAATTGGGGCTACCTTTTACTATTTGTTTGGTACATCGGGGGAATTGAGAAGAATCTGAGTTGGGGGTATTTCATTTATGGCCACGTGCCCCCCAGTCACAATATCCTGCGCACGCCACTGAAACTACGCCATTGGAATTACGCTCCACCAATCAAAATCACTCACGCTGTACACCTCCGCATAATATGCATATTTGCTACCGGACTGATACTTTAACAATTCTGTGTTACACCTAGTGTGGTTTCAATATATTCAATAAATTGTGTCGATATACACTTATCCTTGGAGTAGATCGACGACTGCACACTATTTGTGTAAGAATACGATGTTATCTGAACGTATAGGTTATGTGATTGTGTATACGTACATTTGAGAGCAACGTTTCTTCATCTTGTAAAGTGTTCTAAAAAGTAAACTAATTCCTCCTTGATGTGTTGTACTGTTTGTTGTGGTGTTCGAATGTAACGTAATCACCATATAATTTATGTTTCAAGTATTCACGAATATACAGAATACAACCGACTGATGGATTGATCTAAGATGCTCGAGATCAAACATAAAGGATGCCAGTTCGTAAATGTACATACAGAGTTTAAGCAATACTACTCTCACAGTTGTGTATAGTTTTAATTCTTTTTATTTTCCAGGGTCTTGATTATGCGGATATTTATGATTATTAATGTTGTGATGTAAATCATCTATAATTTGAGCAGTGAGCACTTTTATAATTACATGAATTTTTAAAATATCATTTATTAATCAAATGACCAAAACTGATTCCTCATTTTATCACAAACTTGCGGAGATCACATCAAAAGCAGTAAGAACAACAGTTTTGTTTGTTTAAAGGTGTATGTTCTGATCACCTTTTTTGGCTATGATTCTTTTTTCACATCAAGATATTTTGATATCAGAAGAATCCCCTTATTTTTCAATCAGAACGTCTACCTTTAAATAGGCTATCGGAAAATGAATTATCAAAAAAAAACACGTTGATAACAAATATCATTTATATAATTGCCCATATGACCTCCAGTTTTGAAATAAAACGCAGATTTACAACACGATCAGCTTGTTATATTCGTCAAATCAAATACCTAAGTAGTTGCGCACAACAACGGCGTGTAATTGGCAAATGCATTTTTGCTGTCAGGGTTGTATTTAACATGTTAAAGGAATGTTCTTTGGCTTGACTCTCTTATCATTAGCAGTGTTGCTGTCGGCACTCAGAGTTATGTAATTACGCGGAGGTCTTAAGGGATAACTAAATTGTATTGATCCCTTGTCAGGCCTTAGGTCATCTTGTCCGTCTTCTTTTTACTGATGACTTTGTTGTGAAAGCTATACAAATATTATTTTCTTATCATATTAATATCCCCCATCTATGGAAATATCAAAGAATAGCCGACCTATAACTATAAGTTATACGCGACTCTACTTATATTTTGTAATTGCAAGAGGGACAAATATCCTAACATCCTTACGTCAAAAAAACGTGTCAGCTCCACTGATGGCTTTCGGGATCGCGAACATAATATTGTCGTGTCTTCTTTAACAAATTCCCGGGTTCGGTTGCAAGATGGAGATTACCAAGTACCATACGTTGCTATCCATTCGGCGCACCAAATACATTTAGTCAAATAACGTTCTTGCAAAGTTCTCCACCATATCCATCCGAACAGTGCATAATATCCGTGGGGATAAGGAGACTACTGGATATATTAGGTCATTTGATGAAAAATTAGACACACAGGTGTTGGTCACGAAATCCTTTATCAGATGATGTTCCGACGCTGTTGGCATCTCAACACTGAATGGCTAATCTATATCTGACAATTAAACGGGAGCGAATATTATTACACGGCCTTAGTAGAATTAACACAAAACACAAACAAGAATAACATTTACAATACACGGGCTTCCAACTCCCATTCCTTCAATTTGTGGTATCATGTTTCCTTAGGATGTTTTAATTTCAATAAATGACCCATGCGTATGTCAAAGACGTCTACACATGATTGATAGCAATACAACCCCGTGTGCCTGGTTGCTAAGATATATCAGAACATTTGAGCCTCGTGCGTGTTTTCTCCGCTATCAGAACAATTTCGTATGTTTGAACAAAATGCGACCGAAATCTTTACCAGGCTAAACTACGATGTCTACTCGTAACAAATCAAATATTGAGCGTGAGCAACATGCACAAATCCCTAGGTTAAATATCGGGCTCCTTGGGAATCCTCGATAGTTAATTATTTTCAAGTTCATATGAAAGGAAATCAAAATGGTTGCGCATCAATAAGTCGTTGACCCGGTTTATTATGGAGTTATGCACCGCAAGTTTGGAATACGCACATTTCGCGTTACGATACGGGTGTTACGGTGATAATCTTAAAATCGTATCCCTTATTAATTGGTATATGATTTAGGCGGCTTTCTACTTCAGAAATCAATTATGCTTTTAAACAGTAGTCATTGATCGTTGTAACAGACCAGATGACGACGAGGACTTTTTAAAATTTTATTCAGATACCGTATAATTGTTCAACATATTGTTAATGCTCAGAATATATTTCTCTTCGCATACAACCCAGAGGCCCTGCACCAAATAACAACGGACGATTTTCAGGTTATCGTGGGAAGCTTCGTTGAGGCCTGTGAAACAAACATTCAGGGCTACAAAGTGGACAACTATCCTCATGGGGTCTGATATATGGCGTCACATCTCGGGGATAAAAACACTTACTCAATCGGGGTTTAGTTTGTATAGCGCTGTTTCAATATTTAGAGAACACAGTCATAATAAGAAATTGAGCCCATTGACGAGCAAGGATATTCAGGGGTATAGTTAGGGATGATGAAATCAACACATTAAATAACTAGATAATTAGGGTTACACAATTTGATTTCATAGCTAATAAATTCAACCATGCATAAGGTCACACAGCAAAACTAGTACGTAATGGTTCATACGTATAAGTACCCTGTACGCAACAAGACTTACGGTACGATAGTCGCCAAAGTAATATGTTTGCGTCACCACGACACGTACACGCGACCATGACAATAAAACTAAGACCGATACACATTTTGTATTAGTGTCGCAGCGCGGCCTAAAAGTCTCGAATTAGATGACACATGAAAAGAAAAGCACAGTTACCAAATGGCTCTTTTCTGAGCCACAGGGTTATTGAATCTCGAAAATGCATACGGTTAAGGATGCTAAATTGCAACAGGTGATATACACTTTCCACAGTGGACCGTTAATGTATGACAAAGTAAACAAATCATCAGATGATGAATCAAAAGACTAAATGCAAAAATGAAAGAAGGCAGTTTAGAGTTTCCTGATGGATTAGCGGTTGCAAAATAATATCAAAGCCCACTTTTTCCCGTGGTAATCAATCGTTAGTTTAGTTAATTTCAATTTTCAAAAAGAACTTAGAGAATTCATGATTAGATATTGGAGCATGATTTTAATACTGGAAATGGAAACCAAATGATCATGTATAATAAGATGCAACTATATTAACTTTCGTAGCCTTAGAAATAGTATGATACTATGATGTATTACCCATGCCCTAATACATATATGACTTGGTAGAGCCTAGGCCATTTCCATCCGTTTTTGTTACACAAAATGGACTTTCGGTTCTCATTCAATCTACAGAAAAGTACAATCGGTATTCAGACCAATGGACTATGAATCACTTGCCTGTCTTAAATATAAGCAAAACTATTATGAGATAGAAGGAAGAATCCTCGTATATTAAATATAGTAAAAACCTCCCCCTATTTTCTTAAATAGTGGAGTGAGATGCTTTAAATTAACAGTGCCATTTACCATAGGCTACCACGACACCTTCACACACAGAATCACTGAGACAAAACGTGGCAAAATTGCCTGAAAAACATCACACCAATCCTCAACAATCAATTACACGAACTATGCCAATGACACTTTCTAATCTAGTTGCATATATCTATGTTGTAAACGTTGAAGGATACACAAAGTGTTCAATTAAGAAAGTAGGATACAAAACCATCTTGGTCAAGTGAGTATGTCATGTCTTGTAATATATTCTGTGTTCATTGCTCTCAGGTTAAATGGATTGATGAATCGTTAAATATTTGAAATTAACTTCATAAAGGTATGATGGGAAACAATACTTAGCATCAGTTTGTAAAGTCCTCAACAAAAGAAAGTCATACACTTTGCAAGCTATGTCCCATATAGTAACTTCCGATTATTTGTTTGACCAAGCATGCAAAATAGACATGTAGATGGGTCTGTTAGGCACAGTCTGATATCAAACTTGCCACCAAGCAACAAAGATGATGATAAGCACCATTTAATGAAAATCCTTGCCGTTTCTAAATTCACATTTTCAACAAACTACCCGGGGAGAAAAGACCACATGTTACCTGTTCACAATCAAATAGCCCGCTCGCTCAGGCACAAACTAATGCAGTTTTACTGTGTGATCATTATCCCTTTAATTCCTGGCCATTCAAGTGCCACACGCAGCATTTTCTCGCCGTTTGCGTGCGTTGAAAATGCGAATTTGGAAACGTCACGGATTTTATTAACTAATATTTTTTCTTTGTAGTTGTGTGGCATGTTAGGTACCAAATTGTTCCGAAAAGATTCATATAAATGTCTATCTAGCCTGTTTGGTCAAATAATAATCGGAAGACACTCTAAAGGACATACACAAAGTGTGTACGGCTTTCTTTTGCTGAGCACTTTAAACATAACATAGCATAACATAACATAAATGCATTTGTATAGCGCCACTAATGTACATTAAGAACGCAGCGCGAAAAAAAACAAAAACAGAAAAAGCAAACAATGTAAAATACAGTGAAAGCAGTAACACAAAAACCTGAAAACCAATGGCAGAATGACAAATTAGATTGGATATAAATGATTCTTTAAAGCCTTCTTGAAAATACCTAAAGAGTTCGATTCCCTGATGGTGACATTGAGAGTGTTCCAGATGTGAGGAGCAGAAATGGAAAAAGTGCGACTAGAGCCAGACTGAAGCAATTTGTTGGAGTTGGGCTCAAATAGACGATGAGTAATGTCAGATGCCGAGCGAAGACTTGCACGTCCAGGTTGGTAGGGAGAGAGGCATGATGTTAAATAACCAGGTGCGGTGCCATTCAAACATTTGTACACAAACACAAGAATCTTGAAAGTTATTCTCTCCCTAACTGGCAGCCAATGCAGCTCTTTAAGATAAGGCGTAGCATGATCTCTCTTTACGGCAAGGCAAATCAGTTTGGTGGCCCAGTTTTGAAATCTTTGCAATCTTTGGACATCAGTAGAATTGGATCCAAATAACAAAGAGTTCCCGTAGTCAAGTCTGGAAAGGATGAGGGCACGTACTATAAGATGACATGTGTCTTTATCAAGAAATCTCCTAATACGTGAGATACTGCGCATCTGGAAACTGAGACTTTTGCAAAGAGATGATATATGAGCAGTTATAGTCATGGAAGTATCAAACATGATGCCAAGATTGCGCACACTATCAGAAGGAGAAATGATCATACTGCCAACGCGAAGTGTCACAGGAGGCATGTGGTGCTTAAGGTGCTTGGCAACAGCGACAAAAAACTCGGTCTTAATTCTCGTTGAATTTGAGGCGATTTACTCTCAACCATGATTTGACTTCATCAATGCAAGCAGCATATCCGGGAAAGTGCGGAGGTGATGGAGTTGTAGTCTTTCGGATCAAAGGAAGTATAAATTTGAATATCATCTGCATAGATGTGGTAAAGCAGGTTATGTTTCCTTAGAATAGATCCGATAGGAATGGTATAAATAGAGAATTGTTGTGGGCCGACTATCGATCCCTGCGGTATGCCATACTTCAGATCAAGCCGCTCAGAGAACATACCATCAATGCATACACGAGTTGTTCTTCCAGATAAATATGATGATATCCACTTCAGCACGTCGCCTTGCAGTCCGATTTCATTAGCGAGCCTGGTCAACAAGATGTTATGGTTAACAGTATCAAAGGCTGCGCTAAGATCCAATAGGGCCAAAAACACACCCTTGCGCTGGGAAGTAAATTCCATGATGTCACACTAATAACCTTAAGTAATGCAGACTCAGTTGAGTGAGCAGGTCTATAGGCCGATTGTAATGGCTCTCCAAGGTTGTTCTCGCTTATGTATCTTGCGATATTGTCCACAGCGTGCCTTTCAATGATCTTTGACAGGTAAGGTATGTTAGATACCGGCCGATAGTTTTGAAGTTCGTGAGGATTGAGGGATGGCTTTTTGATGACAGGAGAAATGACAGCATGACAGCATGCTTAAACCACCGTATATCGTTCGTTTACAGACTTCAACAAAGGAAAGTTATAAATACCCTGTAATCATATTATAATAAAACACGGACAGTTTGCGAAAGTACAACAAAGCTATAATAACAATATAATCTTACATGAGGACATTTTCAAGTTACGTTTCCTAGTGATTATTGAGCTAATACAAAGGCGTTTCCGTGGTCGGATTCGAGCTCCGTAAAGGCAATTCTGTAGGGAGAAGGAGAAAAGAAATATAATACAAAAACATGGGATAAGGTTATCAAAATAGCACCGTGAAAGCCCATGTTACAGGATAGCTATTTCCGTAATCTTAATGAAACCCAACGTCCAAGTGAAGCGTTCATGCATCATGACATTTTACTGCAATATACAATGGTGTAGCTCGTTGTATCTTTAATTATATAATAAACAAACAAATAACATTAATAGACGAATAAATAAAAATAGATCATAACAAATGATTTATCGGATTCCAGCCCAATTTGCATCAACAATATCTTTTGTCACGATACTTATGGCATTGAAGGTGTATAACCAGATTTTTCAAATACGGTAGTGTTTTTCTATAATAAACTCATCACATAAAGTATCGAGACACTTAAAAATAATCTAAAAATAAGAGTATGGATTAATCGAAGCAAATAACCCAGTGCATAATTTTGTTCTGCGTATATTGAAACCTCGCATGTTGAGATACGATGTTGCGGAGTTATTGTAATTTCAATGGTCGTAGGTCCAGTTTTAAAAGTGACAATCATCCCTGTAGAACAACTCCATAAAACCTGACACAACATTGGAAGGGCTGCGGCATATTCTCGTTAAAACAATAATGAAAGCCTGCTTCTAAAGGTATGATTGTATTCTACATTTGGGTAATATTCATAGCTTGCTAAGAAAATCCCGGCTTTCTTTCAGGTCTGCGTCTTTTGCATTGCAGGATTAAAAGGAGCAAATTTCAATTTTGAGTTGAAAAATGGAAACAAATCTATAGCTCATGATGCGTTTTGAACGATGGCTAAATAATGACGAAAAGGCTCCTCATAAATTATTTCTGATGAGCAATATTATTATGGCGCGATATCATCACTGTACTCAGATGGTTTAACAAATGTCATAAGAAAGTGGTATCGCATATACCATATTCTATGGCGAGTATTATTGAATGATCGCTTTAGCTTGATCATCTGACGAAACAGCTATATCCAGCAAGTCTCTCTGGCGTTTGACGGATGGAATGTACCAACTCTGCCTGTATCTTCATATAGTGAGATAGTATTCATGTATGTTGATGATGGCTAATGCAGGTCGTCGTCCCTGTATCGTGTCATCGTCCATACGCATAGTCCCATGCAGTCTTATCGCTAGTCTAACTCACGAATACACCAAAGACACTCTACATGCAGTCACTTAATCGACTGCATATCACCACGGAAAACCACAAAAACAACGAATTTGTTTAAAGTTGAAATTGTATTTTTTTGTTCATTGTAAGGGACCGTTCATTATTTCTACCGGAGGGGGGGGGGGGGGGGGGGGGGGCCGGTAGCTGGAAGAAAACAACAACCAAAAAACACATGACCCCCCCCCTTCCCTAGATACTAAACATGTATGACCACCCCCCCCCCCCTCTGGAATGAAGAAAAAAGTTATGACCCCCCCCTTTTTTTTTACACACACACCCGGCCTACAAATACAATAAGCATACACAATTGAAGGGGTGGGTGCAATAACTTAGCACTTAATTGCACCCACCCCTTCAATTATGAATATTTGAGAATACTATTCTTAAAAATACACGAACAATAAATAAATATATATACAACAATTATATTATTATATATACACTTGTGATTTTTGTGGAGTAAAGTGTATACTTTCAGACAGTGTATGTGTGGGCATGCTGTCAGCATGGGCACAGTGTCCGATAGAGGGTTTTACATGCCCAAATGCATGTAACTTTGGCTCTGTGCATGTAAACATTTGCCTGGGTGCATGTAAAATTGTGATATTCAGCCATTTTTAAAATTATACGGAAAAAAGCATAATCAATTTTTCAAGGACATATTGCTGTTGTGCAGGTAACTTTTATTTTCTAAATCGTACACTGCATGGGTATGTTCTCAACATGGGCATGCAGCGGCGTAGCTTGGTTTCTCATATTGGTGGGGTGGGACGAAAATTAAAAATTAACCGACAATACTTTTACGGACTAAAAAATGTGCGTGTAGCGCGTGAAAATGTACTATTTTCCCATGATTGAGGTCTATTTTGGATTTAAATGTGCTTTAAAACACTGAAAATCTATTTTGTGGGCACATGCGCGCGCATAGCGCGAGGAAAGAGCCATATTTCACATGATTGAGGTCTATTTTGGCTTTAAACGTGCTTTAAAACACCGAAAATATATTTTGTGGGCACATGCCTGCATAGCGAGAGAAATAGCCATTTCCCATGATTGAGGTATATTTTGTATTTATTTCAAAGGTACTTTTAATCACCGAAAATTTATTTTGTGGGCACATGCCCACAAAAAATAGCCATATTTTCCTTAATTGAGGTCTATTTGGCTTTAAACATGCTTTAAAACACTGATAATCTATTATGTGGGTACCTGCGCGCATAGCGCGAGAAAAATAGCCATATTTCCCACGATTGAGGTATATTTCGGCTTTAAACGTGCTCTAAAACACTGAGAAAAAAATTATGGTTTGAAATATTAGTACCAAAAAGTTATGACCCCCCCTTTAATTTCCTAAAAAAAGTTGTAACCCCCCTTTTAATTTCTTGAAAAAGTTATGACCCACCCCTGTTTGGTGCCGGCCCCCCCTCCGGTAGAAATTATGAACGGTCCCTAACAACTATCTTCTATGCGACTTCCCAACAACCTTATTGACATGTTATAATAGATTAAAGAAATTCTGCTGCAAAACTCGTTGACTTAAATATCGTAATATTTATCTAATTTTACAAGACTTGTACCTATGCACTTGTTTCCCTTTTAAAAAGATTCTCCATTCTAAAGCTGTGCATATTGATTCAATCCACTTTCCCATCACACTTGAAATTTTATATTAAATAATATACTTCGACCCTCTGTTTTTCGCTCGATATCGGGGCCATGATATTTGTTTCTCTGATGTTAAGGTACAGAAATATTTTAAAATATGGTGACATACAAACCTTACTTGTCATTATAGTGTTAGGTGTTTTTCATGTAGAACGGAAAATACCGTGTGAAAAATGTCGCGCACCTTTAAGATTATTCTCGTAACATTTAAAGCTGTTCACGGTCTTGCCCCAGTTTGCATTATTGATCTTATTTCTCATTCCGCTAATGCTTATCTTCTTGCGTCTAGCCAATTATAGTTAAATCCGAGATTCCGTACTTTAGCCACGTCATAAAGGGACAGGGAAATTTGCAGCTCGGATGTGATGACAGAGGTCTCATAAACTGAATTACTGAACATCTCTTGTTTCGCCTCTTGTATTGGACCCTTTATCTTTAAATATAATGTTAATCGTAATCCTTAGGCTTTGTGATTAATACATTCAATTATTGTATGCCCTTGTATTTGTATTGGTTATCTTCTTTTTACTTAGTTTGTTGTTGCTTGTGCGTATTACAACTGTATTTGTAGTTTTCGCCTGATAATAAATCAAGTTAATTTGACATGCATACATGTTAGAGAAGAAGCCATCGTTCCTATAACTAAGTACTGATGGTGTCACCTGTGATCATCTATGGTGTCACCTGTGATTATCTGCAAAATAAATTATCAGTATTTGAGGTAACATATTTTTTGCCCTGTGGAATGATTGACATTACCATGGAAACTGACACATCCCCCGATAATGCCTGTGATCGAATGATCCTGTTAATACATAATATGAATACGTTTCCATCATCTCATATAATTTAATTTGACAATTCAACAGCGTGGATTTGTGAAGTGTAAGGACGTTAGTGTAATGGATAGTAGTATGGCTTTCAATGGAGGCAAATATTTTGATTATATGGAACGATGAACGATCCACTTCCATCCTCAGGCTAAATGTCATAGTTTAATTAATGAGTAGAGATTTACAGCGCTTCATGAGGGTGCTACATTGTTTATGTAACAATGTAATAAAATTGGGGTAGAACATTCATGGATCGATGAATACGATGATTTGAAGAAAGAGAAAAATACTTGTATATCTTACATTGTAATATTATTTGGTTCCCTCCACGAAACGGATTCTTTCAGGTTTGAGGAGCACAAACACATTTCAAATGGTTTGTACTGAAGACATTCGCGCGATGGGTTTTTACATGAAGGCATTAAAATGGACCACTGCTTGAATGACTAACAGAGGGCGTAATCTAGCTTTATTATATAATGCATTTTAGAAAGTGATTCACGAAGAGGTTGTCCTACAGATGGAAAATGCATACAGCTCCCTCAAGTGAGTCAGATCGCTTTTAATACTTGAAGTTACTGTATATTGAATGGTCTGTACACCTTCTTCGTATTTTCTACATTAAATGTTTTGTACACTACACCTTTTGCATTTTATTCAGTACCTTACACATTTTAGACTACCTTGTGCGTGCATGTTTACACTAACTTTTGTAATTTTGCACTACCTAACGCCGCCCGTACACAACTCTGTTCGTGACAGAGTGCTCTGTTATAGTCATGTCATAATGCCATGGACATAATTTCAACAATACGTGCGGGGGTGCTTGCGTGCGTACTCTTGGACGAGGGTATGCACGTAAACTTGGAAATGCGTACCGGACGCTTTCAAAAATTGACCGCGCGTCCTGATTGGTCAATCATGAAATCGTCAGGTGCATGCATGCATAGTTGTGTTGTTATCACATTTCATGCATCTGGACGCAGCTGCGTGAACAACAACAAAACACGCTCGCGTCAAATAGCTTGAATTTCGTCCATAGCATTATGGCAGTGAATATAGTGTCATTCGGGAATGTTGGTTTTGGATCTTTATAGTGTGTTCTCTAATCTCTTTGAGTATGAATCCCGACGGTGTTGCTTTTTGCATCTACTTTTACCCCATTCAAGATTTTTGTAGAATTGGTTCAGGTTTTTACCAGTTTGTTAGCCCTCGTTTAGACCTTTTTTAGGATGTCTTCAGAATGGGTTAGTCTACAGATAATGTTGGTGTACGCGAGGTTAGTTTTTAGTATTCCGTTATTCATGTACGCTTCTTAGTTATAAATAAGTTGATGACTGATAATAACGTTATGTTACTACCATAACTATGTATGAATGACAGTTAAAAGAAAAGCACGAGTGTTCCATGCACTGTGGAAACATAAAAACAGTTCATTTTAACGTTACAATCCATTATTGTAATTGCTTTTGAATTTTTTTGATCATGATTGAGTAGTAGCATGACAGTTTAATCTTTGGTTAAAAATATTAATTATCGCTACAAAAGGCACTTAACAGCGCTTGCCTCTCTTCACCCAGGTATATAAATGGGTACTGGCATATTATTAATGTTGAGGTAAAAAGAACTCATTGTGCGGGAGGAGTGGAGAACCCACCACAGCCACAACAAAAAATACAAGGAGGAGTCTGGCCCAAACGCCACGGAAAGAGAGCTTGCTACTCCGCGCGCGAAATAAGCTCGGCACAACGCTTTGCTTTTTACCTAATTATCATGAGAGTATTTGAGATACAACTTCAAGGTAAATTATTTTCTGGGAGATGACGGCTAAAAAATCTGAACATTCGCCTGAATGTATGCACATCGTCAGACGCGACACGTTCTTCGGCTAAACTTCTTTACTTTCCGGTATATGAAGAGAGAACCATATTGGGTTAATTGTGGAATTACATCAACCTGTAAATGGGCAACTGTGATTAAGATTTCTATATAGTATAGTTGCATATTCAAACACACGTATTAAGAAAATGTCCATTAGAAACACTACTTCACATGCGACCTACAATCCCGGCCAATATTGTTGGAACACTTTTCTACATGTATTTAAAACTTCCCTTCTCCCCTGGATCAATGTTGAAACACAATTTTTGGGTTACGGGATACTGTGAGGTCAAATAGTGCAAATGAGATTTCAGAAGTTGAAGAAATTATTATTACGCTATTTTTTTAAAGTAGACATATACTGGATATTAGATTTAACATTTTGTGAACAACACTGCTTGCATTTAAAAAAAAAATATAACGTTGAATTCAAATTATTAAATCACTTTTTTGCAGATTTTGGTTCCACGTGTATTACGTTATCTATTGCCTATCAGCTCTAAATCAGAACGAGTTTACAAACTGTGATGTCCAAAACACAAAATTGTAGTTACGAAAGCATACTTCTATCAATTACAGCGAAAAAAATGCAATGTAGTTTTGTAAATTGCAAGTACTATGAATCGTTTTTAGGTCTTCACATTACTTCATGAACTTCATCTTTAAATCTAAAAAATCCACGGTTTTCCAAAATGATTATTTTTGTGCAAAGTATAACATATATCTTTAATTGTATCTTTTTCCAATCGTCATAATGTGTTTTCCAAAGTTAGCCCCGAAACAATGATATTATGCTGCACTAATAACGCTGGCATTGGAACTCTGACTATATTGGGTTTGGTAACGTAATAAACATATTACCGGTACTGCCGGTATTACCATTAGTTGTTTGCACTGTGTCGCCCATATTCCTGTATAATAATGATAACAAAAACAAAACAAAATTGATGAAAGATATTGTAGCTGTATTGTAGCTGTTTCAGCTAGGTATACCATATTTATTCACCCAATTATACGTATTTGTTTATTACGTTATCCAATAGCCATAGAACTATACACCATTGAAGAATGCAAACAAATGAGATTGTGTCAGTATGTGAGACAATATGTATGTACACTAAGTTAACATTCATAAACACATAATAAATGTTGAATCACTGTGAACAAGGTGCAATTATCTTATCAAATGATGAAAAGTTTATTACGTTATCCATTATAAGGTGGTTTCAGTCCTGACATAGAAAGGTCTACATATTAAAATCATAACATTGGGTACAATGTATGATACTCAAGTACATCAATCATGAAAGCTACGGAATTGACGCCAACATGGACATGAGAATAGACAATGTGGTTGGTTACGTTATCCCGTTTATTACGTTATTGGCAACTGCAACAGTGCCTCATGCTTGCTTTTAACGTATATACAAAGCAATCAATGTAGATGTTAGCGATACCTACTGCATTTCTTCACATTATTAACCCCATTCTGATATCAAAGGTCGATTTTCAATGTTCTTAAGAGATCTATAATGACTTCAACTGTCATTTAGCTTAAGGTCTACATATTAAAATCAGACCTGAGCTGTCAAGATCAGTGACACTCTATCAACATTCCATGAACTCACCTGCGGTGTTCCTCAAGGTTCGGTCTTTGGTCCACAAATTTTCACGATGTATACTGCTCCAATTGAGAACATTGTTAGAGCTCATCAAGTCGAAGGAATGTTTTACGCAGACGACAGCCAGCTGTATATCTCTGTCAATGCAGCAAGTAGGAATGAAAATCTGGCAAAACTCGAGGACTGTGTTAGAGACATCAAGAAATGGACATTCGAAAATAAACTCTCCCTAAACGATGACAAGACTGAGGTGATCCACATACGCTCACGCTACGTCGGGTCCGATTCTATCAGTGACTTAACAATTGGTACATGTAATGTTCCAATCGCCCAGAAAGCAAAAGACCTCGGTGTTATTGTGGACACGAACTTTACCATGTCTTCGCATGTTAATCAGATCTGCAAGAAAGCATGTTATGCCATCAGGAACATCGGCAGGATCAGGAGATATCTGGACAGAAAGAGCGCTGAAAAGCTTGTGCATGCTTTTGTTTCTTCGCAACTTGACTGTGGAAACAACTTGTTGTTTGGCCTTCCAAAATTCAGCTGCACGCATGGTCACACTTACTAAGCGACGTGAACACATTTCCCCGATCCTTCGAGACCTGCATTGGTTGCCTGTTAAAAGTAGGATCCTGTATAAACTCTTGCTGATAACCTACAAGGCATTAAATGGTCTAGCTCCATCTTACATCCGGGATCTTGTTGTCATTAAAGATCCTGTTCGCTGTCTGAGATCAAGCGCAGCTCCTCAACTTCAACATCAATCTGTGAACACTGTGACATACGGACAACGCTCATTCGCATATGCTGCTCCAGAACTTTGGAATAAGTTACCATCACACATAAGAAATGCTTCTACAATCGCAATTTTCAAAAAACAACTCAAAACTCACCTGTTCGCCATTGTTTGAACTCATTTTGCTGTATTTTAATGTGTGTGTTCTTATAATATTGTATGTATTTTAAGGTTTTAATTGGTGTAATTTTAGGTGTTTTCAAAGTTCTTACATAATGCATAATGTGTGTACAGCGCACTGTGACTCCCCGTGTAGTGCGCTATATAAATGTGTTTTATTATTATTATTATTTAATTTTCATATTACTTTTTCGCATTGTACTTTCAACGAGTATTCACCATGCATGCCTGCGAAAAGGGCCTGCCATGTATTTTTGTATAATACAGTCGTAGAGAGCAGCTGTTTCTCTTTCGATTTATTCGATAACGTAATAAACGATAACGTAATAAACGTTTTTCGTACTCAAAGTACCACGTAGATGATCTGGAAAGAGCTAGCGAGTGCTCCTAGTAACCACATAGTCTATGTATATGTATCAAATAGGGTTTTAACCAAAAGTGTGTTTTGATACATAGTTCGGGAGAAATCTGAACAACGTAATAAACATCCTTAACAAGGTCGCATGCTTTGCCGCATTTTGATTTCTTCTCAAGGTCAGACATGCTGCTATAGATTTTTGAAAATATTATTTTCCAACACCCATGTTCTTTTAGATTCATAATATGTACATTTAAATGTTTAAATGTTAATGTTGAACAACTTTGATCCTCTATATGTCGCAGGTAACGTAATAAACATCAACATCTCGGACAAAATATATGAATTTGAAACAGGTAAACATCGTAAAAGATGTGCATTTTTTTTCTAACCATGGAATATCGCTATATGTTCCCTACAAATTAGGACATATCTTGTAGAAAATGGTGTACTTTTTGGCAGTGTAATTAATAAAGGCAAAATTTACTTATATGCTGCGGACATGGACATTTCGCTAATTTAGGGTATATGAGGGCAGTTTTTTTTAGTGAAAACACAATCAGAAGTATAGCAAAGTATATATATACAAGTAGAAAACATCAAGATCTATCTAGAAAAGAAGTTTTTCAAGCAAGAAAACATTGTATAACACAGAAATGGACCAAAGACATCAAAAAGTTCATTTTGCACTGTTTTCATGAGAGTTAACCTGGAAGGGTAAACATTGCCAAATTAGGTGGGGGAGTCAGTTATTCATTTTGAAGAAAGGCTTTCCTTCAAAGGCAGCAATGTTTCAATACTGTAAATTTTGCGAAAACGGGAACGCATGAAAGACTAATTATAACCAGGATGTTCCAACATTTTTAGACTTCTCTAACACTCTTAATACAAAATAATATGTGATACATACGTTTATGATAAACAGACGTCTATGATTGTCTTTCTTATTGTCCCAAAATATAACAATACCCATAAGAAACTCATCAAGTGATATCACTTCGTCTTTGAGTAGTCGTCAGTCTCTCGCACCTAATTGAAGCAATGTCTTATAAAACACGCACTCAAGGTAATTCATTGAGAATCGGAATAGAATATGAATAACGTGACGTTAGAGCGTGTCTTAGTGATCAAAGCAGTAGACAGTTTGTTTTCCCAATCGGCGTATACATTTAAAGCTGCACTGCAAAACTTGTATGTATGGCTCATACGTAAGTGACTTGTACGTATGGTGAGGCAAAATATCCTATGCGATTATGTAAAATTAACTTATACGTATGAGTAGGCATAGCACAAGTCATGCTGTACAAACCTGCCCCACACACATTTTGTGCACAATTGAGAAATGTCTATTTTATAGGTAAACTTCATATCTAATTTATAAACAAATGAAGGTATATATAAATGTGATCTTTTCAATTAATATAATTTAGTTATGTTCTCGATATTGTGGAGGATTGACAATTCATTAACCTCCCTAAAAATATTTTAAATAATATTTGTATTTAAGTGGTTTTAATACAGCTCATACAATTTACTACTTTTCCCATTGAGTGCACACACAATCAGCTGCCTCATTTCTTATACACCCCTGTAAGAAATGCATTTTCATTGAGTGCTTCATTCCATGTATGGGCATGCTCTTACCATATGCGGTAGCCCTGACCTTCAGCTACATCCCCATTTATGCACTATTCTAAATTTATTTTCATAACTCGAGATTGGACTGTTTGAACGATTTGCTCAAAAAGCCTCATTTTAGGACAAATTTCATATTTTTTAGGCACATTTAAAAAAAATGCATTTCTGAGATTTGAATAATTAATTAGCTAATTTGCATATTTTATAAGCTATAGAACTGATTGCCAGTTTAAAAGATTCATCTTAGCACAGGTATCCATCACACCAATGTCATTATAGTTTATTACCTACAGAACTTGAGATATTTAGTTACGCATATTTAATTAGCTAGACTTCGCATATTATTTAGGAATTCCACATTACGGATTGGTTTTTTTGCAAAAATAGTGCATTTACAGGAACCTGATGTCTTTGTGTAATAAAACCTGATTTTTAAAAGAAATTCCCCATCCATCCAATATTTGTTTGAATTCATTAATTCACAAACACTAATTTTGCAATCCTATGAAAAAGCTGTAAAGAGTGCATGGTTTGAACGCAAGCCTGCGATCAAAATAACGTCATTTTTGCGCATTTACAAAACAATATTGTTTGGTGTCAATTGTCAATACTAATTTGTGTTGTTGTTTTGTTTTGATTTTAGATTTAGTAATAAGTATTTCGTTATCGCAATAAGTCAGTGAAATTAAAAACGCCTACGTATAATACAATGATATCATTCTACGCAATATTCACACGATTCGATTAAGGGTTGCCAGTGTGATAGATTTGCTTCATATGATTGATAAACTGAAATGGGTGTAATTTTTATTTTACAATTCAAAATAGAATTTAAATCAATGTATGCTTAAGATCTTTATTTTATTTTGATGTCAAAAGAACAAAGTATAACACAAACATTTTTTTATATCAACACTGAGTGGTGATGGATGGTATTTTTGTGACTGTCTAAAGAAAAAAACTACATTTTTAATTTGTACAAGGTGTCATATAAAAGGTGATTAAGTTCAGAAAATTCTCGCGTGAGTTTGACCCAATTAAGTGTTTTTCTAGATTCACAGCCTTTTGAAAATATCCCTAAAATAAATTAAAAGTTTTATTTTTCCTCCAAAAATATGTACACTGTATCTGACAAAAGTCAAGAGAGAGTTTAGGTAATATGCTTATAAATGTATACCAAAAGTTTCATGGCCATAGCACTATCTCTTCTGTCTACAGAAATGCCAGAAGGTGAACATTAATGGAATTTCCAAAAAGTATAAAGATAAACATAAGAAATTTCAAATAAATGATCCGAAAGTCCTCAAAAAGGTAGAGCAAATCCTTATCTTTGATGTGGTCTCAGTATAAAAGTATAGATATAATTGATTTGGTATTACAGCTGTTTTCTAAATCAACACTTCATGAAGTGTCTTAGATGGATCAACAGAAAATGGAAATTGACATTGTTATCGCAAACAATATCATTATCAGTGCTGATTGTCCTGGCTACTTTCTATGTTCACTCGTATATGTATTATGATGCATTCTGTTACGCAACATATGAGAGATAATAATTAGACATTGCATGTACATGAGTTGGTAATATAATAATGCACAGAGAATCATGTTATAGGCATTAGCTTATAAAGGCACTATAAGCTTAACTAGGATTTTTTTTAAATCATAAAAGGATTAGTCTTTAAAATTTGTGAGGCACTTTTTGGTCGAAAATTTAAAAACAAAATATTGTTATGAATTTTAAGAAAAAACGCTCCTAGAGAGGTGTCTCTAGATGATTTTGGTGCAATTTCAGGATTTTTATACAAAAAAAAATGTTGCGCGAAAATTGTTGAGCAAAACAATTAGAATTTTTAGTGACATTTAATACCAGAAAAAGGTATTGTCTGACTCATTTTCTTTTCAAAAATGTATACATTTATGTACATCACGTTAAAGGTAGATGATCCGATTGCTGCCCCAAATTTCAACTTGATGTTTTCTATTTTACATGAAAGGTCATCCATATAATTGTCGCAATCCAAAGTTTGAGTTGCATAACTCCAATGGTTTTATTTTTAGAAGCACAAGGTCACAATTAATTTGCCCATTGAGTTATACACAAACTGGCTGGTGGTTAACCACCTTTGGCAGTAATTCACCACATTTTAGCCTATAATTTCTAAATGGAACATTTCTGGGCCCAAAGATTTTATAGACATAAGGAGAACAATATGGGGATTCTTCTAAAATATCTTGATGTGAAAAAATCAAAAATCATAGCCCCCAAAAGTGATCGCAACATACACCTTTAATAGTTCAAAAGTAATCTGCCCCCAAAGGAAAAACGCTATAATTACACATTTTGGAATTTTTAATTTTGTTGTTGTTGCATAAATGGGTACTAGGGACACAAGGCTTTCATATTATTCAAGATTTTGGTTTTTTTTAAATTGGGAAAGGCTTTTTTTCATTTCCAAAAATGCAGTATCTACATACATTTTTCTACTTCCCAAAGTAATAACGCATTATCTACAATGATCATATATCCACATAATTGCTTTATTACCTAACATCAAATAGATAGTATGAATGAATTTAGTTGGTTAATTAGTTCAAATTAAATATCTTTACAATACAATAATTATCTTAAAGATCTATTTTAACCAGTACATTTTGCATGATATCCCCAAATTCCTTTCTGGTGTGTGTGGTTGGGGTTGGGATAGCTCCCAAAACCTCTCAATTATTAATATTAAGGTTCAAGAATGAAACTGAAGTGTTATTTATCGGTCTACTTACAATACTTGATATCATAAAAATTGATAACACAATGTTGTATTGTAGATACTGCGTTTTCCTTTGGGAATTAGACACATTTGTAGTTACTGCGTTTGTACTTTGGGACGTTTCATAATTTACATATTGCTTTATTACTCAAAATCATATAGATATTATCCATTTATTAGGTTCATTAGTTAAAGTAAATATCTTTACAATGCTTTACTTATTTTAAAAATCTATTTTAAAACAAAGCTTGATCGTCAGAAACACCAAAAAACATTCAAAAACTGTATTTTGTTTTGCGTGATATCCCCAAATTTCGTGGGGTGTGTGGGTGGGGATAGCTCCGAAAACCTTTATTGTTCCTTTTACGGTTCAAGAGTGAGACTATAGAGTCATTTCCAACTCTATGATACTTGAAACACATGGTATTTAACATACAAAATGCTAATACAAGTTTACATGTAGATACTGCGTTTTTATTTGGAACTGCAGATTAACAGTGCAGTAACTACCTTTTGTCTTGTATTACCACTGTACCATAGTTATATTCATGAATTAAATAAACTCTTTAGAGGCACTGCAAGAAACACATAATTGCATTTTTCTCAGTTCATCAAAAATGTAGTTACTGCGTTTTTCCTTTGGGGGCAGAGTTACAGCGCTTGATACATTTCATATTATTAGGATTAGCACCCCACACTTAAAGGTAGATGACCCGATCACATTTTCGTAACACATAATTATTTCAAACATAAGGAGATTTTCATATCATATGAAAGCTCGTATTTTTCTCATCATCATACTGAAATTTGACGGCCTAAATCGGTATAATTACGGAGAAATCGATGAAATAACGTCGAATTACCGCAAATGGTGGTAACCACCGATATAGTTTGTGTTCAACTCAATGGGTACAGTTCACAGCATCTTGTGCGTCTAAAATAAGAACCATTAGAGCTATGCAACTCAAACTTTGGAACACGACTTTTTTAAGGATGACCTTTCATGTAGAATAGAAAACTTCAAGTTGAAAATCGGAAATGTGATCGGGTCATCTACCTTTAAATATATTATACACTAAATAGCTCCACCGTCGTAGTCCTCTTTCAAAGTAATAAATAATGTTAACTTAATCATTTATGTCACTATTGGTTTGGTTCACAGAGAAATCCAATCAGATGATTTAATTGACACCATGATTATTTTATAAAATGACTAGTACTTGAATAGGTCTTAATGTCATCATGAAAACATTATAAAGAAATACCAACAAATGCATGTATAATTACATATTTATAGTAACATGATATTTTTGACCTCGGTCCCATGATAATTACCATGATCGAATTTGCTCGTATTCTATTGGGATAAACAGCAAATGACAACATATGACTCTAGATTAAAGAATGTACAGCATGTTGCACACCATGATAATTAAGTGCTGATAACCCATCATGAAAAATGATAATTTTGAAAATGAGAAGGTCATAGGGTCATTGAATAAGTCATACCTCATCCCCCATGACATCGCTAATATGAATATGTCTTGTGACATTTGTCCTGATTATAGTTCTGAATGATAGCTATACATTGATGGACTTTTCAATTGCGACCCCGGCCCCGGCCCCGGCCCCGGGACTAGCGCGGATTTGGTCCGAGACGTACACATAGCCAATGTGACGTCCCCGCTCCCCGGCACAGTGCTTGAACGTCCCCGCGGGACGCGAATTTATTTACCGTAAACAACATTTAGATTGAAACTAATATAAATGTATGTATACAAGTGTTTTGCACTTGTACTTACATTACATTATATCCTTTGTCGAAAAAATATCAAACAAGGTGTATACGCAATATTCTACGACACCGGGATTCGAACCAGTAACCTGTCGTTCATGGACCCTGTTCGATAGCCATTAGACCACGAGGAGTTAGCTGACAGCGATTGGAATTTTAATCAAGTGAGGGAAATTATGTTTTTGATAAGATACTATTAATATATTTTTCAAAGTGGCGATTTTTAAATCCCCACCCCCTACCCTCAGACTTTGACGACTTATCTTGCCCTCATGTAAGATGATCCTCAATTGTTTTCCCGTTAAAATTAGCACAAAGGATGTAAAAGCTTGCCTAGATGCTCGAGGTCACTGTATGTTGGGTTTTAACCAAGAACCGCCGCCCCCCCCCCCCCCCCCCCCCCCTTAGTAGGACATACAAAATTGTGTATGCAATATTAAATATATTAAAAATAAATTATAAATACATTAAAATACAAATATGATATATAAGTACACACCCCCACGTGACCGGAAAGTGTGAAGTAGGTCCTATCATATTTATGCAGTTATGATGAAATTCACTCTAAGTACACATAACGTAACGTCTTGAGATCAACTGGTCAAGTAATGGACATATTTATTTTATATTATGGCCGCTCGTTAGCGTCAAATTGGCCTTTATCCGACCACCGAAACATCAATAAATCATAAGAACTTCATACGCCCACTTGCCGACGCCAGGGATCTTTTGCCAAAGCCTGTCAAATTCCCCTGATTGAAATAGTTTCGGTGCTGATAGTTCTGATAAGGGAATGATCAAACGCTTTTGACGGGATTTTGCGAGTTAACATTGTTTTAAGGCGTTCCTCTACGATGCAAATTATGAAATTGTTATTACCAATAAACGGCTAAACGATAAAAGTTCATTAAGGTCTTGAAATATCAATATTCGAACGGTTTTAAATGGAATCACACGAAACCAATCTGCAATCCATAAAATAGTCATTACATGCGCTAGCATTCTTTTTATTCTAATGCGATATTTTATTCGCAAGGGATAACGTTATTCATGTATGTCAAGTGTCTAGAATATGAAGTACATAAATATAAACGGTAAACTATATTTATATAATTCATTCCGTTCTTGATAATTCATTAGTTAAATATGAGGTAACTAGACCATAAAAGACGTGTTTCAATATTCTATGACCTGTTTAATGTTCAGAATACAACTTAACTTTAAAGGTAATTTGTGATAAATAATGATAGAACATACTGAATTATTACAAGTTCATGTTTCCAGTGATGTGACATCCTTACAATTAGGTTGCATACATCTATACTTATGGAACATGTCATATCGTTCGATAAATATGTTTCTAGTCAGAAACCGATTGTAAGTGATCTTTAATTTTGAAGCAATCTCTGGGGATAATCCTAAAATAACCCCCGTTTTAGCGTCAAGGCCACCTTCAGGAACTGTTATTGGAGATATATTATTTTTATTTATTATTTTATTACCACCGAATGTTTGTCTAAATAATAGGAAATGAGCACCAAGTGTTGAACAGTTGAACGACTTTGCATTTAATTTAATCATACTGCGTACTAAACCTTAACTTTAGTCAATGGCAGTAAGGGTATATTTGTTTTAGGCGTTCGACTGTATGTTATAAAGGCTTAATGTCAAATGTTACGTAGCGATAAATCAACACATCGACGATAAGACTGACTTTGTGGCAATGAGGATTGGAATAGATATTGCAGTAATATTTATTTCTATATCTTGTTCAGTGCTCTAGGAAAGTAGCTTTAAAAATTGATTGACATTATTTTAGACTAGTTTTGTTTCCCGATTGATAATGTATAGAAAGGTAATGAAGTATTTTATAATGTGTACATTTTGGGGGAAAAAGTATTCCTAAAAACACACACATATACAAACTGGGATTAACAAGAATTTAAAACAAGTGACAGCATGCCAAGACCGTAAGACTAAATTAAATAAAAGATGATGAATTTTCACACAGAATACTGAGTAAGCAGATATTTTCAATGGCAATAGATTTTTTTTTGATGAAATAGACATCTATTTTTATAAATATTGCTATTTTTACACAATGCCTCGTTCTAAGCTCGCACTGAACATGTGGGCATACACGACGAAATTAGTCGCATGACAGATTTAATGCATCTTTATATCAAATCCAAACCACGTACAGTGACAATTGTGATATGAACTTGTGAGCTGAGCGCAACCAAGTAGATAATTGAAATGAAAGGATTTTATCTCGTTGGTATATCCAATTTGATACACGTTATTTTAAGTGTTATTGTATCAGACGTGTTAGCAAATGACAGCAAGCAAATAATGACGTGTATCAAGAAAGTTTTTATTATAAGAAAAAAGTTGAAGTTTTTAGTAATATTAGACTTGAAACCGTATTCGTTTTGGCATATTTATTCTTTGGAACATTATAAATGAAGAAAGGCACAATATTGTCATCATAATTATGTGAATTATGTTTCAAAAAAATTCAATATACAGGGTGAATACGAAAGAATGGGCATTGTTGACGTTATTCTCTATAAGTAGGGTTCACAATTCTTGAAATTGATAATATCGTTACAATTTCTTTTTTCATCACATCAATTTTTGGAAGAGCTATCGAATTTAAAGCCGATCCACAGAATGGCAATTATCACGTCATTCTACATGTACATTAGATTCACATGTTGCGGGCTTTTTTCAATCGGCAAACCATAACATTGTGATTCCGATAGACTTGCATTATTTTGAGTACACACGATTGCAATCTTCGTTACGCCTTTCCCGAAAAATGTCCGTTCTTTCTGACTCACCCTGTATATGAGGGCAGTACTTATGATGCTCTATTTTACGAGTGAATAAGCCAACACCTTGATTGCGCCTTGAAATTGATGCAATTATACTGATTCTTATGCCGAGAATAATGAAGTGATAGACGACACACAAATGTATTAGACTATATTAAAAGCGTTGAATCGTTCAGTTGTTAGAGAATAAAGAAATATAATTGGCATGGGGGTAGTAAGTCATACCGAGTAGAGGAGTAGTTTTTGTTGTTGTAAATAAACCAAAATGCATGTACTATGCTTTAGTGTTCTCGTAGCCATTTTAGTCCTATATGGGACAATCAACCAAATATATAGTATGAACAGCTAGCGTTGGCGAATGCTTGTTATATATTAAACATCTCCAGGAAACATATTTGACGGCGTATATTGGGTTTTTAAAAAAAAATCTTGTTGGCGTGCCTAACAGTATAATTGTATGCTTATTTCGGGAGCGGCCAGACTAACTCATCAGCTGCCAGGGGTGTCTTCACTGATTCGACAAAACAAGGGGATAGAGCCGTATGTATTGACCTAATGTATAATGGAAGATATTGTTCTAGTCACACTGCTGCTGCTGTTTAGCCATAGACCGTCGGCATTCTCTTGCTTGCTTTCACTCTTGCTGCTACCAGTCCGCCGTCTGTCCACTCCCTGATGTTGTCTGTCCAAGCAGTTTTTCTGCGTCCTGGTAGAGCCTTCCCTTCTACCTCTCCTTTCAATAGTAGCTATAACTATGCTATCCGCACGTCGCTTCCAGTGACAAGACTTTGCAAGCTTCCTCTTCCTTAGTTGGTCTAGCAGTCCCTCTTCTTCTTTCACCCCTATTTGCTTGCGCACCCACGAGTGACTTCTTATCAGTCCAGCTGATGTGTAGCATTTTTAGCCGTACCCACATTTCAAATGCTGTGATACAACTCTTGTCTCTTTCTTTGAGGGTCCCATTTTCAGAGCCATAAAGCGCTGTACTCCACACAAGTGACCGGACCAGCTGCTTCTTGAGTTTCAAGCTTATTTGCTTATCCTTCCATATTCCATTCAGTTGGCTAGTGATGCCTCTGGCAACTGTCAGTCCGACTAGTATTTCTGGTGCGGAGTCTCCATCCACCCGACCATTGAGCCAGGTATTTGAACCGATCCACCTGCTGAACTTCATCTCGTCCAGGAATATAGGCTGCTTGTTACCTAGTATCATGACATGAGTCTTGGCTGGGTTTATACGCAGGCCGAATTGGAGACTGCATCTCTCTAGTTCGTGGACTTGCTTTTCTAGTTCTCGTTTAGAACGTCATAGAAGTGTAGTGTCATTAGCAAAGCAAATATTCCATATTGCCCTTCCACCAATGATGCAGCCAGGTCTGTCTTCCAGCCTGTCCTCTACTTGTCGCATGATGGTTTCACCACAGGCATTAAGAGTAGGGGTGATAAATGCAACCCTGACGGACTCCTTGCTCAAAGGGGATCTGATATGTGTGGCCTTCTGCTAAACGTATAACTCCACTAGCTTTTGTTATATAGCTTCTCCAGCAGCCAGACTAGGTGTTCTGGTGTGCCAAATTCAATTAGTGATTTCCATAAGGCGGTGTGATTTACTGTATCAAATGCTTTAGAGCAGTCCACAAACATCATCCACAGCTCTTGGTTTTGTCGCTTGATTGTTTTCTCTATGATGTTGCGTAGAGTCAGGATGGCATCAGTTGTTCCCTTTCCTGAAACCAAACCAAACTGTTCCTCAGCAATCTGTGGTAATACGAAGTGTGCTATCATGCTTCTAATGACTTCATCAAGCGTTAACTGTAATCTTTTGTTATATGCTGACGATAGTGCTCTTTTCACATCAGATAAAGACCCAAAAGTAATTTCTGACACTTTAAGTAGAGAACTTGAGTCGTGTAGACAATGGCTGATCGACAACAAATTGTCATTGCACCTTGGCAAAACAGAGTCTATTCTTTTTGGATCTAAACCTAGACTGAGCAGGGTGGACAAGTTTGAAGTTTCTTGTGACGGAAAAATTATAAATCCTACCAACTCTGTCAAATACCTTGGGATTACTCTCGATGAAAATCTCAGTGGTGAAACTGTTGCAAAATCAGTTGTCAAAAAATCTTGTGGTAGATTAAGTTTCTTATACAGACAAGGTCATTTTTTGAACGAAAGATCTCGTAAGACCCTTTGCACCGCCCTTATACAATGCCATTTTGATTATTGTTGCTCTTCATGGTTTTCTTCACTTTCTGCTAAGTTGAAAAATAAGCTGCAAGTTGTGCAAAATAAGTTGATTCGCTTTATTTTGAAGCTGGAGCCCAGGTCCCACATTGGTGATGTAGAATTTAAGAAGCTGGGAATGCTGAAAGTTGAAGATAGAGTTAAACAACTTAAACTCAATCATGTTTTTAAAATATATAATGAAATAGCACCTGAGTACTTGAATTCTCAATTTACCAAATTGTCCAACACTCACAGATACAATACATGGGGCAGTGCAACAAATTTTCTGGTTCCCAAAGCTAAAGGTCAGCAGTGCAATACATTTTTCTTTACTGGTATTCGGGAATGGAACTTGCTACCAACTCAGGTTAAAACATCCAAAACCCACGGGCAGTTCAAAAAGGCAGTAAAAGAGTCACTTTCTATCTTGATTTTTCATCCATTTTTATATGCAGTTGTTTCATAAAAAGTGCAATATTATTTTGTGTGCAAATATATATGATGTTTTTATAATGTGCTGTTTTAATAAGGACCCCAATGGAAATAAGCCCTTTTCAGAGCTTTCTTGGGCTATCCTTGGCATTATATGTTTTCTTGTATTAATATGTTGTGTTAATTTTGTAAGTTTTTAAGAGTTGTATATTTGATCTGATGTATTGTATCTCTGTGTCTTGATATGGCAAATAAAACTTAGAACTTAGAACTTAAAGCACCTTAGAGGCATGAGAGACTAGACTGATTGTACGATGCTTGGCGCAGTCTTGCGTTCCAGTCAGTGGGCCATTCTCCAGTTTTCCAGATCTGGTCAATGATGGTCCTCATGGCTTGTAACACTGTATCTCCACCAGCTTTAATAAGTTCCCCAAGTATCCCGTCAAGCCCGGCTGCCTTATCATTTTTCAATTTCTTTATGGCTGCTCTGATTTCAGACTTCATTTCTTCTGGTTTCAGCTCTCTTGGAGGTTGGTCATTGTGAGGGTGATCTACGGTGTTAAGACGGAAGAGTTGTTTACCATACTCATACCAGCGCTGCTTAATTTACTCTGCTTCATACATCATCTCGCCATTACCAACCTTGATACCAATTCCAGGTTGTGAGGGCTTCTTACCACTTATCTTCTTTATCAACTGGTACACATTTTTGGTATCTCCAGATCTGTATGATTTCTCTGCCTTTTCACTTATTGCAGCCAATCATTTACGTTTCGCCTTGCGACTTGCTGTCTTTACTTTTGTACACAAGTTCCGATACTCTGGACTTTGAAAGTTGTTAGGCGTCTTTGGTATATTAGATCTTGGCATTCAGGGTTATCCATCCATGGTTTGTCTGCCTTTCTTACTACTGGGCATTGGGCAATGTTCTTTGGAAGCTGAGGTAAGTACCACTGCCAATTCAGACCATGTCACTTCTTTGCCTTCCAGATGGTCTCTAACAATAGTTTCAAAAGCGTCCGCAACAGAAGGATCTATCTGTGGTTTCAGATGTAGTTTGAGCTTCCTTGAATGTTGAGATTTCCTGTTCCACCTACGGCCACATATCTTACCCATAACAGCTGATGGTCTGATCCACAGTCAGCACTAACAAAAATACGGCTATTGCATTCTCTCCTACCACGCTTTCTGATTGCAATGGAAGTCGATCTGGTTCTTCCATTTACCTCCAGGCGAACACCAAGTGAACAGCTGATTTTGTCTATGTTGAAAACATGTGTTAACAGCTACAAGCTTATTATCTCCAAGTCAGTCCAGAAGCATTTGTCCGCGGTCGTTCCCATCTCCAAGACCAAAACTTTCCACAAGCAGCATGCTGACGATTAGCACCAATCTTACCGTTAAAATCACCCATCACCACCAATCTGTCTTTCTTAGGACACTCTTTAACTGCCTTCTGTAACACAGCATAGACTGCAAGAACATCCTCATCCTCTGTTTCTGACGTTGGCATGTATGTCTGGATAATTGTTATTGGCTGTGGTTTAGCATCAACACGAAGAACAATGACTGTCAGCTATTGGTTGAACCTTCAGTTTTGCTCTAACAAACTTTGGTGAGATCAGAAAACCAACTCCTCGATGGTGCACTGATCATCGCCTATGTAGTAAAGCTTCCAGCCATTTGTGTTAACTTGTCCTGTTGATATATATCCATCTTACTTCTGCTAACCCCACTTCATCATGCTTCAATCGTTCTGATTCCGAAAGAACCTGATGTAGTTTACCATGTCACACGTGTTAGGGCAAACTCTTGCTTTTACAAATTAATCATTTTAACGTATTCTGCGCATATTTCTTTTCTAAATTCTGATTATCCTTCGTTATGTTCGTATAAACATACGATTCCTTGCGTAAATATACATCCAAATAAATGTATTCAACAAAATAATTGTTTGTACTTTTATGAATCTAAATTACTCTCAAGTCTCAACGCCTATTATTAAGTACAAGTAGCTTTGGACAAAATTATCTTTGTTCATTTTCCGATTCAACCCCAACATGGTTTGCTGTAATGTATGCCCTAGACAGATTAAGGTAATATATGTGCCGTCCAAATATGAGATTACTAGTGTTATATATTATGACAATATAATGATGACAGAATGATACATGATGTTTAATCAAAACTGCAACGTAAATCAAATATATTATGTTTTGATTATTTTTTTTCGATAAATAAAAAAAACTATTCTATCTTTTATTGTTTATTACTATCATAACTTTCACATTTCACATAGTTTCATCATGTTTTCATTGCATTATCGTTATATGTATAACACAATAACTGTTGGATATAATAAGGTTGGGGATATACCTTTAAGTGAAATGTGGCTTGTTATATGCCTAATACGAGTTAATATGACCCATTTTAAACAATTTTCATCATTAGTACAATCTGCCTAACTCACAATGCTGACTTAGGTAAAATTGCAATTGTGCTTTTATCAACACATTTGATTGGTCAATGACTTAGGTATTATAACAGCACGTGCATAAGGTAATGAAGTCATGAGTTATGCACAAAACTCAATTTCGCTGAAAAGTGAGTTAGGCAATTATCAAAGCAGGCTGACGATATGCTTTTCATCATGTTTACATCATTGCATATCATTACATAACATTGTATATCATGTATAGTACATTTTCATATACTTTTCAGCATGTTTACACATTTTCATATGCTTTTGGGCATGTTTACATTTATGTTCACATAATTTTCCCATTTCATAGTTTCATCATGTTAACATGTATAAAACATTTTCATAAATTATGCTTTTCGTCATGTTTACATTGCATATCATTACATAACATTTTCATATGCTTTTCAGCATGTTTACATTGCATATCATATATAGCACATTTGAATATGCTTTTCAGCATGTTTACACATTTTTATATGCTTTGGTGCATGTTTACATTCATGTTCACATAATTTTCACATTTCATATAAATTACATATCATATCGGGACCTCATTGATGTAATTATTCTATTGGATTAAATTATGTGGTGAATTGTGTTTAATGTTAACTTTCCATAACCTGTGTGTCCGGTGATGAAATATTAGCCTGGAGCTGTACGAGTGCCTACAGTTCCATCAATCATGATCTGTTATAATGACGGCACAACAGCCGGTTCTTTATATCTCAAAATAAGAAGAACCACCTGTATAAAAGTGTTACAAACATAACCGAAATATTATAGGCATTCTTGTAAAACATTTTATCAAATCACTGTTTGATACCCATAAATAAGGAAACCGACGTGTTATGATATGATACATGGTTATACAAGAATAAAAATAAAATGTATAATACAATTTATATAATAAGAACTGTAGTAAATTATATCTGAGTTTGAACTATAATCATGCCAATTCAATGCATTCAATGATTAGGCTTTGATCAAATTTGAAAACTTGCTGAGTTTAACTGAAATAAAAACAACTAAGCGAATTTGCAAATCTGTCTGACTTACGTGATGTCACGATGTGTATCTGTCAATTTAGGTCACATTATTTGTTGTTAAAGTTGTTATATCCACCATCACGTAAAATGTATATACATCACATCAAACACAATTGAAGTGATGATATTTTTAGAAGGTAACATAATATGCACTAGAAACTATATATGTCAAAGGTATTTCCTTAAGACGCAATCATTATATCATGTAATGAAATATTGTACCGCTGAAATACGATCTATTAAAGTAGAGATGATCCTCGTGTTACCAATATTCGAGTCTATAAATAGCCGTGCGTGTTGAAAGAAGTTATTATAGTTGCCGATTGGGAGTTAATACCTGTCTTCGTTTCCTTAAAAAATCACATATTACTTCATCACAAATTACTGATTTACCTGCGTGGTAATGTATTCGATAGATATGAATCATCAACATTTACTATCTTAATTTTTAATCAGCAATGACAATATTGCATAAGTAGGATCGCTTCATATCACGATTAACGATGAACAAATCTAAGAAATAAACAATGTTGGCACAATGCCCATTAGGAACTAACAAGCTCTTCCGCTATACTCCCATTTACGTCAAAAAAACCATTTATGTCAGGATGTATGTAATGACCCACTCACTACTGTGTGAGGTGAATAATACACTGAGCCAAAAAAGAAACTTATAAAAAAAAAGAAACTTATAAAATTTTAACAGATCACCAAATAAAATTCGGATACGATATTACTGCAAATAGCAGTAATATTGTATCCAAATTTGGTACATTTTCATGCACAGAATTTTATTTGGTGATCTGTTAAAAATGTATAAGTTTCTTTTTTTATATAAGTTTCTTTTTTGGCTCAGTGTATATACCATAGTAGATTGTTACCAATGTATCCATGCAGTCTAATCAAGATCGCATTCATCGATGTCATCAAATTGAATTTGTCCTTCTAGCTTTCAATCTTCTTCAAGAAACTTGTGTCAATAAAAAAATTGAATTACACAGAGAGAAACAGTATTAAAAGGATCATTAGTTCATTTGTCTATTCAAGTTTTGAAAGGACCAATATTGTCTATTCACGTGGACATCTTTAACAGCTTAAAATAAACGCGTATTATGTTTTTAAAGAAAACAGTCGAAATTTGACATCCATTTCCCCTATAAACCATTAGACGAAATTGGATGTATTTTCAAGCACAACAATACCATGCTTGTAATGCTAGTAATGTATAACCCAGACAAGCGTGACCATGCAGTTGAGTATTACTGATAATACGACGCCATTGGTTTTAAAAATGACACACTATCAACCAGAACCTCGTATTCGCCTGAAGCCGTTCAGCTCTACTTTCCAATTCCGTAACAAGCGAATTGAATTTCAAATTACGCAAAAAAGGCAAATTGAACCTGCGGGTTAATTGAACGAAATGGACTCATATTGTTAGTTAATGTGTCTGGTATACAGACCGATTCGTTTAAAGTGGATGAAGTAATGGACGTTAATTATAGTCATGAAAACAGCAAAACATTAATAGCTTTCGAGACATAATCACGAGGTAGACTCGTTTAATAGGTTTTTTTCCGTCTAATACAATCGCTAAAATCCTCGAAAATGCTCATAGTTAAATAATACATTTTTTAACCTCATTGATGTTCTTCTGATACAAGCCATATTTTAATATATGATATCATTTACCGATTATTCTGTATTGTTTAGAGTGACGTTTTTTCGACAAGCGGGTGATTGTACGAAGCAACAATGCATGACAGAGGTTTTTACAAATAGTAATTCATCCCTAATGATTGTTATGAACATGGCCATTAGGATGCTGTGTACTCACATTGATGTCGACTACATAACTAAGTTTCTGGATCAGTGATTGTTTGTACGACTCTATATTGATTAGTCTACCGTTTCTGTCAGCATCCATTTTATTAGGACAATATAAAGTGTTGAACTAGTTGTGATAGATTATAATTCAGGGAGTCATTATAAACTACACATTTACTAACCCAATATAAATTGTGCATTGTCGCATAGTGAGCATGAACTGCCAAAGAGCCACTGTATTGCAACTGTTAGTTTCTCGACAAGAGATTACCTCGTGTGATATCACACGAGCAAGAACGAAGTGTTTAAGAAATCACTTTAACAAAGTTTACATTATAGATGTGGGTTTTGATTTATAATTGAAAACATAACTGACCTTCAAGCAGTATTTACCTGGATAGTTCCAAGCATTTGTATTAAGCCCATACTTATCATGTTTGTGTTCAATCCTATTTTCAGAAAGTCAGTCATTATTTTGCAATTGTTGAACTGTCACACACATTCTAATCACAAATCAACAATTGTGGCTTTGTCTTAGGAAGTAAAATTAACTGAATTTATACATCGGTGTATCGGTAGTCATACAAAACTTATATTTCTCGTATAGCATATTAACGATTACATTTACTCCATGATTAATATCGTGTAACAACATTCCACTGATAATAACGTTATGAATATGAGAGTGCTGATTTATACAAAATAAATGTTAGCAATAAATGTTATATGCGGTATATCATATATTATTATTATTATTATATATACATATTATATTATATTATTGGTATTTTATTCAGAAGCATTTCGTGGCCCGCAGGCCAAATTACATGCTAATATACAATATTAAAATTACGATATAAAAATGCACATTAACAACATCAAAATAGTGCACTTGTGGGATTGCATTTTATGAATTAACATGTTTGGCGTTCCCCTATGATTCGCGTTGCCAAATTTGATACTAACAAAGTTTTGAAATGTATCACTATTAGAACGGCTTGAAATAAAAATAAATAATAGAAATTACCCTTCAACCCTTTGAATCAATCATCATTTGCACTTAACATCATTTGTATCATACTGTTAACATTTGCACTTAATATCATTTGTATCATACTGTATTGTTTCGTAAGGAAATCATGAGGTCAACGTTATTATATTCATGTATATAATACAGGGTGAATCAAAAAACATTGTGCACGATTTGAAGCGGCCATTTGACCTTGATGCGTGCATTGAACTATATAATTGTTGTTGTTTTATAAAGCGTTGTTAATCTAGTTTATCCTCCCAAAGTATGAAAGTAATCGACTTAAAAATAAGCAAACTGTGGCAAGTTTCGTAAACTGACCGCGTTTTCCGCCATTCCAATGGGATTTACACACAGTAAAATTGGTTTTGCTAAAATGGTCATTATTATCACATTATTTGTAAAAATGTTCCGGTAAAATCATTCTTTCGCTCTGGGATAAGTAATTTTAATTACTATTAAAATAGTCTGATACTGAGTTGTCAAATGAAAAGGCAAATCTGAATACAAGCATCACCTGTTACACAGACCAAGAAGGCAAGAAAGTCTTCAAGAAGTGGAGGCATGTGTCAGAGCCGAAGTGACAGGCTACACCGCAACAGGGGAATGGTTGGACGAGCTGTTCGCAACATGTTCGACAGGGCACACACATGTCTTCAGCAAAATGGTGGCCATGTCGAAGGAAGGCTTCATTAACAAAACTTGATATCAGCAAACAACTAAATGATTTCTATTTTAAATTGCAAAGACGCTAATATGTTATTGTATATGCTTTAAAAAAAACCACCTTTAGCAGAAGACCGTATGAATCATACCGTGTGAACCTAAAGGCAAATGTGAATGACTTTTCAGCGCAATTATCAAGGAACAAAAGTGTCTTCAGAACATTTTCATTTGTGCAATATTTTTAGTTTGTAAAGTATTATTTATTTCTACAATGTTTTATCACCTTTGGCTAATTTAATATACCAGAACCTGTAATAAATTACAGGCACAACAATGCCTTTCTTGTAGACTCTCACTCCATATCATCATGCTGCTGCAATATCCATGTCTTAACTGTGTAAATCCCATTGGAATGGCGAAAAATGCGGACAGTTTACAAAACATGGTACAGTTTGCTTATTTTTTAGTCGATCGCTTTCATCTTGGGTGAGGATAAACTAGATTAACAACGCTTTACACAGACACCACGAATTCTATGGTTCAATGCACGCACCCAGGTCAGATGGCCGTTTCAAATCGTGCATAATTCTTTTTGATTCACCCTGTATATACCGGTAGTCACTGAAGTGTAGATGTCCACATTCAGAGTTTTTGAAGCGTTCGTTAGAAAGTGCTTTCATTAGTTAAGTTGAATAGACCTGAGGGTTATATGTATGTATTCACGCAGTGTTAGCAACATTAACGGACGTATCACAATATTTAAGGTAACAAATCGTTAGTTTCTTAAAGATTTTATTATGTCTTCTCAAGAAATGTAAATAACACACTAAGACAACGCTAAATTACCCTTTTCCCGATTGACATGTCAATTAATTCCTTATACATGTAGCTATAAGGTGTATAATGCCACTATCAATGTTTTCAAATTATGAACCTAAGTAACATTTTCTGTCATTCCCAAATCATGACATGGTTGAGGTTATTACATATTATATGTACTTATCAAGTAAATATTCAGGATAATTTCATTTAGTTCATTCTATCTAACAAGCCACTTTTATCAGCGATTCAAGCGATATGTTTGCATTTGATTTAACACATATTTTATTTTATTTCAAGCGATATGTTTGCATTTTAATTTAACAAATATTTTATTTTAAAATAGCCTATAAATACCTTACAAAAATACACACTGTATTCGTATAACGTAAGTATAAAACTACGCCACACACACTCGAAACCATAATATTCACATACTTTACTCACAATCTCTCGGAAGAAAAAAAATCATTGATGAAAATGTCGATGACAAGGAATAATACAAGGCTATATATTTTATATCACAGGATGGTATAATACTTAATTATATACCATGCCTTATTATCACAAATGAGGGATAGTCACACCTGACTTGCAAGTAATTCGAATCCTTGAAGCGCATTTCAAGGACACTTTAATGATTAATTTCCTACCTTCTAAGATAAGTTATTATGTTTTCATAATCAATGCTGTAATGTCAGTTAAGAGCCCTATATTCGACATAATTTAAGTTTGGTTTACATGGAAGGGTTCTAAGTATGTTTTTATTGGTATATTGTATGTGTAAAAAAGCAACTCTGATACACGAATTAAAGGATAAGTCAATACATATATCTTGAAAATAGTTGAAAATCTTATTCAATTTACAACCAATCAAATAATATGAAATCACACTCAATTAACATTGCCTGCAGGGAGTGATATCCTAGGTGTAAGACATTCATAAGTTGCACTGTGTTAAGACCCCGTTACGAAATGAAGCTGTGTTATAATCCTTAAATCCGTCAATAGGGGATTTTTTGTTAGGTTAATTCCGTGCTGTCTTACAACAATTACCTCCAATTTTAATCATGTTCTACACGATTATTTTCAAATATGGATTTTGTTTGTTGTTACTTTTACAATTGGTGTGCTTGTGGCCATGTCATACCTACGGCGATCAGGCCAGCGATTGCACTGCGCTAAAAATAGCGAAATATGAATAACACGCAGTGAGATCGCGGAAAACTATCCAAAATTATCCATTTTTAAATCAAGGTCACTAAAACCCTTTCACATTCTGCTGCGATCAGGCTGGCACTTGCACTATCCTGAAAAATATCAAAACGCGAACGCATCGGTATCGCAGTGAGAACTGGCTGGGACGTGAGAGGGTCTCCATTGTCGCCCTTGAGCGTCAGTGCACCACGCTTGTTTTGTGCACCGAGGTTCGCTGTTCGGTTTAGAGCACTGTAAGGGACCGTTCATTATTTATGGTGGAGGGGGGACAAATTCGAGACTCGTATGTTAAAATTACCTAACCCCCCCTACAGCTGAAACTGAAAATTACATGACCCCCTGCTAACCAGTAGCTTTTTACACAACCCCCCCCCCCCCCCCCCCCGAAAAAAATCAACTTGTCACATACTTAAGGGGCTGTCTTTACCTTTGGAATTTTGTTCATGGATACGTTGACAAATTTTGTTTGTGCCCTATTTGAACGGCCAATAATTTTATGATGCCCTTCTTTTTATTGTGTGAAATTAGTAATGGCGAGTGTAGCGAGTTCGAATTTTTTTCTTCATATTTATACATTTTGGGTGGTTTTGTGAGTCTTTATAACCCGAACAAGTTAGAACATTCTGAGCAGAAACGTATAATCCAGTGACACGTTCTACTTTTGTGAGCATTGGTGCAAAGCAGAGATGAGGTGAAAAGCGTGCAATAAATCACATTTTTAAATCATGAAATTGCATGGATTTTGTAACATTATACACCCTGTGGCTCTAATGTCTCGACCGTTGATGATTATATAGATGTTTTTCCACCATATCATCGATTTGCTGTCCAGAAGTAGTCTCTTAGTAAAAGTTTTTGAAGTCGATAGATTTTAAGAAAATATGCGCGAAGCGCAGAAAAAAATGGCATTTACACTCCAAAATAGCCTCTAAAATCACTCCAATCACCACCATCTTTATAGTTTAAACACATTTACACAACCCCCCCTGTTCAAGAATAAAAAGTTACATAACCCCCCCTATTTCAACATATGAAAGTTACATGACCCCCCCTATAGTTTACCCACCCCCCCCCCCCCCCCCCTCCACCATAAATAATGAACGGTCCCTAATGACTCAGAACTGTCGCGGTGGCAGCGCAAAGCGAGCGAACTGCGACTGCAGTAAGGTCAATGAGGCTCTCAATACGTGTCTCTCCCATCCTTATGCGCTGTTGCTACGCCGTTATGGCGCTCGTTATAGCCTTCATGTGTGACGAATGAGGTTCTCTGGCGTTTGAAGCAGAGGTTCACAGTACGATCTCATTTTGAAATGCGGTCTGCTCATCCACACACATACACAAATGGGAGTAAGGTACAGTGGGGTGGAGCAGGCCGCTTTCCTCTTACCCTCCCTCTGCCCCTGAGTGCTGAAGCCTTGCCTTTGAGTCTACCCATGGTGTCTACTAAGTTGTTCTATATTTTGTTCACTTGTCAAACTCCTGAAACAGACTGAGCAGGCAGGAGGCTCTGTTTAAAGTGACATTGCACGGGGGTTATTAGTTCAAATCAGCAATTAGAAGAAAACATGCATGGATGGAGTCCCATCACTTGGATCAATATAAGTTTAACAGGATGACAGGTGTTTGTACTTGGGGGGGGGGGGGGGGGGGGGGTGATTTTAACTAATAAACTTCGTGCAATCGCTCTATACTCTCCGTGCACACGCAGAGAACGTTGCGCAATCGTATTGAGAACGCACTAGTAACGCAGACAGTGACTTGGAAGCACTAAGAACTTTTACAGCATAGTAAGCATGGTAAGCGCAGTGAGCAGGTGAGAGCCCGTGTGACTTTATAAGTAGAAACACAATGGGTCGTAATAAGTGCGCCGTGAAAATGTTATAAGCGGGTTAGGAGCGTACTAAGAGCTACCCTGTTTTAAGACACTCTCTTGCTCTAGCCAATGTCCACTGCGTCCCTGGTGTTAAGAGACCTTAATACGTTTTGATTGGCGCTTTGATACTTTTTCTGCGCAAGGCCTGATTGCCGTATGTGTGACAGCCCTATTAAGAACGTTTGTGTTTTGTAGGATCATTACTTTAACGTTTAAGAAAAGGGTATATTGTCAGTTGTCGTTTCATCACTGTTTCTATATTGTAAACAGTCGAAATGTAATTCCGATTTCCATTTAACGCTGAACGGGATTGGTATCATTTCAAGCACAACGATATCGTGCTAGAAAATCAATGTATACCTTTGATCATAGAACTCTAGTTAAGTGATTTACCATGGGTTCAAAATGGTACCTAACCGGAACCTTGTATTTGCCCGAAGCTGCTCAGCTCTACTTTCAAAATAGCCAAACAGGTTAATTGAGTTATACATTGAGCAAAAAGAAGATTGAACCTGCGGCTTTATTGGATATAATGGACTGATATTGTTAGTTAATGTGTCTGGAATAAAGACCGAATCGTTGAGAGTGGGTTAAGTAATACACGTTAATTACAGTCATGAAAAGGTCAAAGCATTTATTTCGAAGCATAATTACGATGGAGAACCATCAAATAGGTTACTTCCCGGCAAACGTAATTATTACAATTCGTTCATACCGCCCACAGGAAAGAGTGCACGAATGTTTTTGTAAACAGTTGGTCTGTTTTTGAAAGCCTACCGGTCAAGCGTTCACATTGTTAGACAATCCGGATGGGACTGCGTTACAGTTAAAAACATTTTAAACATCATGGCTAGTCACACATTTATCAAAGATTCAAGCACGGAATTCAATCAATGATTCTACCAATGCTTCAATTTTGAGCGAATAAACCTATTTGGTAAATCAAGTATTGCTTATGTTTCGAATCTACTTGTGACACTCAAAAGTAATTTGAAATGCAAGAAGAAAAAAATATTTGAATTCAAAATAAACAGGTTGAGAAGCCGCACCATGCCTCCAATTTAAATATTAATTATATTGCATAGTGCTCTGTACCCCAATACTCAATTCAACGAGCATCTGGAAAGGTACTTAATTAGAGCGATTGCCTATTTCATATTGATTGAATTACACCTCACTGTTTTGTTCTCATCTCTAGAACAAGGATTCAAACTTGGGTTCGTGTTTAGTTTCCACTGCAAAATTAAGCAGAAACGAACAAAAAATAAACAGATTGAGTCTGCCCCATTGATTGATGACCATGTCTGTACTTAATCTAAACAAACATATAATGGGATGAACTTAAGAATAATCTACTTTACGGTCGTTCATTACGATTGACCTTACAAAATCTGTCCTTGTTTGTTTTGGTCAAAAAACGTAGCTTTTTTATTTTATTTTAATTTTTATTCATTAATTCTTTAGTCATAATACATACCATTATATACAATAACATCAATACAAAATGTAGGTAATATTAAAATTTATAACAAGTATGTACAATGTGACAATCGATTAAAAAACCCACTGAGTTACAATATTTAAGATTAATTATAGGTCAAATGTCATACGTTTAAGTTTACGTTTACGTCGATACTTGGCAGAGTCCTTCTGTCCTGCTAGCTCATGTGCAGTGCTGTAGGTTGCGTTGTGCGAATCTATACAATAAAGTGCGAGTAAAAAATAATGCAGCATACATGTGTGCTGCAGCAGCTCCCCTGGATTGCCCTATAGATGGCGAGGCCAGGACATCACGAGGGAGGGCGTTCCACCATACAACAGTTCTTGGGGAAAATGGGAAGCTGTAGGCTTGGGTACGAGCATTGATGGGTTGAAATTTATTTGGATGATATGATCTCGTACTGCTAGGCATCCTCGGAGTTATGTAGTGACTGGCATTGATGGCAACTAGTTGGTTATTTATTTTGTACATGAGTGCTAGGCTTGGCAGCATGACGTCATTTTCCAGGGAATCCCATTGAAGGTCTTGCATCATGGCGCTAACACTCTCCCTCCGCCTGTATCATTGAAGGTCAAATTTTGCTGCCCGTCGTTGTATCATCTAAATCCTTGTCACGTCTTTCTGAGCTGCAGTATTCCAGGGGGACGGACAAGGGAGATGTAGGCTTGTTGTCTCACTCTCTTTAATATACACGACATAATTAATAAACATGACATAGTTATTACAGAGTTATTACAGTGAAATCAGTCTACGAAGAGTTCTTTTTTAAATAGGTATAACAGATTTAAGTGGTTACCATATTATCTAATATGCACATTTTGCCAACAGCAATGATGTAGTTAATAAATTTTAAATCATTGTGGTCATGAATGTTGTTGTGATAGTTGAATATCATAACTACAATTTCAATGATTAATACATCATCATCATCATTCATTCATCATTTATTACCATAACATTAAAATCACAAATAACATCAAATTACATCAAAAATCAGTAAGAAACAATCAGATAATTTACAACAACAGAAAAAACGAAACGGTTATGGAGGAGACGGCTAGAAGGCCAAAAAGGCCTGTAAAGTGCCATCCCCTGAAGCCCTAAAACACAAAACCAATACAGCCAAATTTAAAACCTAAATACGACACCAACAAATTGACAAGACAAAGGACAATGCTCAAAAAAAATAATATCATCAAATAACCATAAAGTGAAATTGAAATACAGGCTGTCCCAAAATGATTAGTACCCATCGATGCCCAAAGTTGAATCATTTTTGTCATCATCAAAATCAATGAGATTAGGTCCGTTGTTTTTACATCATCTTTGTCATACTGTACTATTTTATTAGAATTTTAGATCATGAATATCGGATTTATCAAACTCAAGATACACTCCATTATGTAAAACATGGTGATTTTACCTTTTTGACAAAGTGCTAAAAAAATGTGTGTGCTATTACAGCTTGTTTGAAAGAAACTTGTGTATTCTCATAATCTCTTGTCTACTCAATATAATCTTGTGTGTCTTTCTGTTGTAACTGTTATTAGTTATGGGTGTTCAAATCATTAATAATTATATTCCTTAATTCAATTTAACGGGTAAAAGAAGTTTGTCACCCTTGAGTGACCCCGTGCATTGTTTTATTTGACAAGTGTTTAGCGACTTCTAAATGAAGTGGTATTTGGTGAATCACCAGATTTCATTTTCACGTTGTATAATGGATTTCGTAAGATTAAACACTAAGGGACTATTATCATTTTCAGCAAATTTGTAGAAAATTGCATCCCCAATATGAAAAATAAGTCTACGCCACTGCTAATTACCCATGACCACGTATTTACCTGTTTAAATGTCCCTCAAGTTAAGCCTCAGAACTAGCTCTTTATAGAAACAAAGCTTGGGGTCGCTCATGCGTGACGATCCATTTTTACTCTTCAAATTGAATCAAAATGAAGAAGTATTAATAGTTAGAACAACATATGATACAACAGCAGTTTAAAATAGAAAGGAACCAAAGCTATTAGCAGACAAGTGATTGAGAGAATATATTAGTGTCTTTCAAACAAGCTGTTTAAAACACGTTTTTTTTGCACTTTGCCAAAAAGGTGAAATCACCATGTCTTACACAATGGATTGTAACTTCAATAAAATAAGTCCGATATTCATGATCTAAAATTCTAATAAAAGGGTAGAGAAGAACAAATATGATAGAAAAACAACGGATCTAATCTCATTGATTTTGATGATGAAAAAAATGATTGAACTTTGGGCATCGATGGGTACTAATCATTTTGGGACAGCCTGTAGTGCTCTAAAAAAATAAATCAAAACGTGTATAAAGTTTACGCGAAATGACTTGACTAGCGTAAGACTATAGCTGCTTCATTATATTACAATCAATTACGTTGCATGTGTGACAAATATTATTATCTACTTAAATTGGATAATAATGTTGTGAATAATTCTCCAATTTAATGAGATCAACCTCGCTTCGTCGGTGCAATATGGAGTGGCGAGCCAACTGTTGGTCCATTTGAAAAGTGTTTGGGGGAACCTGAGTGACCAGACATTTGTACACAGAGGAGGAACATACACATTGTTAATGTGGCTTTTCAAATTGTTTGTACAAGTATCAATAGAGACTGAATTAAAACAAACATATTTTCTGTTCTGTTAGTGCTAATTTCCTATCAATAGGGAGCGCATTGCGGAGAACGTAATACTGTAAAATTACGATGATTTAGATGATTACGGAAATGGTTAAGTGAATAGAAGGAACCATCATCGTCGAATAGGTCACCAACAAAAATAACTCCCGACTTAATCCATTATATGAAGAAAAGTGTATTGTTGTTCAATTGGATAACATTATTATTCCATATAACTTGATTAAGACATGATGCAACATCCTTTTTGATTAGAACTTGCTTAATGTCGAACCAGATTTTATATAGCTTATAGTAAAATGAAGGCAATATCTTTTACATTATATGACACATGTTGTTAAGCTGCTTAAATGTATAGTTGCAATTAAAAACCTTCATACCATACCCAACTTGTTTATATAGTACAATGGAATATGTTTCCAACATGCAATATAATATTGTTATTTGTAAGCGCTATGGGACTTCGGTGTAAAGCGCTATACAAGAGTCGTTGTATTATTATTATTATTATATTATATCTTTGTTGTTAAAGGTAGATGTTCCGATTTTCAACTTGAAGTTTTCTATTCTACATGAAAGGTCATCCTTAAAAAAGTCGTGTTCCAAAGTTTGAGTTGCATAGCTCTAATGGTTCTTATTTTAGACGCACAAGATGCTGTGACTGTACCCATTGAGTAGTACACAAACTATTTCGGTGGTTACCACCATTCGCGGTAATTCGACGTTATTTCATCGATTTCTCCGTAATTATACCGATTTAGGCCGTCAAATATCAATATGATGATGAGAAAAATACATGAAAATCTCCGTATGTTTGAATAAATTCTGTGTTACGAAAATGTGATCGGGTCATCTACCTTTAAGTTTCTTAATCCATGACAGCTTTAGTTTATTGGGACAAAACAAACATTTTCTCGAAAGACACTAGAAATACCAGATAGATTAGAGAATCCATCATTTGGATCCCTCACAAAGCCAACAAAGACATGAAACAGCAAATCGTGAATGGCGATGAGGGGGCCTACCAACTTAGTCACTTGTACGATCAATTGATCCAGAATACGTCATCAAATACATCCCGTGACGTCACCAGAAAGTCAACTCATTGAGAAAGACATCCGATCGGATGTCAAAACCTTCTGGAACAGTAAGTTCAATTTTGAAATTATATCGATGAAATCTTATTATTATGTTTCCTTGGATTCATGATGAAATTATTTTCTCATTCATCATTTTCATTTATATTACCTTCGCAACTTTGACAATCATTCTCACTTAAGGTGGGATATACATATCTTGATATAAATAAACACATTATTAGTAACTTTTACATTAATCTTATACAATTTGAGAAATATTCAACTTCCTCTTTTACGATTTCAGATTGATCTGTAGTCATATTACCATTGTAACACTTAGCCATATTGATACATTTTAGACATACGACTTTTTTCAAGATTCAAGAAATATTAGGAGCCTTTCTTACCCATTCTTCGACCCATTTTTCTTTCGATTAAATTTGTAAAACTTTCATATAATATTTCATATTGCATCTTACAATTATGGTATTGATTTTTGAAATCATGTTCATCAGGATATTTAATGCACTTGTCATAGATTTTTCGGAGCTTAATCTCAATACTCTTCATATTGCTTTTCATCCCTTTTTGAGACCCTTCAACAAAGTCCAACGTAAAGCTACGAATTTTCGTTAAAGATATCCCAAAATAATTTGGGCGATAACATAGTCACTTATACATTCATCAGGAAGCATATTTAACGCTGAGATGGAATCATCATTTTCCAGCCAGGAATTATTAAATGTCCAATAACCACAACCTTTATTAACTTTGTTGTGGCAAATGGACATAAAAACTGACATGATTTTAATTTTCTCGATCGCATGAACAATATATCAAGGGGTAAACCAATATTCAAGAGTGCACATCACTAGAGGATAGTTCTGCTTCCATGTGAATCTTTTCATGTCACGACCGTTTTGTGATCTCCATGAACCAGACAGTTCAAAGTCGTCAAGCAAAGATGTGATCATATTAGTACAAGCAAGATTAGAGATGGTACCACCTATTTTATCAATGGCTGAGTTTAATACGGTATTAAAATCACCACCACCTACAATTGAATGACCTTCAATACTATAACCGTAGCTGGTGGTTTGAGCTTCTTATGTTACCCATATGCTGTCCATACCCATCAATATATGAAACAGCAATGATACATATTTCAATGCCATGCCTTATACTTATAGAGCCCAACGGTGGGCCTGGCAATCCCCTCATATAATTTTGGTTTTAAGGTCGTTATGTAATCCCTTTGGTGTTGAATAGAAGAATAAACATCTTCCCGTTAGATTTTTACCGTTGAAATTCACCGCAAATTTGCAGGGGCCAATGAGACTCGACAGCCTCCTGTTTTGGTGTTAAACATTCCGTTTCATTCAGACGTCAGGTAAAGAAATAGAGTTTAAAATGGGTCTTTAACACTCAAGATTTGTATCCGTGATATTCAGTCTACCTATATTCCGTTCTCAGTGGGCGGAAGCTGTTTTACGACTGGTCGATTTGATTCCTCTTGTAGTGACTTTCTAGGATTTATGTCTCCTTACTAAAAACATCTACATCGCCGTCTTCAAGCATCACTACAAGAGGACAATAATTAACCAGTCTCAAACCAATTTCCTCCCGCGCGCTGAAGACAGAATAAGGCAAGTCTGAAAATCCCCGATAAAAGTGTGGAAGACAGGTTTTAAAATTATGTTTATAATGCTATATATATGTCCACTAATAAAAACTTCAAATAAGAACATACATTCGCGATTATGTTGAATTATCATTATCAGACTATTGTGATGTGAAAGCTAAATCGATATTGTCATTAAAGTTGTATCATAGCTGGCTACCCTGGAAATGGAAAAGTGGTACTAATAATTCAGTTTAGAGATGATTTTTTTTGTGTGGTCTTTTTCTTTTATTATGATTGATTTACTGATTTGACTTCGAGGCCTAACAGACCCGACTCTTTTTAACTTTTCCCGGTTTTACACCGTTGAGGGGTATCATGCAACGTATTTAAGATAATGCGTGTCTGACATAATATTAACAACTAGGCGGTCACCCGGGATTTGGCGGTTCGTGGGTTTAGCGGCTTGTGGATTTACCGGTTTGTGGGAGACATGGAGTTCATTGACCCAATTATGACTTCTGAATTCATAGGGACGGGAAAGATTCTGGCCCAGGTCGAGTTGGTTACTTAATATGGTTGTATATTGTTTGAAAATTTACAACTGTGAATCAATTTTATTCATATAAAAAGTTTGAGCACCGTACGACACTTCTAACAAAAAAGACCCCTGTGGGGCCCCTGGGGCCCGGGGCCCCAAACAAACATTTTCAAAAATTTAGTTGGCCCAAGCCACACCCGCCCACCGAGTTTGAGCACCGTACGACTCTTCTAAACAAAAAAGACCCCTGTGGGGCCCCCTGGGGCCCGGGGTCCCAAACAAACATTTTCAAAAATTTAGTTGGCCCAAGCCACACCCGCCCACCGAGTTTGAGCACCGTACGACACTTCTAACAAAAAAGACCCCTGTGGGGCCCCCTGGGCCCGGGGCCCCAAACAAACATTTTCAAAAATTTAGTTGGCCCAAGCCACACCCGCCCACCGAGTTTGAGCACCGTACGACACTTCTAACCAAAAAGACCCCTGTGGGGCCCCTGGGGCCCGGGGCCCCAAACAAACATTTTCAAAAATTTAGTTGGCCCAAGCCACACCCGCCCACCGAGTTTGAGCACCGTACGACACTTCTAACAAAAAAGACCTTTGTGGGGCCCCCTGGGGCCCGGGGCCCCAAACAAACATTTTCAAAAAATTAGTTGGCCCAAGCCACACCCGCCCACCGAGTTTAAGCACCATACGACTCTTCTAACAAAAAAAGACCCCTGTGGGGCCCCTGGGGCCCGGGGCCCCAAACAAAACTAAACTTGCTCTTGCGGGGACCGAGCCGCACCCACCCACCGAGTTTGAACGCCGCCCGACCCCGGGAAGGCGACGAAAAAGCGCGCACAGACAAACAGACAAACAGACAAACAGACAGAGAGTAGCGTATTATAATATAGATGTGCAAAGGATATTGTCATTAGTTTTATTAATAGCAATATATTCTAGAAATATATGTGTATGTTTGTACAAATAATGAGACTATACAATGATGTCTGTCAATACTATATAGGTGGCATTTTATAGAGTGTTAATATCGCTTAGGATTACATTTTGTTGACGAGACCATGAGTATAGGTAACTTAATATATATGTGCAGAGAGCTAAGTGAGCAATCTATATGTCCCGATTGCAATATCTTGTCTCAATGGTATATTGTACTCCTGAAATAATAATGGTTTTAGAATAACAGGATTTTTCTAGGATGGGCGGAGATACGTAACATATCAACATTAAACAAACATACTACACTTCCTACAAAGTTTACATTGCCATGGTATTTACGCCTCAAAAAGAGGTTTGTTTACCAAAACGCGACCGACACATAAGCACTCAAAAACACTGTTGTTGTTGTTGTTGTTTTTGTTGTTACTGTTGTTGTTGGAATGTTGTTGTTGTTGTTGTTGTTGTTGTTGTTGTTGTTGTTGTTGTTGTTGTTGTTGTTGTTATTGTTGTTGTTGTTGTTGTTGTTGTTGTTGTTGTTGTTGTTGTTGTTGTTGTAATGCTGTTGTTGCTGCTGTGGTTGTTGTTGTGGTTGTTGTTGGTTTCGTTTATTTGGGGTGTTTTCTTTTGGGGGGGAGTTAAGATACTTGTTGTGGTGAAAAATATATGTAAGCCTATTAAATAATATTTTAATCTTAAGTTACCTGCTAATTAAAAAAGCACTCCTAGACTTTATTTATACCCACATATCCTCTCTTGTAAACAACAAGGACAAGGAGGCGCAAAGCCAAGATCCTACCTCATTCTAGAGAACAACAGGACATTTCAGACTATGTTCTGAGGGTTTTTACTACGGGTTTGTGCTTTCGTTGAGATTTTAATCGTTTTGTCCTCTTTTGTATGGTGCTGTTATACAAAAGTATAGAACATTATAAATAGTGCACAGGTGAGCAATAATTAGTTTAAACATTTAATTTTCTTTCACTGAGAATTCACATATTTTTTTTTTTGAACATTGAAGGAAATTAAAGTGTTTAAATACAAAATGTAGTCTTTTTCTTCTCTAAAATTGTATATTGTATATAGCAACAACAAAAACGAAGAAAAAAACAACCGACCCACATTTTTCTTCTTCTCTTGTTTGGGCAAACATCCTTTTTTGTTTGTTTCTGGCCTTACTAAAAGTGCACAATTGTCTGTCTGTCTGTTATAAATGCCAGATCACGATCTTATTTTAGATCATGTTTTTGAGTGTTTGAGTTGATAATTAATTGTAAGCAGTATATAATCTGTAACATACAATGTGGAGCTATTAATCAAAGCTCCACATACAATGTGGAGCTTTGATTAATAGGTACAATGCCTCCTAAATGTCAACTTCAGTACAAATGGTGCGTTGATTGATCAAGTTGTTGATATCATAAAACGTAATTACGATTTTTTGAAAGTGCCCACGGCATTCATCTATCTCGTTCTCTAATATAATAATAATCTTCGCAAACTGACTAAAATACGTGTACTGTTTCTTGCAGTAAAGCCAGGTGACACACTTTTAAGTCCATTAATTCAACATATAAATACGATAAAAAAAATCAGAGAAAAAAATGTTATGCACCAGTTCGATTCCATTATCTACACTTAACACATAAAGTCCCTGACTAGGTGCTTTAATGTTGATTAAACCAATTCTAATGCAACTTTTGTTGTCGATAGTCGTGGTTATTAAAACAATCATAACTTCAAAACTATCCACTCGGTTGTTATGTATGTGGTATTAAACTTTGGAGAAGAAACCCGCTCATTAAATGTATATCTCAGATTTTTGGTACCGATTATAGATTTTGGATTAGCCAACATCAAAGTACCTGGTCAGGAACTTTTTGTGTTAGTGTAGGTATCCAGTTGTCATCGATGTCTAGGAAGGCTAGATCGTATTACATTGATTTTATTCGAAAGATGAATTATGTAATAAACAATTTCGGCATTAATGACATCCATTAGGGGATGGTTAAACTTCCGCTGTTGTCCTATTTTGTAAATAAGAGCGTTAACAAAAACATTTTAGTCACGTTACAGGAAACACGCTAAGGCTAACTCGATTAAGGAGACGGAAATTATATTCCCTGTCAAAGTATTTTCTCTCGTTTAGATGGTATGAACACAGCAAAGTGTTAAGTTATATCAGCTATAAGGTACAATCCATTCTCTAAAAAGGTGATCAAAAAATCATCAATTTTCTTTCGTATTCCCCTTGGTCGTAATCGAATCGAAACTGACGATTCGAAACTATATGATTTAACAATAGAGAGGACAACAAAGCCTGTCCTGTTACATGAAAATCGCCCGAAAAGCCAATATATATAGGCGAGAAGTCAGCGCATACTCTATACTGAAGACAATTTAAATACATGTATATATAGTTATAACGCCCTGATGCTTGAATTGCGTCCATCCTCAGGCTTTATCAAGAGTTTTGATCATGTGTTGCACGTTTATTTGCTAAAGACAGAAATAACCAAATAACCGCTTCTTGTTACGATTGATTAACGCGTGAATCACAAATTGAATGAACTCGCAAGTGCTATTTTATATTGCAATCGTGTGCGTCTTATTCGTGGATACAAGTGTTAAAAGCAACTAGATAATGCATCCCAAATTGAATAAATATGAACTAAAATCAGACCAAGCTTAATATTTTAGTATATTTCTTCAATTTCCCAACAATCCTCAATAAAACGCAAAATCCATTAGTGGAAAAGGCCTGAAGGTGCATACTAATCCTTCATCGTATTGGTCCAGACTAAAGCCTTACATATGAGCAACACAAGTAGACTATTATTTGTATTCAGTAAGCTATTTCGAATTTGCTAATGCACATACAAATTCAGTATAAATAAACGTTGGTAGAGATACCGTATTTCATTGTAACAGAACTGTGCTTTTACCATAGAATACTTTAGACATTTATCTAGTTCATGATGTTGGATTCTTGATAATACGCGGATTTCGGAGGCGTGACACAACGACTCAAATATGGTACATCCTATGTACATTATAAGACCATCGTATAGAGTAAAACAGCTACGAACTGTATTTTATTCTCATTTAATTTAGTGGTTATTTTGATCTGCTATCATAAAATAACGCATTTTGTTAGATCTAATTTAATCAAACAACAACAAATTCCCCCCTTTATAAAATCGGCAAATACAGCGAGCTGTTTACCAACTTCCTGCTTCGAATTAATCGCGTTCTTAGCACACGCACACGTGGCAACTGCGGCGTTATACGAACAACGCCTACGCCGGCGACTTTGTGTAGGGCACGCTCACGCGATGACCATACGCACTGAAGGTATTATTATTCGAATGAAAAGCCCCGTCCTAAACTATATACCATTGTCTCATTTTATAGTGCGTATCGGCCAAAAACCAATTAAATTACCTTTTGACATCCAAAACCACACCCACTAGGCCTATATAAAAATATACAATACACTTTTCACTACCGACTTTGTTTGACATATTCTAAAGCTATACGAACACCATTATCAATTGCTGCTTTCGAGAATACACACTTTTAATCAAATTATCAATACATCTTTTTCACATGCTCAGAAGCGAACTGCAGCGTGTGTCAATATATTCTGGTCCCGTTTTCCACAAAATTATTGACATTATTTTGTGGTCAAAATATGCCTACTTTTAAATAGGATATAAAGGTGTAACCACTTTTTAATACTTGGTGAAATATTCATAACAATACACAATTCCGTGCAATAAAAAGGAAAAAGTACAAAGGTTCCACGGTCACAATGCAACCATGTTGGCAGAATTATTTTGCCACCAATCTCATACAAATCTTTATAACTATTATCATCTTTTCTCGTAAAACTGCTGGTTAGATTTCATTTAACAAGTCAGATTTTGTGTTGTTGTTGCTGAAATGTACATACGAGGGTTATTCAAAAAGTTCTACCTCCTACCTCATATCTTTGCTATTATACAAGCCAGTCGTATGAAATATTCCACAATTGTAGCTTTGAATCTCAGCTACAAAATCATAGTAGATTGGTCTGAATACTCATCTAGATATGCAGTAAAAACTATACTTCCATTTAGTGCGACGGAAACGGGTAAAAAACAGCCAAATGTCTCCTAAGTGCTATTCATTTGGTCAATTCTAAGAGACAAAATGTACCTGTCGGTCAATTACAACCGTTTTAAGTTACAAATATCTCTTGTACAGACTTTAAACGATACAAGTGACTGATTTCTTGGCGAAAAAAGCCCTCTAATTAGCCAGAACCAGACCAAGACAGCAATCAATTGTAACCATACCCTAGATAAGAGAGAACCGCTGCAAAAGTCATCTTTGCTTTTCATAGGAACTAAGAGATATTCATTATACAGGACTAAATGGATATATTTCAAGTCTCTCGAAGATATATTTTTCTATCACTGACTACCTGATTACCTATTCTAAATGTTGCATATAAGGAAAACTGATAAAGTTACTATCATGTTAAGATTTAACATTCGAGGCATCACTATGGCTTGACTTGTAATAACGAACATTTGACTGAATATCAGTATTCCAGTGTGCTAAAGGCGTAGCAATACATTCGAGTTGATATTATATCATTAGCAAGCTACAATGGTTAATATTGCCTACAATCTGATTTATACATGATAGTATAGCATTATATTCAGAAATCATCCATTGTTATTTATTTTCAGTATTTAAATCGGGCGGTTATACCTAATCATACAATACGGAGAGAAAACGAAAAAACATGTATTTATTTTGGGGTAATTTTCCGTGTCCGTTGTCCAAAATCTCTCTCTGGCTTTGATTGCATCATGACAAAAGTGAAATAGGTATCAATTAGCATTTACTATAGATGTGTAGCTATGATTCAGAGCTATAATCATGACAAATACCATGAGCCTGACATTCATATTAGCGATTTTATGAGTGAGGAGGTAGAACTTATTGAATGACCCTCGTAGGTTAAAGCTAACGATATGTAGTTTTCATTTATCTCTTTAGATTGATACATTTCCGTTTTCGAATTTGATTTTTAAATCAATGAATTCCGGACCCAGATATTTTGACTCACCTGTAAGTTTGACTTCATTATTGCGATCACTACTAATTTCAGTATACTTGCATACAGGAAACACTAGTACGCAGAGGTTCCGGGCTAAGAATCCGATTGAAAGTGACATCAGAATTAAGATAAAAGCCCATACATATTACAGTGCAACAGAGCATAAAGTTCCAAAAGTGCATGTTATTGAAATTACGCTCTAATTCAAAAAGTAACATATGTAAGACAAGGAGACTATATCATATTATAGAATACAGCTTGGTGATTTAATGTCATAGAGAAAAAAAATGGTTTGACCTTATTTGCATATAATTAGCATATTATAAAGAAATACATTACAAATTTGCTATTTGGAATTTCCAGCAAAAACTATAAATGCTATTAACACCAAAGTTACAGGAAATGAAGTTCCCATCATTGCCAACAATACTGTCTGAGAAAAAGTTCACATTTATCTTTACTTTTAACAAAAACCCAAAATCTGTCTTAATTAAGCTTAATTAATGACCAAACTCGTTGAAATTATTAAGTAATACTGTGTATCCAAACCAGACTTGCATGGTATCAAATTAAAGGTAAAGATGTGCTTAAAAGAATGGTCTGAGCAGATAATTCAATATCCCTTTAGTATTTAAAATATCGTCCTCCAAACATTTAGTATGTTTAAAAAGAGAAAAAAACACATGTAACCACTATTTCATACAACTGTACACAGACTTGGCAACAGTCTATTAATACTTGTGCAGCCATGCACGCAAACAATGGAAGGAATATTCAAGGACATGACAACGCTAAGGGATCAATGGTTTAAAATTCGCGCTGAAAGAAATTTGCCCGTGTGCAGTCAAGAGTTTAAGCATAATGCATGTATGTTACTTTAGGTGACCGTGTGCTAACATGCATGGGTGTACAAACAGGTATCGTGTTAAAGGCCTGCACTAAGTCTAAATAATAATAAAAAGTTTAAATAGTCAAGGCCATGAAAGGAAGTAGGCAGTAGCTGGTTGGATTAGCGTGTATGGATAATCAGGGACAATCGAATGGAGGGACTAGAAACGACCTATGGTATCGTTACATCATTGTATTCAATTACAAAAAAAAGAACAAAACATGCGTGTTGCGGGTTTAGCTCTAGTAGTTGCGGTGTGTTTTTATTTAAGGAACTCAAAGGTTGCCCTATAATCTTTCGAAAAATGATAAAAATATAATTTTCCAAAAAACTTGGGCCTAGGTCAAACTGAATACATTTTATACGTGATTTGTTCAATAAATAACGTTCTAGTGTTAATAATAATCGGTATATTTGAGAAAAATGTGATAATTTTAGATTTATAAAAAAATTGAAAACATGCTAGAACAAAGAAATTAATATTTTTCCTGGGAAGTTTAAACTATACACATTTAGTTCCTATTGAATTCAATATCCAAATTAATCGGAAAATGATGTTCTTTGATGATATATATTTGCATTTCTAGAGTATAGTAGTTCAGTAGGAATTGCACAGGTATGTAGTCAAGTGGATATCTTCACAATTATGACATGACCGTGAAGTAGGGTAAAAATGCAATTTTATTGCTGAAAATGTTACATGAGGGGGAATGTCTAGATTCAGATTTTTTTTTTATTGACGTCAAGCCACGCCCTTTTCGATAATGTTATATTTATGACAAATATAGTTGGTCTTATAAACAAAATATCATGTTTGGTATCAAATTTAAGCTGTTGACTCCTGGAATACATATAAAATGATATAATAAATACATACAAAAGTCAAAAGAGGTCAAACGTGATTAAAATGTATTCATACATGTCATGTTACCTGTAATTTCATGTCACCTGTAATTTCATGTCACCTGTAATTTCATGTCACCTGTAATTTCATGTATCGTACATAAAACGCTATATCCTGCCTGTCTATTTCAAGATGTGATACTTCATCCATGGTACAAGTAAAACTGTCAAACTGTCAATGCCTGTCTCCATACACATCAGGTGCTTGTTAGTAATATATTTGGAGTTAGAGGCACATCAGCATACTGATAATTATTTCTTTTGAAAACGTTCAAATATTTAATACAAGTAGATTGAGACTATGGTCTTCATTATTTGTGGTTATTTTGTTTAATTAAAACCGTGCCTTGTTGAAGGGCAACAGTATATAATACTTCACAATTCCACCCTCAGAACATAAGAAACCTCTATAGTCTATACTGCAGTTACCGGTATTCTCATTATATTACTTCTCCTACATCTTACATATGAATAGTTGCGTACAGGCATGTAAAAACAACATTAGGCCTCATTAATTTGGAAACACTGTGAGATAGCATAACATTGCGGGTAAAGTGATTCAAAATAAGCTGGAAATAGAAGCAAAGACTTATATTTTGAAACTAACAACATTGAGAACAGCTAAGACACTAAAAATGCTAAGATAAAAACGATTGCGTCATTAGCCTGAATTTGAATCTATAGGCCGTGCTTTTTAAAACATCTTGTGTTTGGTATGACATTAAAATTTCATACCAAACACAAGATGTTTGTGTTGCAAATATATTTGTCATTATTATAACTGTCATTATTATGGCTTAAGACGTCAATAAAAAAAAGTTGCCCAAGAGTACCATTTTGGTACCCGGTGGTGTGAATCTAGACTTACTCATCCATGATTTTCAGCTATAAAATCACATTTGTACCCTACTTCACGGTCATGTCGAGCTTTCACCCGACTAAGGGTCCATCCGTATCGAGCAAGACACACAGCGACTCGTGCAGTATGATTGCTGAGATTTGTACCAGTGCCCATTCATGAATGTATTGTGTATGCTTGCTCAACTGATGATATTTGTACCCCCGCAACACGCATATTTATATAATAGTACAATAGTTTCTTGTCCCTCCATTTGATTGTCCCTGGGATAATCAAGTATTGGCCAATCCGAAATCAGGTTTAACTAGACATAAGCTGCGATCGGAGATCGCGGATATTAGTCTAGCGGATTTGGTAGTTAGAGAGCGGGGATGTGCGTATTTGTTGGAACCAATCAGCGTTCAGTTTTGATTTTAAAAACCGAACTATTGTATATGCGTACGGTCAACAGGAATATGTTGGCCAATTCTGACGATCCTAGGTAATTTCACTAAATTGCAACGGCGTTTTAAGTGAAAATCACTTTTTGACCCCTAGTGACCTTTTCTTGACCTTTGACCCCAAACTTATGATTGACTTTTTTTCTTGGCTTATCAATGCGCGCAAGAAAATAGTAGTTCCGTCAAAATCGGAGCATGTCTTAAGATTTTCACTTGTATAGTTCAATGACCTCTAGTGACCCCGTGTGACATGTCACTTTTAGTGGAGAAGGACCCTATATGAACATGGATGAGAGGAATCTTTTGACTAATTCTGACAATCATAGGTCATTTCCTCTCGGACAAGTAGCATTTTGAGTGAATGGAGAAAAATTTACATTTTGACCCCTAGTGACCCCAAATATTTTATTGTACATGCGTACGGTCAAAAGGAATATGTTGACCAATTCTGACGATCATAGGTCATTTCACTAAATTGCAAATGCGTTTTTAGTGAAAATCACGTTTTGACCCCTAGTGACCTTTTCTTGACCTCTGACCCAAAACTTGTAATTGACTTTTTTGCTTGGCTGATCAATGCGCACAAGAAAAAAGTAGTGTAGTCAAAATCAGAGCATGTCTTAAGATTTTCACCTGTATAGTTCAATGACCTCTAGTGACCCCGTGTGATATGTCACTTTTAGTGCAGGAGCAACCTATATGAACATGGTCAAGGGAAATCTTTTGACCAATTCTGACAATCATCAGTCATTTTCCCTCGGACAAGTAGCATTTTGAGTGAATGGAGTGAACATTTACATTTTGACCCCTAGTGACCTTTTCTTGACCTTTGACCCAAAACTTATGATTGACTTTTTTTCTTAGCTGATCAATGCGCACAAGAAAAAAGTAATCCCGTCAAAATCGGAGCATGTCTTAAGATTTTCACCTGTATAGTTCAATGACCTCTAGTGACCCCGTGTGACATGTCACTTTTAGTGCAGGAGCAACCTATATGAACATGGTCAAGGGGAATCTTTTGACCAATTCTGACAATCATCAGTCATTTTCCCTCGGACAAGTAGGGTTTTGAGTGAATGGAGTAAAATTTACATTTTGACCCCTAGTGACCCCAAATATTTTTTGATTTTAAAAACCGAACTATTGTACATGCGTACGGTCAAAAGGAATATGTTGACCAATTCTGACGATCATAGGTCATTTCACTAAATTGCAAATGCGTTTTAAGTGAAAATCACGTTTTGACCCCTAGTGACCCCTGTGTGACTTTTGACCCCTTATGCTTTGAAACCTGAGTAGTGGTGCACACAAGTGTACTTGTGACCAAGTTTGATCAAAATCGGCCCAACGGTTACGGCGCAGGATGTCAGAGGTCAGAAGGCCAAGAATTAGAAGAAGAAACAGGACGAATACAGTATATTAGTCGTTTCTCGACTAATATAATAAGAAATGTAACAATGCTGATAATCATACAAGGACACGAAATAGCACTTTAAAACAAAGCTGTTTTAATGATGTATGATACACATACTTAGGATTGAAATGTTCATTGTTGTACAACAATCAGGAGGCACTACATTTATAATTCAATATTTGGAACTTTATGCTCTGTTGCACTGTAGGACTGGGCGTAAATAGGAAAGGTATTTTGTTCAATTCGGCCATGGTCAAAATGTATTCCACTTGACCCCACATGATCAAATAAGCACTTTAACATTTTTTCGCAGGGGGTATTCATACCACACCACTTCCCTTTATTCCCCTATAGGGGAATACATGGTAAAATTGCAAAATTAGTGTGGCAAAATTAGGTTCAACAACTCCCCCATACCTTAAGTACAGTAACAAAGCGTTGTCGATTTGAGATAAACCCGCTGTTCATATGCAAATTACTAGGATGGCGAACCTTATTTGGAAATCATTTTGCATTATGCATCGATGCAAAATTGTAAACAAACAAAAATTGTTCGCAAAATGTGTTTATTTGTTCGTGTTTATTCGGCGTATAAATGCATTTCGCATGCAATCCTTAAAGTTAGCAAACAGCTTTATATACCAAAATGTAGCTATATCTCTGAGGAAAATATTTTTGGCGAGGGCCATATGTCACGGCTCACTCCTAAAGCCACAATTTTAGACCGAACGATCGCTACCCAGCATAAAAGAATCGCCATACCATCGCGCGGTAAAATGACACCCTATCTTCCAATGGACCGTACCACTATTGAAATGGAGGGGTGTGTTTTGATTTGATACAAATATTCTATAAACATATCAAAATGTGTTATGTAAATTGAACGTATGCTTGATTTAATTTTTCTCTGAATGTTAAAGGTGGTGTGTGAATAAAAAGGCTATTTACAAAATATTTTAAATTTCACAATTACTTGCGAAATAATTTGTCTTCTCTAATGTTTACCTTTTGTAACCCAGCCCATTCAGAACTTTCCTCGCCCATTTACAGGGAACGGACGATGTCCAAATAAGGGCCTAATTATTATAATAAAACTTAAACATTTTTATTTATTTTAAAGAGCAGCTATTTTTTATGTCAAATTAAGCTAATTAAAACACGTTTTTTTAACTTATTTTCATCAATTATCCAAAACGCTATTCACATATGAATGATGTTAATATGTTTGGTCGTTGTTGAACGGGGTTCAACAAGGTCTTCGTCGTTGTTTAACTTGAATCGACAACGGTAAGACGGGTTTATTTTGCTCGGGCAGCTAAAGCTGCCTTCGCAAAATCAACCGGTCTTACCGTTGTCGATTCAAGATAAACAACTCCGAAACCTTATTGAACCCCTATTTTTTCAACGGCAAGGCTACAAACGCTGTTTACTTACAATTTCAGATTATAAGTAGTATAGGTGTTAAATTTTAGAATAATGAAAGTATATTGTATAATAACTATTCCTCAAATAATTACGGCTAGTCAAATGCTAACTTTTAAAAACTGTTATAGGCGGCGTTCGCGGGGAGAAGGGGGAGGGGACATGTCCCCTATAATGTTTCATGTTGGGACATCCCCCCCCACTAATTATTACATGACGTGTTGTAACGTCACACTAAACCTTATTAGTGTTACAATTGCCAATGATTTTGCGCTTCGCGCGAAATAGTTTGAATAGCTTGAATAAGCTTGTCACACAAGATGGCCTCGGGAACGTTTTTCTGGACCATTTTTTTAAAAATGTTGCGCGCATTTCCCCCTAAATTTAACTATATCGAAATTGGGTTTACCTCCCTCATTATATTTGTTGCTTCCGCCGCAACAGGGATGGGGATCTTTCATGAAACTAATGGTAGAATATTGTTTTCATCAAGGTGAAACTGAGACTCTCAGGGCATCGCTCCCAAAAAGCAAAGCATTTCTGCACAATGGCAACAGATTGGAATCTGATCAAATCGATGCTAGAAAGAATGCATAATATTATGTATATTTCAGAATACAAAAAATGGAAATAGTTATTGGCTTTAAAACATCTATTCTGCACCATCATGACGTTTACGCATGACTCGATAAAATTACAAATTCAGGGAAATGTGGATGTATCAATATATCAACATTATCGGATGCATCAAATCACGTTTCATAAAGCATTTATAAGTGTTCAGGGTAAATCATAACTCGTTAAAAAGGTCGTAGATACTGTTTCAATATCCAACACGGGATTGAGCTAATTATATAGATAACACCTGAATTGTTTATTATCACTCCCGCGTAATCGTAGCCGAAAGAGATTTTACCAACGTTATTAATAGTAGGGTATCAATGTTTGTGCTACTTTTCCATACAAAAACAATATATGCGGGTGATGTCGAATAATATGCAAGCGGACGAGAATGGTGTATCCTTGTAAACTAATATGTAATGGTCGTATGCCTTGAGTTGGGACCTCTGTGTGTGACATATGCTAAAAATTGAAAAATCAGAAATGGTTTTTGCTTAAAACAGTTATAGCATTAACATTATACATAGGAGTATAAGGAAAGTATACATTTCCTGAAAGCATACAAATTTCCAAATCTCACAATGTTAATATCGAGGTCATTATACATGGTGGGTAGACAATAAATAAATGGTGAGTCAAAAAGATTGCAATAGTGGAAAGAAGCCATTTTGTTTTCAAAACCAAAATGAATTTGAACACTTTTTAAACGTTGCAAGAATGATGTATTTAATCCTAACTTTGTGTGAAAAAATGAAGTCGATCGCATTTTCGTTTGTCTTTGGTGACCCTCCTTGCTGCACAACCAAATTTACCTGTTTGTCCACGAGCACAGTAATTTTCATTTGAAATGGCACACATTGCATTTTCATATTTGAATATCCCGCCAACAAAAAAATGTCAGTTTTTTATTAAAATTTGGTACATTGTACGCTTTCATAGCATGGGTATGATTATAATTGATTATGCTAACTCACATGTAAACAAGAAAGGATGCATCAAATTCCAATAACATCACAAATGAACTCAAGTTTCCAAATTTGAATGAGAGGCACATTTTGCGATCTGGTGCATATTTTAGGTATATCGTGGACAAACTTGTGAAATTGGTGCACTGGTCAAAAGGTTCACCAAAGGCAAACGGAAAATGATATTGACTTCATTTTTTCATACAAAGTAAGGATTAAATACATCATTCTTGCAACGTTTAAAAAGTTGTAAAATTCATTTTGGTTTTGAAAACAAAATGGCTTCTTTCCATTATTGCAGTCTTTTTGAATCACCCTGTATGGTGCAAATATGAAGAAATCCACTAAAAATACAACATTTTCACTGGCAATTTTCATACCTTGAAGTTAAAATTATAATTTATTAAGCTGCATAATTCAAAGGTATACACTATTATTACAAAGAAAAATGTTTCCACCTTTGTCTTTAGTTATAAATGATACCTTATACAGGGTGGTTACAATTTGTAACAATATAAGTATTTGAAAACGTATTTCTGAAATAAAGTTAACCGTTATCATACTTTAATAGTGTCATAATGAATTTAAAATTGACGTTTTGTAATAACATTGCACCGAACCCAAACATATGACCAATAATCACCATGTCATACAAGGTGTAACAAGTGAAATGCACAAGTATGTATATCGAGTCCTCAATCCACGCTTTTCTTTACTTTTTGCTTCTATTTTGATGAAAGCAATGATAATGAAATGAATTAAAACACACATGAAAAGATCATGTTACAATTAGAAATGTTGCCTGGATATACAGACAAAATCTAATATGGCCAATAACATCATCTACAGGGTGTTACAAAATAAATCACATGCGATCTAACGGAGCGCTTATTTTGATAACAATCTGTTTTCTTCAGTTTACTGCCATAACAATTGGTATTCAGTAATAGTGCAAGTACCTTTGTCCGACAATGATCAACAGACTATTAACAATGACACCGATGGACTCACGCCCCCACCAAGGCTTCCCACATGATCCAAGGGCGGCTCCAAAGGAGGGTGTGTGTTGATGTGCCCCCCTCACCCATTGCTCAAATATGTCGGCAAAATCTGCCCTATTCCTCAAATCTGTCGGCACAAACGAGCTTCCGTCGGTACATTTGCGATTGTGACCATGAAAATTCTGTAAAAACAAAATTGTCAGTGGGGGTGCTTTCAGTAACGTGCGCAAAGGTGGTGGGGCCTGTGTGGCCGCTGATTGGTCATTTGTTGTTGACTGTGCTTTGGTTTTCCTTTGCGATTTTTGACCGTGTGAATTTTTTTGATCCTACCGCCCCCGCCCCCCCCCCCCTCCCCCCTCACGTGAAATTCACTAGGTGACCAAAAAATTGGGGCTACCTTTTACTATTTTTGGGGGTGCTTGTCGGCAATCGGGCCCTCTACACCGCCCCCCCCCCCATTCAAAAGGTTCTTGGGTCTCAGGTTCCTGGCCACATCTCGCTACGCGCCGTGAATCTTCCAAAATTGATAAAGATGTCACAAATCCTTGACAAATTTAAAGATTGCGCGCATGTAATATGCACACCGTGTCACCGTATATTAGAGGTTGGGACGTTGATGCACGAGATGTACACGCGGGCTTTTTGAACTCATATACCTTGTAATGTTAGGCTGTTATTTGTCTGATTATAGCAAAGTAAACATACCACACGTACAGAATGTAAAAGGGACTTGTTGGGCTGGTATCGCAATATCTATACTGTTTCACTCCATGAAGTAGTAATTTGTTTAAACATGTTATGCACAAGTGTATGAATTGTTATCAGTATAAATAAATTAATCGGTTTACTCCTAAACCGTACACAACAACCAATCTAATGTATCTGACATTCTACCTAGCATGTCAATGAGTGATGTATGGAGTATTTCATTGCGTGTCTGTGAGATTTAGCTCCTCATCCTCTGCGGCTCTCCATAGCACTCATGTTAACTCCTAATCGGTACACAACTGCCCGATCTCTCTGGCATTCCACCTAGTATGTATATTGATTATCAATAAGTGAAGTGAATGAAGTATTTCATAGCGTGTCTATGAGCGTGTTTCTGCTGGGGCACTAGGGTTTCAATCGGTCAGTTTTTAATCCCCCTGTTTCTACTCGCGAAAAGTTACCATTAAGTTTATCGATCTTAGTCGATGGGCCACGACATTTGACCTTTTGTAATACCAAACAATGCCACCGCACCTGAAAAAGATTGCTTCACAATGTGTATAACCCAGCGTGCGCAAACCGCTAAGATTAATCGCCTTTCTGCTTCTATTGGGTATATTGCCGATTATTGCCGAATATTGCCGGTTCCAAACCTGGTTTGTGAAGGTTTTTGGGATTATCAAAAATACGATTATTGCCGGGTTCTGCCTGTTCTTCCCCAGCAGAAACACGCTCTATGAGATTGGCTCCTCCTCCTCCAAATCCTCCCCCTCATTCACCAGCACCCGTTGATCAATCAATTGGTCTCAATTAAAACTGAAATAATTAAGACATTATGTTTTAGATGGTATGGAAAGAACACTTATTGTGCTTTGTTATGACACCAAATTGGTTATTTTATGACGAGAAATATAGAAACGGTGATATCATAAACATCATTAACAGCTGAGTGATATCATAAACATCATTAACAATTATAAGCGCAAAAGTCAACTAAATCGAGAACAATAATATTAGTTGAAAACAAGAGTCGGTAACAATCGGGTCTCAGTTTTGCTATCGTTAAATATAGGAGATAACCCAATTAAAACCTAAAAGTACAACTTAACAAAAAGAGTAGGTTACATCCAACGGATGTAAACTATCCATATTCATTTTGATAACAGAAATACCTATAATGACATTAAAATTGAATGTCAAATTCCATTTATTTCTTATATTGTGTTAACCCTCCACCCCCTAAGAATTTTCGCCGATTGAGCTAACACGTAAAGGACAGTGACCTAGGGCGTCTAGGTGATCGCTCTTTCCTCCCTTGCACCCATTTTGACGAAAAACGATTGAGCGTACCACCTTACCCGGGGGTAGGGTAAGCCGTCAAAGTCCGATAGTTAATGGGGTGGGAGGGGTGGGGGTTGCCACCTTACAATTGTTTTAATCACCATTTTGAAAAATATCTTAATTGTATGGTCCTGAATATTAAAGTATATATCAGAAACACCATATTCCTCACTTATAAGCAAAAAACCGGGTGAAATTTCGATATTTGGAACTTTTTTGGCGAACATTTTAATTTTGGCCTATATTCAATACAACTATTGAATTTACGGCCGAGTGCATCAAACTGGCGTAACTTAATAGGGAGGTAAGCTAATTATGCCCTAACTGTAGCGTAACTTACTAACGATGTAATTCTGAGAGCAAAACTGGCGAGTAGCACCAGAATAGTAACTAGCGAGGTAAATATTTACATTAATCAGCATCGTTCCCTTACAAAATTAATTGTCGCATGCGTCAAATGTGTGTACATGTATCAAACAGCAATCATATTGACACGAATAGTTTTCCGTAGAATTATAAAAATGTGTCGTCAGTCGCTACGTCAAGCGTTGATTTAAATACGTGAATAATGCAACATGTCATACCACGTCCAGTCGAGCAATGAAAGTCCGTGATAAATGACGCCATTTTTGTGTTCGAAAATTTCAAAGTTTGTTACCGTTCTTTCAAAAATAAGGACTATAATTACATTACAAACAAATTTTGTGCGAGAGTAACATAGAAATAATTGTATAAAATGGCAAAATGTCACGATAAAAATTCGTTCATTGTAAATAAATGGATCAATGGTTAAATAATAAAACTAGCACAGATACACTCGGCGATCTCTGTGGCGTGCGCATGTTGCCTATGTGTATTCCTTATTTTTCTTTTCTTTTTTCTTTTTTCAAACTTGATGGTGGATTATTGCAACATCATTTTTGTCAACTGTGTATCCATTATAAAGGTCAACGCGTTTACAGTTTTATATTTTATTTATTTTTCTATCATTTATCTCTTGATTGCTTTATTTAACTTCTATAAATATATGTATAATATTGTTTTTTAATAATGCACAGTAATCAAATAAAGAGAGGAACTCATGGTTTGGAATAGTAGAATTTAATCTCATAATAGCTCATCGACATGTAGGAAAATGATATTAACTCTCCAACTAGACTGCACTACACTAACACTACTACTGCACACAACAAACAATGTAAATTCCCCCTAGCATATATATATTAGAATATTTCCAAAAATATTTGATAGCTTTATATAATCTTTAGCTAGAAAGATGCACCCAATAGTTAGGCACATTTTCATACCAAAATTGTTGGCCTTGAGGCAATGCAATGATAAGAAATTGTGCCATTTATCAATTTTTATACAGAAAAAGGGGCACTTTAAAGGACTTTACTTATCATGATTGACACAGGGACTACAAAACAACAATGAGACACTTAGGACCTAATTGGAAGATTAAGATCCACCAGACAGGTAGATTGATGCTACAATGGCATGAAGACAAAGGAGCACAGAAGGACTTGACTACTGGCTTATCAAAAATACCCTCAAAATTATAATTGAGGGAAATAGATCAATAATAGATTTGACTTGAGTGTTCAGTTAATCCAAGCAATTTATTTTTGGATTAAAGTCACCTACTGTATTTCCTCGACTAATTATGTCAGCGTACACCATGCAAACCTTTTAGCATCTCGATAGTTGCATCAACATAACGTTATGCTCCAACGGTCAGATATAAAATTTAGCGTAAATGACTCGCAAGTTACCAGCTGTCACGGTCGTTTTTAAGGGTAATACTAATGCTCATTTATACTGTGTACTATTTGTTTGGCGCACGCGACATTAAAACGTAATACCGTCAGCCCGCGTATCGATACGAGGGGCTATTCTTAGTAACCAGGTAACGGTCGCTAGCAACGCGATCGGGAATGTTACCGCGCAAAATTCAAAAGTCTGCATAGGCATTGTATCATCAGACAAGCCACACACCAGATGTGTTTTCTCATCTCATGATTGTTCGATTGCATCGGACGTTAATAAAATATTAAGCAAAAGGTAGCTAACAAATGTATACAGTTCCATAATATGCAGACGATTAAGGGTTAATCAGCCGTAGGAAGAAAAGATAGAGATGCGAAGATACACAACCATTAACATTGTATTTTCGTGATTGGTCATTCATCTATGATATATGAATGGTATACGCTAAACTTTTGTATATTTAATTTAGTTTTTCCGTATTAATTGTTATAAAATGCGAATATTATTCAAGTGAATTCTACCATACATTTTACTCCATGATCAATAAATAGTATTAACATGTTGTATATAAAAGACGTCTCTGTACTTACCGGTTTCAGAATCACCATTGAAATGTATAAACCGTAATCGCAGAACAATAAACATTGAAATTACAAGTGAGATTTGTACTGATCCGTATCAGATTATTTGAGGACAAGTTTTTGTATTATATCCTTAAATCAATTTTGGATCTCGTTAAATGGATTCTTGTGTATAATCGGATTGTATTATACACGTAGTGTACGAATAAAACGGGAACATTGATTGAACTAAATGATCCATTGAGCCAGCGATTAGTGTGATATTTTATGATAGAATTATGTTTTACACATTAAATAAATGTGTGCCAGATATATAATTGGATACGTTATTATTATTGGACATGTTTGAGTTGTGTTCATTTATTTTAAAGACCTTCAATCTGGGTCCGGACTTGGCATCACACGTTCAATATTTGGATTCCAAATACGAGAGCATCCCACTACTATTACGCATTATTCTACTTACTACTACTACCGTAACTATCAGGTGTTTAACGCGAAAAGACAATCATTACTCGGACATCGAAAAGTACTGAATCTGGTAATCGCGGGAAAGCGTTTCATTCATATGGAGAAGTTACATCATCAACGTTGCCACATCATCGTTTGTTCACGAATATATACGGTATTTCGATAATGATATAAGCTCTGAATGTCCACAATAATTTACATATGTATGTGTGAAAATGTTAAATGATGATCTGATGAATTGTACGGGTAATATTGATTTGTATGTAACATATGACATATAGTCCTTTATAGAAGGATTGATTAACTGTTGTGAAACAAATATGTTATCTCGATCATCGTAACTCCAGTGAATAATGATTTGATAATCTATTTGGATACTATTGGATTGCACATTATAATATACAGTCCTTACATGAGGGTAAATTTATTAAGATATTAACTGATAATATGTTCATTTCTCTAACTACAGAAAAATATTGATTGACCTAATGATCTATGTCGATACAGCTGTATATGTTTTTTGAGGATATATATATATATATTGATTAAAAAACGTGATATTTGAATATCATATGATCGTGTTCCATTATCTTGTATAATCCCTGGTGTTTACATCAAGGTTCCAGTATTATGATTAGGACAACTACTATTTCAAATAATGAAGCTGACACTAGCCTAGAAGCTTACCACGGTTTGGTGCTCTTAATGTTTTTTTGATTACGCCTCAGTTACTAGCGAGGTAGCGCTATTCTTCAGCTACTCGCCATTGGTGTACTCGGGCGATTGTGTAATAGAGAATCTCATCCTATCTGAAAGAGCGAAATAAACACATAACACGCCGTTCCGCGCCGCGCCGCTGAATCGAACTAAAAGGAAGCAAGGATATTTACCGGCGCGGGACTCGAAGGACAATCAAAACCGCAAGCGGCACGGCTTGATGTAAGTTTATTTCGCATTTCAGTTTGAAAGAGTTTCACTATTGTACTGTACTGTATATACATTTCCGCTCTGTATACCTTCGGATACCCTGATTGTGTTTCTCTGCACTGTTTCAGTTGGGACTGGTTTTCGTATTGTATATTGAATTTAACCATTGAAAAAAAATACTGAGATAGCAACGCCAGACATTTGCTATTTGTTGTTCCTCCTCCATCATAATAGATTGTTATCACTGCATTGTGTATGTTAGTATGATAGAAAAAAATATTTCATTTAATGTAATTGAATATTCGAATAAGTATAGTTAACATCAACCCAATCTTTCAATCTTTTAATTCCTTTAACTCATTTTATCATCACCTTTTCAGCGATGGCCTTAGAAAATTGACCTTCGGATAAGCAATTTGATGAAGCAATAAAACTAAATTGCGAACAAATTTCCTGGACGGATGTACAGCACCCGGAAAATTGACACTGGATTCTCCCTTACGGCACGTTCATAATCCTGTCACTGTTTGTTAACCAACAGAATGCAACGATCTGCAGATGGAGAAGGCACGAAAAGCCACCGTAATACACAGTGACGGAGCTAGGTCTTTCATATACGGGAGGGGGGGGGGGGGGGGGGGGGGGGGGGGGGGGGGGGGGGGACAACAAAATAAAGTTAACCGACAAGAAAATGTGCTATTTTAACACTAATGTTGCCATTATTTATATAAACTTTGGCCTCTGTCGACAGGCCAGCAAGCCGACCGTTTGAACTCAGCCGACGTATATCAATATTGAGGGCCACGTCCCCACCCTTCACTACTTGTAATATGACTTGCACATGCGCTAAAGCATGTATCCCGATAACACTTCCGCACTCCACTAGCTAATAGCGGTAGAAGAGCAAACCAGAACGACAACTTCATCGATGTTTCATATTATTACGTTTACGATAATGGTCACAGGTCACTATAGGTATATCAAATAAGTTGGGCCGTTTCAAAAAATCCTTAAAATCGTGATACGTGTCTCTATTTTAAATAGAAGTTGTCAAAAAAACATAACATTTTTGGTATCATATTAAAGACAATTTATCCAGCTACCGAATAAAAAATTGATTAAATCCACATGTTTAGCAACAGTGAAGTTATCAATCTAAACGTCGAGTGAGTCAAGGGTGGGGCCGGTGGATGTGGCGCCCATAGCTTTATAATCGGGGAAAATAGAATTTGAAGGCTTGTTATGTGAGATCTATATATAAAAACAGAGTTGTCAAAAATGTTGATATTGTGTGCTGTAAAGTGCAAATTGTAATTACTGCACTGAAAATCAAGGTTATGTTGAGTAATTATAGCCGTTTTAGCTTGGTATTTTAGATGATCTTCAGTATATAGTAACTATACATGACAAATAAAACATACAATTGCACAAATGTCATTTTGTAGTTCAATTGTTCTTCTATTTGAGTCAGATGGTATGAAGGGCATTATGCATGGCTGAATGCACTTCCATATCTTATCACAAAGTAAAACAAACCTTTGTATACAGCTGCTGGGTGCAAATCAATTCAAAGCAGGGTTTCAGTTTCAAGATTCAAGATCAATAAATGAGCATTGATTCGTGCTTGGGTGTCAAGATCTGGATGTTTTTATACCCACCGGTTTTGATTGGCTCTATAATGTTTGCATGCGGGCTGTTTGAAAATCATACCGTAACATGTGCTGTGCAAAAAGACAGAAGGTGCGTAGGTATGGCTGCAAAAGGATTATTGAAATGCCCTGTTTATGGCAAACAGCTTCAACGTAAGTCTTTCGCAAGACATGTCGATAGTCATGAAGGTAGAAAGCATATTTGTAGGGAATGCAATAAAGACTTCTCAAGAAAAAGCAGCCTTCAACGACGTGTACAGTCTCATCTGGTAGGTACAAGTTCTGACCAGTTTCACATCTGTGAGGTTTGTGGCAAAATGAACAGGGATAAATCAAATCTTAAACGGCATTTGAAAAGCCATACAAATGAATCTGTTCAATGCAACAAATGTGCAAAACTATTTATGTCACCCTGTATGGTTCAAAATTTCAAAACGAGTGGTTTGCTACTCTGAGCTATCTTTTGCTTTGGTTGGTATTTGTCAAGTCAAAATAAAAACAAAACTCACAATATCCAACAAAAACATGCTCAAATCCATAACTTTGGATTTAATTTTGATCACCCTGTATCTATTTAGCCTAGACAGATGGTGACTAGTGTTTGTATTATTTATACAGCACCAATATTGGTGTAACAGAACCGTAACCAAGTTGTTTGTTGTTGTTTATTGTCATGCTCTTCATGCAATATGCTAATTACTATACAATGGCTAATTATAATTTTTGACTTTTTATTGTTCCACCCTATATATTTTAACACACCCTGTATAATTTGGTTTGAAAGTATAACCATATAAATCCCTGATCTATAGGCTTTTATATGTCTCTGGACTAAACAATAAATGATATTGTCTGTTAAAACAAAACAGGCGCATTTTGGCATATTCTCTGGTGTGAAACATTTTTGTTTACCTGTTGGTGACTACTGACCTATACTCTCGAGTCTCGACATTCTCATCGGCTTAAATAATCAATATCCCCTGTTCGTTGTTGAATTGTGTTTGTTTGATTGTCTTGTTATATTTTATAATTAGGTGTAAATTCATAATTTATCATGTTTGTCGATGTCTTAGTACATGCTTGATAGTCCTTATCTGGTTTTTAAATAGCGAAGACAGCCATTGTTTGGTACGTCCTAATAATGTGGGTAAAAAGAAGTTGATGTGGTTCATTCAGTAGACAATACACACATCTTCTCTTCCTCGGGTACGATTACGTGTTAGGGATAATACAAAGTCTAATGGTATTCTTATATTTAAATCACGAAGGGATTTTCCCGTAAGATGATATTGGAACCTTATCTACAAGTTACAACGATATACAATGAAACACGCTATCATGTTGAAACGTAATTTGATACATTTAATTTAAAATACAGATGCATGCATATTTCCTTGAATTAGTAATTTGATCGAATCACATTTAAATATCACGATACAGAATAAATGTTAAGCTTAATCATTTCTGATTTACTCAATGTTTTTAAAAGTGAAGTTCTTTACTTCAGCAACTGATAATCCATTCTGTCATCAATTTTCTACGGTTTAAATTTGTTTCCAAGATATAGAAATTAAACGCTTTTTGGGAGCGATACGTAAAGGTTTCAACATGCATTTGATGAAACCAATGTCCTAACATTTTCTTCGTGTATGGAAGTTCCGTGCCGTCGTTTTAGTAACATGCTACAGTTATGGTCTGAGTGATGGCTCTTTAAGGCCCTGTCACACCATGGCGTATCGCCTGAACGTATGCAAACGTATGCAAACGTATGCAAACGTATGCAAAAATATCAAAAATACGTTGGTGTACGTTGGTGTACGCTGATATAAGTTAGGGGTAAGTTGGGGATACGTCGTTTACGTTAAGAGCACGCTGTGATACGCTGTGAAAATTTGGAACACGTCGAGCTCGCGAAAAATGATTGAGCATGCTCAAAATTTCTCGGCGTACTCAACGTGTGCTTAATACGTTCTGCATAAGTTCCCTGCACGTTCCTGGTGCGTTAGACATACGTTGACATACGCTGAAATACGTTAGAGGTACGTTACTCGTAAGTTGGTATACGTTGATGTACGTCGGCTGAAAATATATAGCTATCTAGCATTGATAAAAACCAAAATATTGCAATTTGTTGGGAAGTTGGACGTTCTTGGACTCTGACAATTGTCGAGCTATTTTTGTATACGTCGGCATACGTTCAGGCGATACGCTATGGTGTGACAGGGCCTTTAAGGCCCTGTCACACCATGGCGTATGGCCTGAACGTATGACAACGTATGCGAAATATCGAAAAATACGTTAGTGTACGTTAGTGTACGTTGATACAAGTTAGGGGTAAATTTGGAACACGTCGAGCCCGCGAAAAATGATTGAGCATGTTCGAAATTTCACGACGTACTCAACGTGTGCTTAACTTACGTTCTGCATAAGTTCCCGATAGGTTCGTGGTACGTTAGACATGCGTTTACAAACGCTGACATACGTTAGACATACGTTTACAAACGCTGACATACGTTAGACATACGTTGACATACGCTGACATACGTTAGAGGTACGTTACTCGTCGTAAGTTATAGGTTGGACCTATAGATTTACCCTTCTAGATATTTTAATAGTTATCATCTAGGCTGCGTTTACTTGAACTGGCAACACTTGTCCCGCCGTGTACGAAACTCAATTTCTACAGCGGCATAAGTCACGTGTTCGTTGTACGCCGAGGATACGCTGAGTCCAAGAACGTCCAACTTCCCAACGAATTGCGTAGGAAAAGTCGACATCGGTGATGGAATGGACGTATCCATAGCGTATTGAACGTGTACATAGCGTATGACTTATGTATTGATAGCGTATCACTATAAAGGCCCTGTCACACCATAGCGTATGGCCTGAACGTGGCCTGAACGTATGCTGACATATTCAAAAAATAGCTCGACAATTGTCAGAGTCCAAGAACGTCAAACTTCCCAACGAATTGCGTAGGAAAAGTGAATGACGACCATTTAATTGTAGGTCTATTCTCTAAGTAGGCCTATATTTCAGCTCAGTGAAATAATGTCTACTTTAAATTTGTTTGCGCAACGCGCATGCCTGATGTCCCCCTGGATAAGCCTCTTGTGTCAGGCACCAATGTTTGCAAAGCAATCGACGAATGTTAAAAATAGTTGACGTTTATTTCTAAGGTAGCTACTACTCTAATTGAATTGCATTAAAGTAACGTCTAACCCATACGATGACGTATGTGGTCGAATCCAACGAAAAGTGTACACGGCTAGATTTTTAGGGTCCAGTTTCAAAATGCTTCGATCTCTTTTTCCTTTTCCCCACTCAAAGTCAACATATCAAGCTTGTATGGAAAAGAAGTGCCATCACTAATCTCTCCAATTGACCACGTGGCGGAATGATGAAGTTGAAGGTACACTTCTCAATGTTACCTACAAATACAAGTACCATATTTTGATTAAGTGATGATTATTCCACCTATTTACATATTGCATTCAAATTTGTGATTGTATTGTATTCAGAAGATGCTAATGCTGATAGAAAGTGGACATATTTGTACAGGTACTCATCTTTTTTAGATTCACACAGTTAGGTAGCATTTTCAGGCTCTCAATACTTTGAAACATGAGGTTGAGTCACTTTGTACACTTTCACCAAGATGATTTTAATGAACATTTGTTTTCATGTACCTCAAAGAGGGGGAATGACCCTTCCTGGAAAATTTAGAATTTTGAGCATGCGCCAGAAACTTAAGTACATAGAGGAATGTGGACATTTTGTATTCGTAGGTAACAGTTAATGTATACGTAGGTATAAGAGAAGTAAAACTGTAATAAATTAATGTTGTACTTAATTTATGCTGCATTTTGGGGGTGAAATGATCATGCAGGGTTGTTAACAATATTTGTTTTTAAATAAACATGTTAAAACATGTTTAAATCCTAATATTATGGACATATTCCCCAATAGTTTACTTTAAATAGATACTAGAATATTAATTTAATGTTGAAAAAATATACCATTTCTAAATCTCAGTTGTGTTTTTGAATAGGTTTATTAAGAACAAAATATCAGGCAACAATTTTAAGCATTCCTATAAGAGAAAAACATGTTAAGACTTAAAGCACGGTAGCTAATATTGCAATAATCAAAGTATTCGTAGGTAACACATTTGTTCTCAACTTTTACTTCGTTGACTAAGAACGGTTGGATTCTTTGATTTTACATATGTTTAAGAGGCAAAATTGTACTCGACGTATTTTTTATGCCCTGAATCGCGTGTGAGGGTGAATGTCGTACAGCAAAATAAAAAGGTGTCTTGCTTGACGTTAAAAGTTGATAATATAAGAATGTGCGCTCAGCACTGCTTTTACAAAGCAATCAGAATTACGTAATATTCAACATTTGAATAAAAAGCAAGATTAACCAAATAAACATTAAAATTATATAAAACTATGTTCCTATTTCTAAGATATAAAAGAAAACATCCTAAACATCAATAAACTCACTAGGCCTATTATACTGTTAGTATTATTGATCATCTAATTTGGTTAAGGAATGTTGATTAAAATTAATTTACACATGATAATTACGGCAGAAAATGTTTTATTATGCTAACGTATCTGATCATCTAATTTTGTAAGTGTATTTCTTGCTTGACTTTCAATTATTAAGAATGTGCGTTTAACTTCTACAAAACAGTCAGAAGTGTGAAATATTTAACATCTGATACAAGGCAAGATGATGACAACATACATATCGTACTGGGTTAAAATTTCGTAAAGGTATAGTTAAACAATCAATTAACTCGCTAGTATAATATTCTTACTCATCTCATTTGGTAAAAAGCATGTTCATCATTAAAACTAAACATAATGAAATATTAAGCATATAGAAACATTTTAAGTAAGATACCTCTGATCGTTCAGCCTTGTAATCTCTACTTAACAAGTTTAGTGGATCTTGTTGTATTCTTTGTGTAGTTAGTTCTTCATCTCTCTCTTGTCACGAGAATGAATATCTAGTAGAACAGAATTACTCTTTGTTTATTATAGGACATTTTAGAATGTTAAGAATGAACGTTTCAGTTTCCGTGTGAATCCAAAGTATTGGATCGAATCAACTATTGAACATTTCCTCGAGCCATCATTAATTAGAAAGCAAGTGGTTTTCTTTTAGCAAACGGTTTAATTTGCCTGTAATTCATAATCTTGAATGTCAGGTTATTTGTTTTAAGCAATAAAACAACCGGTTGTCTTCCTCAATTTGTTCTAAATGAAGGAGGCAAGTGAGTCTTCTAGCAGTTATCATTTTGAATAGCTGTTTTAAACACGAAAGCCAGATCGCTTTTTAATTCATTTAATATATACTTTGAAATAATTTCATATCAGACCTTATATTATATATATAAGTTTAATACGAGCCGAACATGTTCAAAGTCTAGAATATTCAAATGTCGTGCATTTCAGTCCACAGCGCGCGGAATAAAGCACATACAACTTACAGCAAGACATCCAGTTGTCAGATTAGAATTAAGATATAATTTCCTAGTTTGGAATTTGTATCATTCTAAAAGTCGTACATAGTAAGTTTTTATCGAGTTTCAACCGGAGGCAGATTCCGTTTGACATAGAATCACCAATATGAAATATTTTGTCAGATGTAGACAAAATAGGAATTTTATGTTTAAAAATTCAATGTTGTTTGATTTAAAAACACTAATCTAATAGGTTTTGCCACGACAGAGATATTTTCAGGCATGTGCCTTTCATTGTGATTTTCTTTTAAATCAACCACTGCTTATATAGTTCAATTACACTAATTAATGAATGTCGGAAGCATTATTCATGAACAATTCTTGATTTGAGACTGAAATCAGTTAGGCCTACCCTTGATTACCTCCCACCTTTAAAAAAAGGGGAAATGTTTTACTACATTTCTTGTTCACTTAAAATACGTTTCGGTGACATTACACAACCTGCCCGAGCAAAAATGAAGCAAGTTATTTTATATTTGTGACACATGAATTCCATTTTCAAATACAACTACAATAATGGCCAATATTATGTACCTCAGTAGTCACTTCTCTGCAATTCCAGAGGAAGTTGGTTAACTACGTATACATCATATCGACAAGCTGGTTTAAAACAATATTACGCACCAAACGATATTATTCCCGTCTTATACATTCCTGCTAAATATTTACATAATATAAGGTGCGAATGAAAGCGAAAAACAATACAGGAATTGTACCATGCTCATTAACTAATATATAGGTTACCTACGAATACAAAATGGAATATGAGAAAATTGATTATGAAGCCGAAATTTCATGGATATTATGACTAAATGTACCCATTTTAAGACGATCAACGTGTAATCTATGGATATAAATAACATTCATTCACTCTAACTCCAACAAAAAATATGTTCTCGGCAAAACCAGTGTGATTGCACCATGCATTTTATTTAAATTAACACCTCCTATTTTCATTTAATAAGGGAATATTAATTTTTTCCCTCCAAATATAAATATAATAATATATCCAGTCAGATTGAATGATTGCGCACTGCTTGTATGTAAAATAAAATCATTTAGGGCCAATATGCACCGTGTATATTATTGAATGTTGCCTACATATACATGTTACCTCCGAATACAACATGAAGTCAATGCACGAGAAGCTGTTCCTGATTATTTATATAAACATTAATCACCCCCATTGCGATTTAAATCAACTGTCAGAGGATGTCTTTGCGTGAATAACATAAACAACTACACTAATAGGAGTAACAAGATTGACACATAGGGAGGCTATATTCAATCAACTTTTAAGACAACAACAAATTATTGATGCACTTGTACGCAAACTATAGAATTTTGTGAAAAGTTACTTACAAAAGCTGAAAGATTGATGCAAAACTTCTCTGTGGCTTGCCGAACGCAGCACACATTTCTACTTTATTCCAGTCGATACAAGTATGTAACAATAGACGGAATAACCACGGTATCGTTATTTGTATTTGAAGGTAAAAGTTCATATTTCAAATTTGCCTACGAATACAGCCTTTTATTGCTGATATTTCAAAAAATGTTGCCTTCAAAATGATAAAACTTGGCACACATGTACATTGTATCACACTTCGCTTATTCTATAGATATCATTCACTAATCTGTGTTTATATTAAAATGGCAGTGTTTTAAATAGGTATTCGGAGGTAATGCATTTTTTTTACCAAACCGATCGTTTCCGCTTTTAAAATTTCTAACAGCTTTATCAAAAAATCGACTTGAATGTGGACAATGCATTTAAGTATTTAACATATTTAGGTATCCTTACAGCACAAATTACACTACCTCAGGCGAATTCTTCCCCGAAAGTGAGATTTAACAAAACATGTATTGGTAGGTAACGTCAAAACTTACCACAGCCAAAAAAATCACAACAATTCAGGGGATTGATCAAAAGTAACAAAAATTACAAGAGGCATTCTTGAGATATCCACCAATCAAACAGGTAAAATTATTTCCGCTTAAGCTCGTTTTCATCTAAACGGTTATATGTCTAAAATAAAACCTTAACAACTATTTTGTAAAAAGGGTGAAAAATAGCAGGTTTATTGCTCGCATACGCCCAATTGTGCATAGAAGTTAGTCATATTATATATGGCGCGAAGCGTCTCATCGAGGCGGATACGTATAACACAAAAATAAAATAGTCAAGATATAAATTATTTTATTATAGGCCTGAACATCACGTGTACACTTTTCGTTGGATTCGACCATGTATTCACGTCAAACATAAATGTCGCCTCCGTGCATTGGAGTAAATTGCATTAATCATTAAATGAAAGAATTGTTTTTGTCTCGTTAACAGAGCAATCAGGGGAACAAAACAAACAATATTGTGTTTTTTAATGTATTTTTTATGTTAATGCTATAATTACTGCATTTGATGGTGTATGATTTTGAAATAAATGGATAATGTATAGTTTATAGTGGTAAGTACAATACAAGTCTTGTATAATATAATACGCTCACGAAGTTAATTGTTAATTGTAATCTGTAGACATAGACAATCGGCGTGTTTCCACAGAACTGAACTTTCCGGTTATTGCCGTGTAAGAAATTGCAATTCCGGTAAGTTCCCCTGTGGAAACACACACTAATCGGATTTTTGATAAACCGATTATCACCCATAAACGGTTTATTATAACTTTCTCCAGAGGTGGTTATTTCCGCTCAAGATCAGCACCACTGCGCTGTGGAAACACACCGGTTTATGATAAACCGTTTAAGCTGAATTTGGAATCATAACGCGCCTGTCGATGCGCGCCCCGTAGTGCGCCCTACCTTTCACGCGCGCACACATTGTGCGCCTCACGGCTCTCGCAGTAGTACGCTCGGTTCTACGCAGCCTTGTTATGACAGCAGAAATGCGGCGCTTTCGACAAACACCGCAAGCAGCCGCAAGGCTTAAACGGTTTAAGTCAGGAGGGTCGGGAGCCGATTATTTAAACGGTTTATTGCGCTCTGTGGAAACGTGCCGGTTAAGCGCCGACACGGAATTTTCATTCCGGGTAAGATAAACCGTTAAAACTAGCTCTTTTCTGTGGAAACACGCCGAATGAGGAGACACACCATAAGCCGCTCAAGCTGTTGTACTGTTTTACTGTGTATCATATTAAAATATATTAAGAATTATAAAAACAGTTTACGGCTTGCTTGACCATCTTAAAATTGTACATGATGCTGGATATTCAACAATGTTATAATTTAAATCCAAATGTAGTGCATATATATTGAAAATGTACTGTTCGCTAATAATTATTGGCAGATTGAAAGAAACGTTTTGTTTGAGGATTATAACTCGTTGGGGGGGGGGGGGGGGGGGGTGCTGACTTAGGATGTTATACATTTTCATTATGTTACGCTCACTTGAATGATTTTTTTAGATTACGAACAACTCATGATAGAGAGAGAGGAGGACGAGAGAGAGAGAGAGGGGAGAGAGAGGGGGAGGGAGTGAGAGAGAGAGAGAGAGAGAGAGAGGGGGGGGGGGGAGAACAGCGTGCCTGTACGCATGACACATTATACATTCGCAGGATATTATGATTTCAATTGACTATAAAAACACAATATTACCAGTGCACACCAATCGAAAGGTGTTTAAAAGGGGAAGACAAATATTAATAAGCCCTTTTCAAAATGTTAAGTTCCAAATAAACTTTGGAATACTACATCAAAAGGATAAAAGGGCAAAATTGTACTTTCGGTCCCATATTATGGACTGTACTAGTATCGTCCGACACTGGAACAACCAGTATAGTATCGAGTGAGACTGGAACACAGTTATGTACCAGTATAGTTCGATACTGGAACAAGTAAACGTTCCAGTATCGCTCGATACTGGAACACAATTTGGTGTACCAGTATCGGGCGATTCTAGAACAATAACATTGTACCAAATGTCATGTGGCAGTAACGTGCAATACTGGTATACCAAAATAAGTACACTTTTTTCGATACAAGTAATCTCTGTACAAATTCTTTTCGAGCTCCTTGACAGAGTGAAATGTTCAAAAATGGATTGAGCTCAACTTTTCTAAATGTACCAATACTAGCGATGCTTGTTTATGAAAACAAGAATATTTTAGTTAAGTGTAATATGAGATTTTTAGATAAGTCATCCATCGTATATTCTGCTTTACAGAAGCTTCATTCACACGGATTTTCCCTTATGGAACAGTCTTACAGACGATGTTGTTGGCAACATTTCAGCGGCTGGAATTCAGGCTTTCAATTGCCGTGTGCACAGACATCTTCTCTCCAAGTCTTAACTTGTCATAGCCTTCATACTCTTTTATGACACCCTTTATTCAAGTCCTTTCAACACCTGACTGTTACATTAGCATGGTGGTCATGGATTAAGCGTAGGTTAATGCCTGGTTAGGGAGTTTGTGGATGGCAGGCGCGTAGCCAGCATTGTCATTCCGGGGGGGGGGGGGGGCAAGCATCAATATCGTCCCTATTTTTTTTTTTTATGTCCCTAAAATTTTCGTAAATTTTTTTCCTAGTCACTTACCTCGTGAATTTCACGTAAGTGGGGGGGGGGGGGGGGGGGGGGGGGGTGGGGGGGGGGGGGGGGGGAGAAAAGGTTAAAAAAAAAATCGCACAGTCCCAACAAAATCCACAGTCAAACAAAATCGCACAGTAAATGTACTACATGAACAATTTCTCGTCCCCATTTTTTAGCTTCTCCGTCCCCATTTTAGCACAAAAAATTCGCACAGTCCAACAAAAATCGCACAGTAAATGTACTACATGAACAATTTCTCGTCCCCATTTTTTCCTCTTCTCCGTTCCCATTTTTTCCTCTTCTCCGTCCCCATTTTATGTGTTCGGGGGGGGGGGGGGGGGGGGGGGGGGGGGCAGTCTGCCCCCCATGCCCCCCACTGACTACGCTACTGGTGGATGGTCCTGTAAAGCATGTAGCCAGCTGGACTGGTGATACGGCCACGCCCCAACAGGTGACAACAGGCAGCTCCTGGTAGATTTAGTTCCTAAGTTAGTTGTGTAGGTTCTCTTGATGCCTATCAGACCTCCAGATATTATTATTTGTTCTTTTATTTGTATTTTTATGTTCTTCTCTATGTCTGGGCTTTTATCTTATTTTTATGTCACTTTCATTGGCATTTTTACCCCTGCTCATTTGTGTTTCTTGTATTATGCATATTTTCTTAGTTGCAGTGAACCAATTGATTGGTCATTCAGAGCTCTTTGTCGAGAGTAACTAGTTTGATTTCTTATCGCTCAGTTCATTAACCTTGTTAGTGTATGTTGGGCTATGGTTCACATTTGCTCTTTATATACAAAATAAAATCGGATTACAACAGTGCAATATTAATTCTTCAAGACAAGATAAACAAATCAAATTAGGCTATAAGGAGATCAGAAACTGTTCATGTCCATATTTGTTTATATCATTTTACCTACTTACATTCGTAGACTATTCGCGATACATATCAAATTGTAATCATATAAATTATCAGCACAGAAGTAGATATATTATTGAGTGATAACATCGTATTATCCGATTTTCTTACGGATTTGTACCAAGTTCTATATAGAATATATTGGTACTGATAATACTTATGGCAATATATCCACAATGTAATTCAATCGTTGAATACATTAGACACTTGCAAGGAAAGGATGGCTATGTTTGTTGATATAGAATGAAGGGGGGGGGGGGGGCTGCAATCTTAGATAAGCTACATGATACACCTCCGTTAAAACAATAAAAATCCAATTAATTCTTTTTAAGTTGGAATTCGAGCCACAATGTTATTGCAATTTGTCATCCATAAAGATATATAAACAATGTATATATCTTCTATAAATTGTAAAATGAATGATAAACTCTTTCCCTCTCCCTGAGTAATTCGAAATAGGAGGATTAAACTGTAAGCGATATCAATATGTATAGAAGAGAAACATATACTCCTCTGCTCTTATCCTCACCACTCGTCAAAGATAAGCCGGAAATAAATATGAATCTGGTGAATTTTAGTAATCATATGAGTTTTATCAAAATATTAATTTTCATTTTCAGGGACAAATTGTATATTAAGGAGTGACATTTCCAGAACACCGTATGACACTCGATATCCGTTTGAGGGGAAACTCATGCTCAATATCCAAAATCAACGTCGAAAGCCTGAAACATAACGTCTTCAATATGCAATGTCGACCAAGCGGACCTTGTTGTAATACATGTATGATATTCGAATCTGCATTATCTAACAGAGAAACCTTAGATCGTATGACCGACGATAACGGATATACGTTGTTCCACTGCCAAGAAAGCTAATCGCTTCTCAATAATGTGCAACAATGAAGTTAGATATCGTTATATAAAGTGTGTCGACGAGGGAGTTAAGAAACTTTGAAAAAACAACCTTTCTTGTAATTTGAGCATTTTTTAAAAGGTCCCTTCACGGTTTGCGTGCACCGCCAATTTACTATGAACAGGTGGTCCTGCAAGTACACCAATAAAGTTATTCACTACAAAAAAAGCCGAAATAGTTTGCAAACACGTGTACATGTATAGGAACTTATTGTGTTTTGCATTGTTTCCAAGATATTGAGCATCTTAGACATCACAAATCTAGTTCTATGCCAGGTTGAGAAACTTACAACAGCAAAAAAAGGCATCAAAGTACCGGTACAGTTCACACCGACTTCGGTTTCAGTTTCACGGAAACACATTTTAATGGATTTTGCATCCCTCATGTAACCTTAAGCTGCTGTAGCAATAATTAGCTGTGTGATCTTTACAGGATCCTGTCACCTGGTTGCGTGAGTGGAATTCGCCATGAAAAAACCTTATTTCAAGATGTGTGCTATAGTGGGCGGGGGACATTCATGGCCCATAGATACGATCACGGCCAATCGGATTACAGGGGCCGTGACGCGTCGAACTGCTCAAAGATAACGCTGTTGTGACGCTGTTCTACAACGCACTTCCGTGTTTACGCTGTACGCAGTAGTCACAGAAAAAAGTGCTGAAGTATTCTGACGACGACTATATAATAGAGGATGGATACTATGCAATAATCCTTTAATTTTAAACACACTCGGTTTGTAGTGAATGTTGTATACTTTTAAAAATGATTAAATTAACATATGTATTAGTATTGCTAGACAAGGCACATTTGCGAACTCAATACGCTGAGATCCAGGAAAAGGGTGACTTTTAAATTAAACTTTTACGGCGGCGGCGCTAGAATATTAACTAGATCTTGCTCTGGTCAAAGACCAAGCCACCTTGAATTTCTTCTCATTCCTGACATTTGACCCCAAGGTCAAGATTTACTTTTCTTCTTGTCTTATCAAAGAGGTAAGATGCATATAGTCCGATCGAAATCAAAGCATGTCTTCAATTTTACCTGTGTATAGGTCAATGACCACTTGTGATCCCATATGTAATATGAATTTTAATCGCTGAACATCCTATATGTGCATAGATCCAAGAAATCTGTTTTTTATGCCATACATCTTGTAGTTTGTCCCAATTTATCGTATTATTTCAAGGTGTAAAACCTATTTCACATGTGTGCCGTTTTATGAGATAATAATCAAAAGATTGCCTATTTCAGCCAGTTAACAATACATAGATTTGTATTATAAGAACAAATTAGGTCTTTTATTTGCAGTTAATCATTGGTCATACTTCGATACGGGGTGTTAAAAAATATGCACCTTCCTTCTATTATACGTTAACATAATCTAATGAGTTTTAACAGATCTTTTAGTTGGCCTTATAGTAATATAAGAAAATAAAATTGTATTTGAATAAAATTAATTATTCAATTTTGTCGGTGCCCAGCATAACCAAAAGGTAAAATTACAGGTGAAGATTCTTTTTGGTTTTGGTCATCATTGTTTATTTGACTGTAACAAAAAGTACCTTAGCATCATTTGATTGTATTGATTACGTGGTTATATAGTTGAAGATTTAGTCTGAAATAAAGTGTTCACCATGAGGCAAACATTTCTTTTTTTAGCAACACGCACGCCTGTAACCAATGATTTGAATTTCCTTGGCAAACATTGTCGTGTCATCTATCTCGAATACAAAGTGGATCAGAATACATTGCGCATAGGATGGAACTGTCCTTGACTTTGTTGTGGCCATTGAATCATGATAATATTTCTGTTTCATTCTTCAGAAGATGAAGCAAATTGAATACCCTTTGCACTGTAAGCTAATTAGACAGTGAGACAAGACAATCTTTCACATTGAACAATAAATAACGTACACCTTGTTGGCACCCTGTAGTTTGACACATTTCGAGCAGATTACATGCCGCCGTCAAGGTGAAACATAACGGAGAAAAATGCCATGCAATGAAGGGATGAGGTTTTTCTCCGGAGCTTGACAAAATGTGCATTTGCTTTTAAAAAATTCGTAATAATTATAGATATTCAATTTTGCGCAATAATAAGCTAAACATTATTCCGCGTGTGCCTTTTCCACATTAAGTGTAAGCACTACAATACATCAAAATGACTTGACACTTGAAATTGCTTCAGTACCATACTTAAAAGCATTTAAGTGATGTGTAACATCCGCTTGCCAACGCTAATAATCTTTAAGGAGAAAACCCATCCTATTCTCAGTTCAACTGCATGATGGGCCAATTAGTTACTTTACACTCATTCTCTTTCACTAAAGCTGTATAGCATCTATCGGGTCATTTATAACAGGTAAGAGGGGACATATTGTGCCTTCAAGACTAATTTTCAGCTTATGTTGTGCCTTTTCCTCTAGGGCGATATGTTTAGCCACCATGACGTTAACAGAATGTATATCTCCCCATGTTCGAATGTCTGGCTCATCGCTCGGATGGTCGGATTACAATATTATGTTATGACAATAGGGGGCGTGCTACCTGGTAAGGAAAATCGTTTAGAGATAAAATCCTCAAAGTTTCCCTAAATCGTGCCATAGCTGCCCGAATAATATGCCCATTGCCTAGTTTCAAGAAGGTTCTGAAGTCTTAATTGTATCCATCATATTGACTCTGCTTTGCATTGTTGTTGTTGTTTTTTTCTTGTTTTTTTCCTGATGCTTCGATCTCTCTGGAAAAGCGCCTTATAAATGCTGTTGATGTATATGTATGTTTATGTTTGCTTATCGTATTTCTGAACATCAACTACGTGTTGGCGCTTAATAGTACTACCAAGAAAAATTATCGTTCTAACTCTTACAATTTGACGTAATTGCCTTTTTCCTCTTGTGCAAGATTTATAAGAGGCACACTGAGTTATCTCCACATCTTGTTTAAAGAAGAATAAATCCTGGATTAAGGAACTGCATTATATGTTCCAAAAATACAATTGAAAAGCACGGCACACCCCATCAACCTCACTTCACGCTAAAACATGCTATAAATTCATGATGGAGAGTGAAACGTAAATCTAAAGTAAATTGAATTGGAGGATTTGTGACAAGATAATATCACAAAGTCATTTGATGTGCATAACCTGGTAAACTAGAAATGTATCTAGATACAGCATAATTCCTAACTTCAGATTAACTGGTGTTATTGACGTGGGGACAAGTTATGGTTCAATGGATCGATATCGATATCCGTTATCTTAAAGGCCTAGGTCTACCTGGGTTAAAATCCTGGAAATAAGTCTTGGAACGCTTACTTGTTAACAATGGACAACTAACACCCCCTCTCCACCGTGAAATATTGAGATGTTAATGTCTTCAACAGTCGTTCAAGGTGTCTTCACAACAAAATAAACATAATTTAAAGAGCAGAAAAAACAATTCTGCACATAACAAAACGTGTAACTTGTTCATCATAAGACATTCCGTTTTTGAGTTATGAGAGAAAACACAAATTTAGATTGTACCAAATACCAGTTTGAACAAATTGGTACACATTTTCTTACGGCATGATTATTTACCGTTTCTGAATCCTGTCTATAACACTGCAATAGGAATAACATATCTATCCAATGAGTTAATGGTTATGTGGCATCTATACAGATCAAAAAGCGACAGGGGCACTAAGTATTCCCAAGAGACTGTCGTGATATGACTGCGCGTTCCTTTATCGTATTAGATTGATACTCGTTATGGCATACACCTTAGTATTGCAGTGGACAGTCACACTTGCCTCACATCCAAGAGCCTTCTAAAAGATGAGGAATATTACCTGATCTCTAGAAGATTCTTCAATTGAAATAACATGTTGTGATCATCAAGTGGGCGTTAAAGGTTCCTGTTACGTGACTCGTGCAGTTTTAGTATGTTATATCTGTAAGGAATCGGAAGCAAGGAAGTACTCCCGAATGAATATCTTAATGTGATTGCGCGTTCCTTGATCGTGTTAAGTTAATACTTATGCCACACACTCTGTTCTAGTTATATGGAGGGAGTCACACAAGATCTATCTCCAATGTTGCGATGAATTAGCGATTCTTTCAAACAATGAGGCACATTTCCCCACTGCCGAAATGATGTGTGTATGATTATACATTTAAAAGTGTACAAAATTAAGAAATAAAGAAAATAGTGACAGGATTATGGTGAAACTAGTGTCGACTTTCCAGTTTCTATGTATCCGTCAAAGACATTTCGTTCGCAAAGTTAGTTTTGTATTGCTTCGTTAAAAGTGTTACCAAATGTCAATTGTTTTAAAGCCAATGCTTGTTTTCCATCGTTCATACGAATGTTCATTTTCAGGTTGCACAAGCAATAATATCACTGGCTTCCGTTGGTTTTAGAGGTATTTTTTTTCTCAATATGTTAATTCGAGAATATAAGATGACAATATTTGCTTAATGAAAAAGCTATTGATACAAGTTATGCCCTAATAACGTATAGCAGTGAGCGTGTTCGGACAGCATGATTATCTTGTCGTTCAGGTACGATTACGTGGGAGGGATAATACAAAAATCAGGGGTTCAATAGTTCAACGCGAAGGGACTTTCCCGTATTGGATAATGGATATAAAATATCTTCGAGTTCATTGATCTACAATGAGTACACAAGTCATTTTGAAACGTGATTTTGATGCACACATGTAACTTCATACACATTTCTTTGAAGGTGTACTTTTGATCTGATAGTGTGAACATATCAAGATTAGATGTGCAGGCCCAGGCTTGTAATATTTCTGAAAATGAAGCTCAATAGCAATTTGACGATGCGTTCAATTTTTCGGATTTGCATTTGATTTCGTTGAGTAGAAATTCAAGTTTTCGGGAGCAAAACGTTCACTTTTATATCTTATGAAAGCAATAATATGAAATCATACAGCTTTACCAAAGTAATCTGAAATAAAGTGATCTCCATGAGGACAACATTATTTATGTTCAATACGGCATTTACTGCACTTATTTAACATTATATCGTTCCTCTTAAGATTAAGGAAAAGGGATTTTCAATCTATAAAAAAAAAGTATGTTTGGGCAACATGGACAACTGTGACAAGCGCTTGATCAGAATAAACTATGTATTGGTTGTAACGGCCCTTGGCCTTGATGTGTGCATTGAATCATGATCATGATAGTATTCCTGTTTCATTTTTCAGAAGATGAAGTAAATTAGATATATTGTCAATTGCAGCCACCAATAGACAAGATAAACTTTCAATTGAACAATTACTAACATAAACTTTGTTGGCACCATCAATGTTAAACGTAACGGGGGAAAATGCCTTGAAATTAGACGTCGATGTTTTTCTCTGGAGCCTAGCTCCATTTACTTTATTTTAACAATAACAAACGGAGAATCCGTAATAATTATAGATATTCAATTTTGCGCAATAACAAACTAAACATATATTTCGCTTCCCCCATTAAATGTAAGCACTCCAATATACTGTTGTGTTCTTCGGAACACTGTACTGATCCAAGGAAAATCACGCGCAAGTCAATCTAAATCCTTTCATGTATTATTTATTGTTGTAGAGACCGAAAACAGCCAAATAATAACCACTTTATCATTATGATAATACTTATAATGCAAATCACTAGCTGAGATAGAACATGAGTAAATATGCTAAAGGGTGTTCGTGACCTCTACGGGCAGCTCCACTAATACAAGAGCAAGGACGTGTGCTGCTCTTTATGATCATGGGCAATGACATTGAGCTCACAAGGGCTGAGGGTACTCATACAACAGTATGAGCATTGTACCGATGAGAGTTAGGTATTCTCTAAACATAGGATCTTAACCATACCAACATGACTTGACGCTTGAAATTGCTACAGCATCATCCTTAAAAGTTTCAAAGTGATGTTTAGCATCCGCTCGCCAACACTAATGGCCTTTATAGGGAGGGGGCATCCTATTTAGTTCAACTACGTGATCGGCATTTTAGTAACACTCATCCACAATCACTAAAGCTGATGTAGCATCAATCGAGTGATTTATAGCAGGTAAGAGGGGACATAATGTGCTCTTAAGACTAAGTATCTGTTAATGTTGTGCCTTTTCCTTTAGGGTGATTTGTTTGGTCACAATTAATTTAACAGAATGTATAGCTCCCTATACTCAAACAATATGCCTATCAAAGTGTTAAATATCAACACGTGTTGGCGCCTATTATGGTAATAAGAAAGTAATGAACTCTATGAACTCTTACACAGTTTTTTTCAGTTAATATGATTTACTGGGCATCTTAATATAAGAATACATCCTGGATCAAGGAAATACATTGTGTTCCAATAATATTAGGGAGGGAATGAAAAATCACGGTATGCCCCATTAACCTCACTTCACGCTGAAATATGTTCTCATGATGAATACTGATTTATTTAAAATCTAAAATAAATTGAATTGGATGTGTGGCAGTCCACTCGTACAGGAAAATATCACACAGCCATTGATGTGCATAACTATGGTAACGAGATTCCTAACCTGAGTTTAACTAACAGTGAACTAGTGACTTGCATCTAGAATAAGAGTACGCCCGTCAAGGTAGTAGCCATACATTCATGTAATTGTTTTATACTCATAATAAAATTCGTATACGATATCACGATACTTTCTTACATGCACCCATGTAAGAGCAAATATTGAATACATTTTACCCAATCAGATGATGTCATTGAAATGCGCTTCGAAAGTAATAAATATTACAAATTCAGAAATGTTAGATATATCAGTAGGAGATCACCAAATGCAACGAAGCACAATCACGAAATTAAAACATATTCCGTTGAAGGTGTTGAGAACCAATCAATGGTGTATTTCACAAAGTTCAAGTTACGACACATCTAAGATTGATTTTATCCATCATAAGAATGATACACACATTTCGCAAGATCTCGTCATTACACACTCCTATTCAAAACACTTCTATGGCTTTACTGTAACGGTTAAGCTGCGGAGAATATCCTCGCTTGGTTAAACTAAACGGCACCAAAATTCACGAAGCTGTACGAAGAATACCACGAATGACTATTTCGTAAGTAAGTACTAAGTGAAAATCAACTTACTTAGTCACAAAATAAATGTTTGTCTCAGAAGAAACCTGAACAAATGCCATGCGAAATGCGCTATTTATGTACATGAGATGGGTGCTGTGAAGCAAGCAAATATAGCTGCACTTTCATGTGAAATTAAAAGTTGAAGAAGCATAGTCCAATAAATCACTAGAGGTTTTCTTCTTGAGTTTAAATACTGTTTTAATATTTGAAACAAAACCCATTCAATACAGTCATAACTTGGCTCACACCATCATTTTCAAAAGTTCAATAAAAAAAATAGGCAAACAGATTATTCGGTGAAATGCGAATTTTAAAAGCTGCGCGAGCGGTCTTGTCGTTATTATTCATGTTTTTTATATCAACACAAGTTCATCATTTAAAGCAAATCGAAACGTTTATGAAGGTCATACCATTTTTAGATTCAAAATATTGAAAATTAAAAACCCTGGTAACTGTTAGACCCATCACATTATTTGACGCTTTTGGCAAGACCTTTACATGGATTTTACACTCAAGACTTGTTAAATGGTGCGAAAACCAAGCAGGCTTCCGGAAAGGATATGCAACCACTCATAACATATTTACACTTCATAGCACTATTCAGAGGAATCTACTAAGAACAAGAGGGAAGCAAGCATTCGATAGCATCCACAGAGACAAACTACTCAATAAAATGAAATCTATGGGAATCACAGGGAAAATGCTGAACATGCTCGGTAGTATAAACAGAAATGTTAAAGCATATGTATAAGAGATGGCAATCTAATTTCAAACATGTTTGAATGCCCTATTTGGACTCAAGCAGGGCTATCTTCTCACCCCCCTCCAATTTGCTCTCTTTATCAGTGAGCTATCAAATTATCTTTTTTTCCCTTCTTTTATTTCTCCATTCTTTTAATTTTTTATTCATCTATATTCTATACATAGTTATATAACATAATAATAATATATTACAAATATGAACTAAAACATGACTCTACCAGCGAACAGCATGTACCAACAATTACCATTAGCATGAAGATAGATGTCTAATGATCATCAACGGCACATGATCTTCGCAGGTGAGTTGACAAACAAAGCAATATATAATATGGGCTGTCATGTACATGTGTTTTACAAGAAGAATAGTAAAAGCAACTATTTACTCTGTGCTATGTAGGCTTTTGCCAATTTCATGCCACATATTTTCACTATGTCTCAAGATACTAATTTTCCATCTTAATTCGTATCAACACCATTTAAATGCATCAACGTTTTTATTATCAGTGATCTTGATATGTCTGAATCTATACAGAGTGAACGACGCCAGATTAAGCATTCTATTTAGCACTATTACATTCAATACCTTTTGATTATCTGGTTTATAACCAAGGACAATGATTTTTAACGATATTTCTGGACATGGAATATTGTAAGAAATAATAAATCTTTTAAAATGAACCCAAAAGCTTTTTGACAAAGGACAGGCAATAAATGAATGTAGATACTCATCTGACGTGTTGCACTCTAAACAATTGGGTGAGTTCGCCTTTCTCTATATTTTCTCTGGTTTTTTATTCAATAAGAAATTGAAAATAATAGAGTTCACTTCTTCGTGAAGTTTTCAGGAACGGGTAGACAAGACATTACAAATGTTGAATTGGATATACCAAGACATTTTATAGTTGCTTTACCATAGCTTTCTTCTATACCATGAGTTCAATATTCGAATTAGTCGATTTTGTTTCTCTTGCCAAATGCTCTTGTAACATTCTATCATATTGTGTCCAAAATAAACACCAAGAGATTTAACATTTTCAGTTGGCCATTTTACAGAGTTATGTTTTACAAAGTGACCAAATGCTAAACCTTGAGTTTTTTCCACATTAACTTTTGGTCCTGCAAAATATCCAAAAGTATTAATGATTTTCAACATGCTATCAAGAGATTCTTTCGCTGAGCAGAAAAGAGTTGTATCGTCAGCAAATTGGCTAATACGAGTTTCGCATTTTTCTTCGTCATTGTCATAAATGACAATACCTGATATAGTTTTATCTTGTCTTATGTTCAAAGCTAAGACTTCAACAAACAAGAGTGCAGATAACGGGCAGCCCTGACGCAAACCTCTGCTCAACCTAAAGAACTTTGATTTCCAACCAAGATTTAAAACAGAACTCTCAATATTATTATACATTACTGTAATGCAATTGATAAACGAGGGTCAAAAATCAACTTCTGTAATCTACATACAAAATAGCATTCGATTTATTCTCATTTATACATAAATTAATAACATCATCAATTAATCTTATATTTGTACCAATATATCTACCTTTTATGTATGATTATACTTATAACTTTCTTCAAACGATTTGCCAAAGCCACTGACATGATTTTGTAGCCAGTGTTCAATAGACTTCAATAGGCTTGTTTATTTTGACGAGAGAGGTACGCTAACGTGTGCCACTGAGATCAAATGTATACTTTTTAATCATGGATTTGGACATGTATGGTATAATCAAGGTGTTGGTGATGTAAATATGTTCTACTCTTGATAAATTAAGGACATATCTTAATTTCAAAAATCATTTATCACCTGAAAAATACTTATCAGTTCACAAATGCGTCACATCGCCGTACATCTTTCAAATTAAGATGTTCCAGTCATTCTCTTCGCATTGAAACCGGTAGAAGACATGTAATAGATCCTAATGATCGGAATGTTTAGTGTGAAATGATGGTAATGTAGAAGATTAATTTCCCTTTGTTATTATTTGTAACCAATACAACACTTTACGTAATAGATACATCTCAACTAAGTACACCAGACACCCAACGCATGAGAAATTCAACCAACTCATGAGTTCTCCAAGAAGTACTGATATTAACAACCTTGTGTTCAATTTGTATTCACTGCAATGAAGATAAGAGAAGATATTGAATTTAATTGATTATGTTTTGTATATTGAATCCTTTGATGATAGCATAGCAAAGTAAAGATTATTTATTTATATATGCGTATTTATAATCTTTGTACCATGTGGTATGAAGGGCCAGAGGCCTATATATACAATAAATAAAATGAATGAATGAATCAAAAGGCCTAGTGATTGAGATTATGATCAAATAGATTTTAAAAAATAAAAGGAAATAAGTATAGCAAGGTTTTGTTATGAGTATTCTTAGATGAACTTTGCTTTAACTAGGTTGAAACTTTTTCGTCAACATGAGATGTCAACCAAGACGCCCTGGTTGAATTTGATATTGGTGTCTTACTTTCCCCACAGCGAAAACTTATGATGATTGACGGTGATGGATTTACTTACATGAGGATGTTGTTTCGCAATCTTCAGAAAACGAAATTACTGTTCTATTCATGCAACAGCCGTGATGTACAACTTTCGAATTGCTTATAGTCGGCAATATGATCCAACACATAGGGTACGTAGCAATCTCCAATCCTTTGTAAAGTTGAATAGATAATCGGATTAGGTTATCTCGTTGCTATTCCTTCTCCCTCTACTAATTACAAAATATGGCAGCTAGACTTATCACACTTACTCGGAACTTTGACCACATCTCCCCTGTCTTAGCTGATTTACATTGGCTACCTGTGGAGCAACGTATTGTCTTCAAATACTCTTTACTCATCTACAAAATACAACTTTGTAAAGCACCCGTATATTCTTGCTGACTCTGTTTAAACATACACTCCTCGGCGTGCTCTTCGTTCATCAGAGCAAGGTCTCTTAAAATTAATTCGTACAAAAACGTAGTGGGGCAACAGAGCCTTTGGGATTGCAGCGGCAAGAATATGGAACAATTTACCTGCTGTCATCCGATTAAACAGCAATATAAACAGTTTCAAAAAGGACTTAAAAACCCACTTATTTAAAGTGACTTTTACTCAATAATCTTTTTGTGGTCATCTGATATGTTTTTGTGCTCTATTGACTGTATTACTTGTTTGTAAATGCATAAGCGCCATTTATGGCGGATACCGGCGCTTTATAAGTTTTCATTATTATTATTATTATTATTTCCATAATTCAAATCAGAAACTGGACCCACGATCATTGAAATGACAATAAATAACTCCGCTCCGCAACATCGTATCTCAACGATCGAGGTGTCAAAATACGCAGAACAAAATTATGCACTTGGTTATTTGCTTCGATTAATGCATACCTTTTCGAGCCGTTATATATTGGATCATTTCTAAGTGTTTTGATACTTTTTGTGAGCAGTTTATATATATTTGTGATCCTTATCACCTAACGAGAAATTTGATATATATAAAAGGTCAATCCAAGCATTCTCAAATGTTAACAATCAGTTTACCCCTACATGACCCCCGCATGAGAGGGGTCAATTTACCCAAAATGTTGTCAAAACCTCTCTGACCCTAAACGACTTTAAAATTACCTATAACTCAATTTCGTCAACATGGCATCTTCTTCTACAGTATTCAACTGTTCTTATGGCATGCCATATTGACTGTTTCTCAGACCATACTACACTAGCAACCAATGTAGTAGGATATTAGGTTGGGTTGTGGTGTCAAAATCATTCCAAATATATTTCATTACGAGTTAAACAAATGTACTGCTGAATCTCTTCTTATTAATAAATTCGTGTTTCCGACAACATCTGCTAGTGAAAAAGCGTGTGCCTTCTTCAAATCCCCATACAAATTTCCCATCGCAAATAGCTCATAACAATTTTATTTTCGTCTTTTCAAAATAACCATCGTTTGTTAATTTATTCAATCAAGTACAAATTAATCCCAATATTGTCACTAGTCTAATCTCTCGCAGATATTGACACTTATTCTCTTTATTCATCTTTAGAATAAAATATTTGAGATTGAAATTAAGTTTTATTTTGACCCAGGTGGGGGGGGGGGGGGGGGGGGGGGGCAAAATCATCAACCGCGACGAGGGTATTTATTCTCTAAATCATGTCTATATGATCCACTGTTTACACCCAAACTTCCTGGGACCGAGAATGCAAGCAAATCTCGCGGGAAAAACAAGTGGATCAAGTCAATACCAAAGATAAGAAGTCATCAGAACAGGAAGACGAAACTGTCTAAGATGTGAGTAGCTAATTGGATTTGTACAACAAAATTATTTAAGCACTGAAATAGTGTTGGTATAATTTCTTTTCTTTTAAATAATGTCTCAAGAATGTCACAAATTCGTTTAACCACACTTTCCATTACTTGTACAACCATAGAATACCAATAAGCTAATGGATTCCCAGCCTTTTCTCTCAATTTGCAGCTTGCAAGGTGTCCATATACTTTGGTTTCTAGTAAATAACTCGTCAATAGGAATAACATCTTTGTCCACACATTTGGCCTTACCTGCCCGAAACGTTCCTCCAATAAAATGATAAGCTGTGGTATCTATGCAAATTGATGGAATGGAAGTACTAAAATTCTCAATTGACTGCCGTGTTATGACTACGCGTTAATTTAGCCTTAGATTATTACTTATGTAATGCACTTGTTATTACGCAGTTGACAGTTACACTTGCTTTCACTCCCTTGCCGGGCACATTCGAGAACTTTCTAAACGATGAGGAATATTACCTGATCGATAGAAGAATTTTCAATTGAAATAACATTTTGTGACCAACAAGTGGGTATTACAGTTTCCTGGTACGTGACTCGTATGGAATTATAGGATGCAATATCAATACGGAATCGGAAGCAAGAAAGTCCCCCGAATAATAATCTCAATGTGATTGCGCGTTCAAGATCCATGATCATGTTAATTAATAAATACTTTCTATGCCATGCACTCTTTTCTATTAACCCTAACTCCCCGGGCGTATTTTTGTGAATTAAACTATCAGGGGAGAAAAAAGGGTCGAATTTGAGGGGAATATCAGTCTCCGCACGGGCCGCGTGCGTGAGGTTCAAAAACAATCACAAGTTGATCCACGCGGTGAGCATGGCACGAGAATGATGGGATGCGAATTAAACTATCACGGTCGGTCAAGAGGGAAATAAGTCTCCGCACGCGCCGCAGATCGAACCCGGGCCGCGTTCGTGCAAGCCTGATGCTCTACCGACTGAGCTACACGGGTTTCCAAATATTAAATCCAAAGTGTCACAATTGTTAACAGAATAAAGCGAGAATGTTATCTTAATCGTCTAAGATACATCTTAGACGTCTAACCTTACACGTTCTTAACCTTACATATTCTACGTGTAACCGTACATGTAACACGTGATACCTTACGCGTACTACGTGTTACCTTAGACGTAATATCTTACACCTTTTGTTTATGCTATGGCCACTCATAAGGTAACACGTTCTACGTGTACGTGTTAGGTTAAACGTCTACGATGAATCTTAGACGCCTAAGATAACATTCTCGCTTTTTTCTGTTGTGACACTTTGGATTTAATATTTGCGAACAAGTATTAATCAAACAAACCCGGGGGAGTGGAGGGTGGGGAGGATGGAAAAACAAGGACAAAACCATATTGGATATATTACAAGCTTATGCTATTTACGAAATAAACCCTATTTGTAAACTGTATGAGCAAATACATCATCGACGTGTAAGTTGTTATCTTAGACGGTTATCCTTACACGTTATACGTGTAACCTTAGACGCATTATCCAACACGTATTGTTCATAATATGGCCACTCATAACTATAGGCCTAAAAACAAGAACCATACACAACTTATTGTAGGTCTATATCATATTCCAAGGAATAAGAGCAGACAGCTTGGCGTAACTAACATTTGATTTGGGTGGTGGGAAATCGGGGTGGTTGGGTAGGAGAAGGTGACAGAGCAGGCATATTGGGGTTGGGGTTGATGACCAATATAGAGCAGGTATTTATAGAGTATGACACTCAGTAGCGTATCTGGGGTCACTTCATAGGGGGCAAAGACGAACACAGATTGTTCACCAAAACGCGACGGTAATAATATTTCCATCTTCATCATTCTTTCTATCAATTAAGAGCTTAGGCCTACATTATCATACTCAAGTTTGCCGGGAGTGCGGTGCACGACCTTACTGGACTCAACTTACTGACATTCATGCACTGGTATGCTGAAGGGTTTCCCCGCTTTACAAATATCTGTCTCGAAATTTCCCAGACATCATCAACCAATCTTACGCTGCTTTTCGAGTAAGTAAATTACCCCATTTTTTTATTTCATTTTCTGTAGAAAAGTATAAAGCCCCGGGTAGATTTTTTGGAATCTTCCGTTAAAGTCGAATTTGTCCTCATTCCCATAGAGACATGTAGTAATTTGATGCACTGACATCATGCTTTCCGTAATCACTTTACCATGTTCAACACATTCTATCCTAAAGTAGGCCTACGGTTTATGCCTGCGGTGTGATTTGCTCTTGCACTTTCGTGACACTTGCGTGGCACTCGATGCTACGTGGGGCTAAGATCATAGCGATTGCATGGGCAGATGGGCAGGAATCTACACTCGGAGGCATTGGACAGACAGACAAACTCGCCAAAATTAGTATTATATATTACAAAAATCAGCATCCCTCGCCATGGTAACGGCGAGGTTGCTTATTATAAGAAAAAATCAATCGTTCTAATTATGCCGAGTTCACCAACGAACAAGTTTCGGCAGAACCATAATCAAGGTGGTAAACTGTTTGCCCAAACTGAATTATTGATTGAGTAGCATAATCTTTGGTCTAAAGAAGTCAGTGTTGCCGGATTGATACCGTGTTGCCCTGTTCGGATATTAAATTTTGCGGAAGTTGAACAAATTATATATCACTTAACCAGCTTGAAGTTGCTATATCTCCGCTGGAGGTGATATGTTTTTCTTTGCTCAAGGAACAAAAAAAACCAATTAGGATTTCAAAAAGTATCTCAGATGTTGTTTGACTACCAAAGCTTAAGATTAAACACCAAGATCACCATAATTGGATCACGAAAATGTATTAAACTGTCGTTTCCCTTAAATCGGATCGTGTGACTTACAGGTCACGTGATACGTAAACACCGGGTTTCCCCAACATTTTTTTCTATAAACTTGAAAGATATTAGGCATTTTATAAACGCAAAGAACAAAGAAAAACAAATCAACTCGAAAAAGAACAAAGAAAAACGAATGACCTCAAATGGAGATATAGCACTTAAATAGTCTGTAAGGTAATATCTCACTTGTTCAACTTCCGCAAATTGTATTAATATGTGAACATGGCAACAGGGTAATCAGGCAACACTGAGGTGGTCGTTGGATCAAATATTATGTTACTCAATCATGAAGTCAGTTTGGGCAAAAACTCGACCAGCTTGATATAGGGTTCTACCAAACAGTTCATTTTTTCCATATCTAAAATCAGTATAATTTGGACGCTTTTCCTTTAAATTAGCAAAAGCAAGATCGGCTCGTTACCATGGCAACAAGATGGTTGCTGATTTTGTATTACAATATCTTTACATAACTACTAAATGTCTTTCACCTCCCAAAATTTGGGGTAGCTCTTCAGATTCACAAGGCGTAGAAAAACAAACGTAGAGCTGTGTAAGTATGCATGGTGAAAACTCCCTATGTTTTTAAATTATACATCAGACAACTGCATACATAATAAATCGGAACAGACAGTAAGTGGACATTAATGTAAGTTGTATTCAATAGAAACTCATCGATATCTGAATTAGATTTAATACGTAATTCTTCATACATAATATATGTTTCAACTGAAGAAGAAGACATCAGATGAAAATACTTATGTTCTCATGAATAACATATTTCTAGAATGTCAAATTTGACTTCACTTTCTTTAACTGTGTAATTAATTGTAGTACTACTAACTAACTACTAATTACCCAGACCAATACCTACTTATGGACTCTCACCATTTTCTTCAATACAAAACACGTGGTAATCAGAACACACATTAACCCACCGAGCTAAAACTCTCATCAGAACAAGAAGACATGGCTGAAGTCTCGGCTAAAGACAAGATAGACAAGTCTGCGGAGAAGTGCGGAAAGTGTACCATATTGCATGTCAGCAATTCCCTGCCTCCTATATTGGGAGACCAAACGCCCTCTTAGCGTCAGAGCCGCCGAACACCAACGGGAGCCACCCCCGTCGCAGAACATACCAAGAGGACCGGGCATAACATCCCCATGGACAACGTAACAATTCTAGACTCTGACTCCTCTTGGTTTGGCCGGGGAGTTCGCGAAGCCGCTCACATCAGGCTCAAGCAGAGCTCCCTCAACAGAGACGGAGGACGCTATTTCCTACCAGCGATCTACAGGCCGCTAATGAGTCGTCGTCCATTACCGCCTCACGGCGATGATGATGAGACTCAATAGCCTTACTGCCAACAGCGCCCCCATGTGTTATAGGGGCTGACGAAAAACAAGCGAGTTGCTGCCAGAAAGCTACCCCACCGAGAGGTAAGCTTATTTACTGTTGTGAGAAATAATAATCTCAAAAATATAAAATATATAATTGTAGTATTGTTCATCCATATCCTCCATAACTTTGAAATTTGTCAAGCTAGGCTCATCTTCTAAGCGGTATTGTTCAGAAGGAAATGAAAATAGCGGATGTATGTTTTTCTACAGCACGGTAATTTTTTTTATATGGGAAAATATTGTTATAAGTACAGTTGTGAATCATGTCTTCTTTCGATTTTAAATCATCCATTCATAGATTAAATAGGGGAATATCACAATGCTACCATGACCGGCATATGTCTATTTAGTAGTTTTCATTTTCTCTATATTGTGTCATTTCTGTTGTTAGATAGAATACCTTAAATTCATTAAATTTCAAGTAGCCTTGTTGATGCGGTTGAGTTATTCGGCAAAATGTTATATTCGTAGGAGACAGATTTCTTTCTCTAAATACTATGCACCTACAATTGGTCCAAATGCTTGTGAAAAACCAGGTTATGCTATTTTGAGAAAGCACAAGAATCTAAAGATCCATCGTTGTACGTATTGTAAGTTGACCGTCATATTCCTGCTGTGGTGCGTGCATATTTACTATATATAGTATTCGTTGGATCTCGTTAGATGTGTTAAAATATATCAAAATTAATTCATAGTTAGTTTGATTCCATACCCATCTTCTAAATTACTTTCACTTTTATTTTCCAAATGATAGTCCACCCATGCCATACCGCTCACACCGTTTCAATTGTCTGGGGAGGGGGCGAACAAAACAACAGATTGATCGCTCTGTGATGCTGTCCCAGATTGGGCTTGGCTTCGGGAGTGTTCTGGTTGGCAGCCAGTGGTTTTTTTCATTAGTTTTTTTTATCTAGTTTAGTTTAGTTTTATTTGGCATATCAAGACACAAAGATACAATACATCAGATCAAATATACAAATCTTAAAAAATTACAACAATAAACACAACATATCAATAAAAGAAAACATATTATGCCAAGGATAGCCCAAGAAAGCTCTAAAAAGGGCTTATTTTCATTGGGGTCCTCCGTATACTAAAAAAGCACATTATAAAAACATCATATATATTTGCACACAAAATAATATTGCACTTTTTCTGAAACAACTGCATATAAAAAATGGATGAAAATCAAGATAGAAAGTGACTTTTTTACTGCCTTTTTGAACTGCCCGTGGGTTTTGCATGTTTTAACCTGAGTTGGTAGCAAGTTCCATTCCCAAATACCAGTGAAGAAAAATGTATTGCACTGCTGACCTTTAGCTTTAGGAACCAGAAAATGTGTTGCCCCTGGTATTGTATCTGTGGGTGTTGGACAATTTGGTAAGATGAGAATTTAGGTACTCAGGTGCTATTTCATTATAGATTTTAAAAACATGATTGAGTTTAAGTTGTTTAACTCTGTCTTCAACTTTCAGCATTCCCAGCTTCTTAAATTCTACATCACCAATGTGGGATCTGGGCTTCAGCTTCAAAATGAAGCGAATCAACTTATGTTGCACAACTTGCAGCTTTTTTGTCAACTTTGCAGAAAATGAAGAAAACCATGAAGAGCAACAATAATCAAAATGACATTGTATAAGGGCAGTGCAAAGGATCCATCCCATTACTTTCCCTTTTTATAGCAAATTTTATTTCCTCTTTATTTCACTTGCCATCCTACCCCTTTTACCTCTCCAACTCACTATATGTTGAGACTTGCAGTTTTGCCTTTATCATCGGTGATGGAATGGACGTTTCCATAGCGTATCCATAGCGTATTAAACGTATACATAGCGTATGACTAACGTATTGATAGCGTAACACTAACTTATTTGGATACGTCAAGTTTTGCATTTAATAAAATCAATTTTATAAAATCATAACGCCAATCCAACTGTCTTTAAAAGGGGAACAACATTGAATATCAATAATTAATTGCGATAACCCTAAAGTGTGATTGATTGTTGATTATAATTATATTTAAATAGACGTTGTTTGTAATTATATTTTAAAATACACGATGGAAATATTTTAAGTAAATTAGTAAACATATTGCGAAAAAAATGTGTTTGCTTCCTCCTCTCAAATAATGTATACGGCAAAAACCACACCCATCAGAGATGCCCCGTGAAGATAAGATTGGCTTCAGATTTACAAGAAATTGTCGTGTTCCTAATTTCACTATAAATTCTCTAAAAGAACGATCTGGGTATTTCATCAGATACGCTTGAGAGTTTTACGGCGCGTTTCGGTTATTAAAAAAATATCAGCTGGCGCATGATGATGGGTTGTTTGACTATACGCCTTACTTCAGTTTCAAACTGTATTTATAGTGATTCGTACTCTTATACGGTAAGGTATAACTGTTATGGTTTGATGCTGCACCATATGCTACTGTCTGTGTTAATCAGCTATGTAAAGGTAGAATCTATTTTGGCTTGGGCAATAAGAAAGCAATACCTGTTTCTATTCTCACAAATGATTGCATTTGCCTTAATAACATGCTTCCATCGCGGCTCTCCGGTTTCAAATAATAATAAAGACGGTACTATTTAGGTCGAGGTACAAAGAATTTAACTAAGTGTTTCCATCCACCTTTTATTAACAAGACTTCTCTGTAGGGAAATGCAAGTTATTGAATGGAATATTAGCTAGTACAGAGTTTATTTAAGCAGGTTTGAAGAACTAGCCGTCACAATCCGCACAGCCGCGAATTGTACATAAACAAAAAGATTTAAATTGGTTGTGTTGCCGTCATCAAACAGTAAATCTTATTTTCACAACGTCTAAATTAATTATTTAAACACAATTGTCAGACATTATTCTTGACTCTCATAGTTACATTTCTGTGTTTGTACCCTTTGTTGATTTATTTTCAGATTTTGGTATTTAACTAAGACACTTTCTTACACTTGCGAATTGTTATAAGCATTTGTAGATGGACTTTGCTATAACTAGGTTGAAACATAATTTCTTCAACATGAATTTGATATTAGTGTCTCACTTTTCCCACAGAGAAAACATATATATTATGATTGACGGTGATGGATGGATATACTTACATGATGAGATGTTTTACAGCATTCGATATAAACAGCCGTGCTGCTAGGGCATGTACTTGCATTATTTAACCGAGAAAAAATACAACTTCTACGAAATATCTTACTATATACTCTGTTTGGCCATCTCGAGACAGTGACGTAACTGAACACGCGCAGCTTTTACGCACGCGTGTGTATCTTCCGCCTTTCAACGCTCATGTTTGTACGCGAGTATGCGCGCGCGTTATGTGATGCAACTAGTAGAATACACGGTTACGTCACTGTCTCGAGATGGCCAAACAGAGTATAGTATTAGTATTTTCCTGCCCAGCCATGTAATGTTATTGTCTTCAGCCATCAATAAAACGGCAAATTCGCTGAAGCTGAAGGTTATATTTTTAAATTGTTAATAAATAAATGGTTACTATGCCAATCACGTTGGATATGAAATGCCTCAAACACGTGAATCGCCTATACAAAAAAAAAAGCTGATGTACAACATTTAATATACAATATAAATGAATGATTATGAGTATTTAGTTTTGATGTTGCAAAAGTTATTGTATTATTTAACAAGTAACTGTCCATATTATAAATTTCTCTCAAACTATCCCAATATTGGTGTTACAATACATTACGATAAGGTGTTCCATTTCATCATAATTTTGTAGTCGTCACACATCTTTGAATTTGATCGCATATCGTTAACAAATGATCGCTACATTCTTGAATTAGATGTTGCTATAAAATAGATCATTCATACGGTCCATGGGATTTTATTGCACTAATTCGTTACACACACCGATATTTACTAGCCATGCTAGTAAACGTCACATGGGCCATTAATTACTGATTACGAGAGCCGAATATGTGCGAATATGATCAACGAAAAGTGTCGCGTCAGCGCTCAGCTTATACTTGTGATCACACCTTGGATAATGAAAGTCAACGATACCGCTTGAAGCAATATACTTTACATTCATAGCAGGTATAAATATCCATCAATGCCATCAAGATCGTGATCGGATGGAAAGCGGACAAACCTGAATCATTGCAAAACATTTCCAAACATTTCCAAATGTTAACAATAATATAGAAATACTTGTTACGGCTCCTGCACCTGCGACATGAACTGTCATTAAATAAGTCCAAACAGATTAAAAGACCAAGAATGCGTATAAAACTACATGTATAGCGTGAATCCGTTTGCTCTCTTGACATTTAATTCTGAACTTGGACATTAATTCGGATGATAACAGGTAGGTTGCGATGCTCAATCGTGTTAATCATGTCTTCACTTTCTTTCTATTAATATATCATCTGAGTTTGCATAGGCTATGATATAACTTAATATCAGGTCATAGGTCTAAAAGATGCATCCTATTCAATCGCCTCATACTTGTGAGGCTTTAGTGTGTTTTACCATGTACAATCAAATTCTTGTCTGCTTACTTTCTTAAGCTATTTCTATTTATTTATTATTATAGCGAAATATACTAATTTAACACCGTCCACACTATGAACACCGGCAAATGTTTGCCAAACCAAATACTTAATGTTAAACCTTTTTAAAAAATATCGAATATCATTTGTATTATTGGGCTGGTCCAGTTTAAATCAAAATGTAGAATAACTGACAGAAAACGTAATGTCGTCAATGAAATGCAATGCAAAGGCAAACATAAATGTCGGATGAATTCTTTTTATTGATGTATTGTTCATGAAATTAAATTTAAAACCAAAAATGTCCTTACTCATTTGTTGGTATGGATCCGAATTTTTAAATGTGCGTATCATACACAAATTATAAATAAGCTGGTCTGTTGACAACATGAATTGACGATCCTCTATCTAGCTATTCCAAGTAGTTTCCTAAGACCTCATTACTTAGTGATTAACAGTGTATTTTGTTAATTTGTCGTTTTTACTGCAAATATGATAAGGTTGATCAGTGAAAGCATGATACAAATTGTCCACTTTATGATTTTTATTAGGATACTAACTTCTCATCATTGGTGACATTTTTTTGGTTTGGCCATACAGCATAAGACAACCTAACATGCATGACAGACGTTTCCCCAGAATTGGTTACAATTATAAAGTGAACTGTATGCGGATGATCATGCAAATGTAATTGAAATTAATATTTTGTGTTTATTTTTGTATGTGTGCATATCAATACCATATAGATTAAATGACCTGTCAGTTCAATTTCAAATAATGTGATTAGAATGCCTGCAAGAGTATTATTTATATGGAGGGAAAAGTACAGATTAGTGTAAATCATTGTTTGTAGTTTTTAATGTCGTATTGTATTAAGATGGAAATAAATGTCCTCAATGCATTTTTGCATGAATTAAATTCTTGTACTTTTTTCAAACGCTCTTTAAAGTATGCAATATGCTGAGCGGAGAAGATGTTGCTAGGAAGCCAGTAGCATTGTTTCACTCGTGCCTTTTAAAAGTCTTTTCAGGATATGTGTGCATACCACACATCTTCTATTTGCAGGTTCCTTAAAATTAAAATGAACTATTTGAAACTTCACCTTTGACATACTGCGTTTATTTGTATGAATGTTGCTGTCAATTTGTAGTGGCTGTTTATTGTTTATGAAGTAATTTAATATAAGAAAGCTAAATAACACTTGCAACAAATACCACGTGTATTCATAAATGTGGTTCCAAAAGTACAAAGAGATGTTGTTTAACTTATTTCCACGATTTAAGTGTCGTAGACATGGCACAGATCTAATATATTTCTATCGCCAATTTCAAAGCATCCGGTGACTGATGTAGTCTCGTTTCGATTACATAGAGATACATTGTATACAGTTTCAAAAGTACAACACCTTGAGAGGACATTTGAACCGGATGATATCTTCCTGTCAACACAAGTAGGTTTTGCTGTCTGTGTTACTGAGACACATTTTAATCGAATATTCGCATTTTCATAGAACATTCGCATCTTCCATGTATATTTAAGCTAAGTTACAGTAACTGTAGTAATGAATATTTGCTTGATCTTTAGACGATTCTGTGTCAGTAAAAAGGTCTTTGCCAGCAAAAATTCAAGAATGTGTTAATAGAGAATGGATGCAGTAACCATAGTTTTTTTAATTAATTGGAACACATGGATGATATTAATACACCATGTAAAACTATGAACTAATCGAGTACTACTTTATTTATATAATATAAAACTCCAATATATAAACAATCATATTCTTAACGTATTTGTATTTACTGCTAAGTGAATATTATTAATCAATTTTATTAGATATCCCCTGCATGATCAATTAATCAATGACTGCAAGGTGAAGGAATACTCTTTATCTGATCATCACATGATTCATTGCGTGTTAAACCAAGAGAAATCGGTGCCTGTAAACTCTGTCTCTACTAGTAGAAATTTCCAGCATATGAACCACGATGCTTTCGAAAAGGACCTAGCATCTAAAGTTTGTGAAATACAATCTAGTGAGTCACCTATGGAATTGCTGACCAGCTTTGAATCTGCCATCACTTCGGTACTGGATAAGCACGCACCTCTCAAAACTAAATCCCATAAGTTACGACCCAAGCAACCTTGGTATCATCAGGATATCAAAGTCGAGAGACGTTTGAGAAGGAAATGTGAGCGCAAATGGCGTAAATCTGGTACTGAGATCGATCGTATGGCTTATCAAAATCAGAGGGATAGAGTCAATCAACTGATTGATGACAGTAAGACAGAGTTTTACAGGTCCTCTCTTGCAACTTCAGACAAAAAGGATGTTTTTAAGACTGTCAACTCTTTACTCAACAAAAACCGCAGAATTCTCCCTGAATCCGATTCACCTCAACTTCTGGCAAATGATTTCGCTGTTTTCTTCAAGGACAAGGTTGATAAGATTCGCAACACTCTTAATGAGCAACAGCCTGACAATGATACGACCACCAACGAGATCAATGAACTCCCAACCGACTTGGAAATGTTTAACGAGTTTGAAAGGATTACAGAGGAGGATGCGCGGAAATTAGTGAAGGGATTTGCTAGTAAATCATGTGCTCTTGACACCATTCCTACGTGGCTCTTAAAGGACAAGTTGGATATTATTCTACCTGTTCTCACATCTATCATAAACACATCTATTTCAACCGGCATTTTCCCAAACTCCCTTGGTCAAGCCATAATATCACCAATTTTGAAAAAACCATCATTGGATCACAACGCCTTAAGCAGTTATCGTCCTGTTTCTAATATCAAATTTGTTGCCAAACTTATCGAAAAAGCTGTTGCCACACAACTGAAACAGCACATGTTTCGGCACGATCTTGAGGAGCTATACCAGTCTGCTTATAAGACACATAACAGTACAGAAACGGCACCTTTAAAGGTTAAAGACGATGTACTCATGGCGATGGACAAGTCGCATATAGTTTTTCTTGTTTTATTGGATCTGTCTGCAGCCTTTGACACTATCGACCATACTGTTTTACTTAGGAGAATGAACACAGAGCTAGGTGTATCAGGTACTGCCCTACAATGGTTTAAGTCATACCTCTCTGGTAGACAGAGCCGCGTGTCCATTGGCAACAGCTACTCAGATCCTGTTGATCTAAAATATGGTCTACCGCAAGGATTCATTCTTGGTCCTTTACAGTTTTTAATCTATACGCTCCCTCTCGGAAACATCATTCGCCGCCATGGCTTAGACTTTCACCTTTATGCAGACGACACGCAGTTATACTGTTCCTTTAACCCAAAAATACCTGGTGCTAGGCAACACGCAATCGAGAGGCTACAACTGTGTATTTGTGAAATCCAAAATTGGATGACCATTAACATGTTGAAATTAAATGAGAGCAAAACAGAGTTTATTGTGTTTGGATCACCCCATTTTCTCCAGAGCTTGCCACCTGTGTCCCTGGCAATTGGTGATGCACATATTGAACCAACGCTGTCTGTTCGGAACCTGGGTGTAACATTTGATGCAAATATGACCATGACCAAACAAATATCTAGCCTCTGTCAATCTACACATTACCAGTTAAGAAACATCCGTAGAATAAAGCGATACCTCGATAAAGACACTCTTCATCATGTCGTTAGAGCTTTAGTTATCTCTCGTCTTGACTATGGTAATCTTCTTCTCTTTGGTGCTACGGAACATGAATTGAACAGAGTTCAAAGATTGCAGAACAATGCCGTTCGGTTGATATGTTCCATATCCATGCGTGACCATATTACTCCCACGCTTAAAGAACTCCACTGGCTGCCCATACGGGAAAGGATTCAATTCAAACTCTGTCTTTTTGTCTTCAAAAGCATGAACAATACTGCACCTGGATATTTATGCAATTTACTGTCACCATATGTTCCTCGAAGAGCTCTTCGTTCTGCAAATGACATTACTCGCCTAAATGTTCCTAGGACAAATAAGGTCTTGGGTCAGAAATCTTTCAGTGTAGCTGGTCCACGGGCATGGAACAATCTCCCTCGTACCATAAGAGAAACTGACAATATCTCTCATTTTCGTTGTAGTCTAAAGACTCACCTTTTTCCATGCTAAATGTATTTTGTGTACTGATGTGTTACATGCGCTATGATCTAGATGGAATAGCGCTATATAAATATTAATTGTTATGTTATGTTATTGTTATGCATGTTCACACAATACGGAAAATACCTATAATTTGGCATTCAGCCTCAAGTGATATGGCACAAACTATAGGTATTTTTGCATATTGTGTGAACATACAGGGGATAACGAATTTATCGTTTAGTTCAAAGGCCCCAATAACAAATGGTATTTAAACACTCGCGGAAAACGAAACTCCCTCCAAACAAGGCGCTGAATTGACGGTAAATACCATAATATATAATTTCATCCTATGGCCCATAGGATGAAATTATCGAGAAAAACCTCATGGGGGGCACACTACTAAATAATTCTTCCATTGGAATACACGTAAATGGGCCATTTGTCAAGACCGTGTTTTTACCCCATGTAACTTCTTTTTGCATGAATGTCTTAGATAAGGGTTGAATTTTGTATTAAACTTGATTTTTTTTTTGTGACCAATCTAGACAAACTTCCGCTACGGGCGCGTGAGCAACGCCATCCCAATTGTTAGCCGATATCGGCGCTTCATCACTGGTTTGGCTACGATATCGTTCCGACTCTCACGTGTGTATTTGATTCAGACAATTTTTAACCACATTAGCATTGTTGAGGTTCTATTCTATCATTTTCATCAAAAATTAACAATATTTTTATCTATTTGCTTCCCCTCAGACGTTGATAAAATTGATTTAGGTACTATTTTTCAGAAGGCTACACCAAACGTGGAAGGATTTAGTGTTGTGCCTCTCATGTTTTCATCAAGCTTAGTCCTTCGGAACTATAGTATAACAGGATTACACACATTGGGCATTGGTTTGGTGTACGGTTGCACGCCCTGAACAATAAGGGTGCACTTCGCTATTTGTATGTTGGCATGATTTCAATGAAAAAAAGCATGGATAGATCATAAAATTGTCTTGCTGTTTGTGTTGTAAACAACTGACATGTTAATAGTGGAGTGTTTGTTCTCTTTGAGTACATTTCTTGTTATTATTATTATTATTATTATTATTATTATTATTATTATTATTATTATTGATAGTATTATTACCTTTAAAGGTACGTTAGGGGGAAAGAGGTTTTTGTTATTCATTCATTATTACGTTAGGTCGAAAATACTGTTTCCCCCTAACGTAATTTCTTTCATAAACAATAATGCGCTTTATTCCGTTATAAATAACAAAGTAAATTACTATTCATGAGCTAATTAATTATGCAAATTTATTCAAATATTCAATAAATTTGCATAATTTGTACGACGGGCTGTCTCTAACAGTGACTAAAGACAGCCCGTCGTACAAATTATGCAAATTTTGTGAATATTTGAATAAATTAGCATAATTAATTAATTTATGTAAATGAATGTTATTGTTAGTTAATCTCATGTAATTTTTCCCCTTATGGTTATCATTAGCGTTATTATTATTAGTGTTGTTATTATTATTATTATTGTATCAACCAATTAAGAATAGTTTCATAATGATATTCATGAAATTAAATAAGAATGACGATTGAAGAATTTTGCCATAATAAATGTTGATAATGTTGTTGATAATACCGACACAAAAAATACACCGTTGGTAGAATCAATACATTAACATACCAACAGGAATTAGTATAGGAATAGTGAATCACAGAGAGTGTGATGGGAAAACTGTAATATCGCGTTTTCCATTACACGTACAGGTGAAATTAGGCCTATAACAATGTATTGTGTTATGAAATAATGTGTGAGTCAGTGAATAATTTGGTTACAATCTTGGAAAAAATATTTTAACATCCTTAAACCATAATATACAATAATTGAGTTGGTGCCATTTTGTTGGTTCATGGTAAGGGTATCCCCACTTAATTGGCTACCACGTTATAGAGGTCGAAACATTGACCTTGCTTTGAAGAAGCTGGAACCATACCAACCTGTTCATCTGCGCACAAGGATTCCAAACATATTACGGGGTGATCGGGAAAAACATGAAGGTTATTGGCCTTTTTGGTTGGCGGGCCAAGCCCGTCAACCTTATAGCATCAGATTGCATATTCTTGGACATTTAGGTCTTTCTACATATACATGGAGGCTGCCATTTTGTTTTTAGTATATGGAAAATTGTCTAAATTATTTTGTAGTCTTTGTAAAATTACATGTACGTATGCAGTTTATTTTAACAGTCCTGCAGTCTGTGATGGAGTCAAAGCTATATTTGTTTAGCCTTGATGATTCAATCAGAGAGATGTTATTAGACTCCCAACAGAGAGACATAATAGCTTATCTTGTTTGACTAAAGAGAAATCTCCCAACTGCCCAGATGTTATACACATTACAATTGTGGTCTCAGATACTACTGAAAAGCTCAGAGTGTCAACTGTGTCCTAAAACATGGTCAAGGTTTGCATGAAATATCTATGTGTATGAAAAATTTCGCGACTGGCTAGGATTGGTGAAATTGTCATGCTCACAAGCTTTTAGTATTCTTATTAGACATTATTAGAAAGGTGTACATTTGTAAACATTTCATGATGAAAAATGTGGGTTCTTCTGCATCACGAACATTAAATGCCGCGAAAAAATAGTGCTTGCTTTAGAATAAACCTACATGTGTCCTTGTTGGGTCTGCATTACATAATGATATGGTAAAATGTCACTACAAATTACTCTGTACACATCATGTTCTGGTGATCACTCCATTTCCATGGGAAACCGAGGATTTTTTAGTTGGGGCTATAATGAGTTGCGGATGTCATATATACCTAGATTGTTCTTCAGATGGTACCTCCCCCCTCCATGCACAAACATCAACTTTATTGGTTTCCTGTACTATTTTTAGACTGTTGTGTTTTGATTTGGGGTGGTTTTTTTTGTTTGAAAGATACATACACCATATCCCTGGTATTTTGGTGTGCAACAGAATGAACAGATGCTTCAGATAATGGTTACAAAACATGATTCTTTCTCTTGGATCGCCCCCATTCCATTTCAATGGAATTTTTTCTATAATAAACAAATAAATTCTACTTCAACCATAGTTTTACTAACGAATATTGGCCATATTAAATTGAATATAATTTTAATCAAATTAATTGAATATATATGACATATTTAAAACTTAAATTGAATGTAAAATTTATTCATTTGTATATTTCTATATTTACTTATTTACTTTTTATATTATTAATTATCTACATAATTATTCATTTATTTATTTAATCATTTTTTTATTTATTAATGTTTTCTCATGTTTATTTGTTTTAATTTGTTTATTTTATAAGTAATTTTTAATATTTTAATTTTTAATATGCGTGTATTTATGTATTGATTCATTAGTTTATTGATTCATTTATTTTCGATTAAAAATTTAATTTTCGATTTATATTATTATTTATTTACAAAATGATTCAACTATTTATTTAAAAGTATTTTTAAAAAAAAAACTCATTTATTTATTTCTACATTTATTTATGTATTGATCAAATAAATTGAATACATATGACATATATTTAAAACTTAAATTGAATGTTAAAACCGTGTTTATCACTAAACTATGGCTGTAATTTATATTGCTTTCTAGTAATGCCATGCAAGAATCTTGCACAATTATCATCTATGCGCTTGCGTCTTCTGCCACATAATTTTAGCAACTAAAAGCCGTATTTACAAATGTTGCTATTTTTGCTCTTTCTATTTGCCTTATATCGCAATTTCCTTTTGACCGCCAACTTTCCATTTTAATGGAATTTTTATTCATATTATGCTTCAAACATTCAGCATGCTCCGATTTCAGTCATCAATACTGCGCCACAAAAATGTTATTAAGCCCGCGTAGATAAAATATTACGATCACTTTCCCCGTTGTTTTCTCTTACACTTTTATTATTTAACATGTTTAAAGGATAAAAATGCATTAGAAAGAGAATAAAAGATGGACATTTTTTTTAGTTTTGGTTGCCCGACTATTGTGTAATAATGGACGGGTTTGCCCATTTCGTAGTTGAGCCGGCATCCACTACTTAAAATATGGACAAACTCATCTATTATCACACAATAGTCGGGCAACCACAACTACATTAAATATCCATATTTTTATTCTCTAAGTGATCAAGTTGAATCTCTGAATGCATAATATGGAAAAGGAAACTTAACATCAGCATTAAATCGATGCAATTTTAATATTTTACCCCTGTATGGGCCAACCATTTTGAACTTATTTATTGGGAGACTCCCTTACAGGAGCGAACACAAAATTGGCACCAACTAATTTATTTTAGCTTTGGGTTTTAGTATGCCTAAAACATTGGTTTCAAGAATATAACAAAAACACAACACTACATGTACCACCATACCTACTACCATCATATAGTACTTCAGATACGTTACTTCAATCTTAACTATAAAATTCATAATACAATATTATGGCCTGATACTCAAGACTGATACCAAATATTCTACCAGTCTCCATATTTTGTCGTATCATGTAGGCTATATTTTAATTATATCCTAATGCCAAAAATAGTGTACAAAGAATTTCTATCATTTTACTCATAACAGCAGGAAATGCTACAATTATTGTGGGCTCTATATCATTACCATTGTCGTTGCCGTGTAAAGACGATTCTGAATCGGAAACATATCATATCATTGATACTACATGACTAGGTTTGCAATCGGCTGAGACACATCCTGTATTCGAGGTCTTTAAAAACTTCCAATAATGGTGAGTCAAGTATACTTTCCACGGAATAGAAAGCAATGATATGTATTACTAAGTATTATGTACATGGACAGACCAGTGTAATTAGTCACGTATACAAACGATTCGTAAACACCAAAAAGACATCGTATCTACAGAAAATGATGTTCACTTTGGCATATTGTAAAAAAGGAGATAGATGCATGCATACACTCTCAGAACAAAGGTTAAAATCTTTAACCATGTTGGTTAAAATTTTAACCAACGGGAGGTTACCAGGTGAACCACACAATTGGTTGGTTAAAACCGTAACCAACAGCTGTTGGTTAAACTTTAACCTGTGGTTGGTTACAATTTTTATTCATTTGTTGGTTAATATGTTTTAACCAACAGTGGTTGGTTAAAAAATGTTGGTTAAACTTTTATTTTTTTTGCTAAACTTTAACATGTGGTTGGTTAAAACTTTTAATTATGTTGTTGGTTAATTCTGCTAAACTTAACCATTTGTTGGTTAATCCTGCTTGATAAATAACATGGGTTGGTTAAAACCTAACCATTTGTTGGTTAAACCTGCTTCATATTTAACATGGGGTTGGTTAAAACCTAACCATTTGTTGGTTAAATCTGCTTCATATTTAACATGGGGTTGGTTAAAACTTAACCATTTGTTGGTTAAATCTGCTTCATATTTAAAATGGGGTTGGTTAAAACTTAACCATTTGTTGGTTAATTCTTTTGATGCACTGGGCAGTAGCGCTGTTATTGTATGGCTATGAAGTATTGCTGCGACATCATGGCAGACGACAGAGTGTTTCAAGGTACAGGATTGATTTCTTAATACTGTAATTTAATAATTATGTAACTGTCTGAGCTTTTGATGATTAAGTCTACTATTATTGTATTGCATCGTAGGTTCATCATTATTTTTCAACATTTTCAAAATTCATTATATTTTGGTTCACATAGTATCTATAACAATCAATTAACATGTAGTAGTTGATGAAATGGCTGAGGCACCTTCTATATCCATGTTATATATCAAGCAGGATTAACCAAAAAATGGTTAAGTTTAGCAGAATTAACCAACAAATGATTAAAAGTTTTAACCAACCACGTGTTAAAGTTTAGCAAAATAAATAAAAGTGTAACCAACATTTTTTAACCAATCACTGTTGGTTAAAACATATTAACCAACAAATGATTAAAAATTGTAACCAACCGCAGTTTAACCAACAGAAAATTCTAGAAAAAACTTGACTTGAAATTTGTTTGCCCTACAGTGAAAATACGATGTAGGAAGTCTATGGTAGGCTTCGTAGCTATCAAGCTTAGGCCAAATTTTTGTTGTTGTTATATTGGCGTAACCCGCCCGACCCTAAAAATACGCCCGACCCTACACTTTTTTTTTATTTTTTCAGTGAAAACAAAAACAAAAAACCAACCGACCGACCCTAAAAAATAAAAAAATGAAAAAAATAAATGTTTTTTCTCGAACGAAATACGACGGTGCTTCTAACAAACAATAGGGAATGTTTAAACTCGGTTAACATTGTTCAAAAACAGCTGCTAAAAAAAAAAAAAAAAAAAAAAAAAATCCCTACCTACCTACCCTATTTTTGTTCAGCCCGTTACGCCAATATAACAATTTTTTTTTTTGGCCTTACATACAACCATGCATGTTGTTGTAAGTTAAGGTAAAATAGTGTCCTAAATCTGCCTTTCTCGATAGACAAATACCATGATATTGTACAGTTTAGCTCAGACAGTTACATATGTATTAAATTGCAGTATTAAGAAACCAATCTTGTACCTTGAAACCCTTCTATGCGTCTCCAGACCCCACAACCGGAGCATTGCAATCACTTCGTCGTCTGCCATTTTGTCAAAAAGAGAGAGAACGGGCCAGCCTCGTTTTGATGTCGCAACAACACCACATTTTTAACCAACGTTGTGCAATAGAGATTTTTCACCAACACATGTTGATTAAAATGTAACCAACAATTTGATAATTATGCACAAACTCTTTTCCCACCATTGACATTCTTTGGTGGGAATCTTGTTTTGACCGATTGTTGGTTAAAATTATGAGGACTTAACCAACGTTGAATAAACTAAAAATGATTTATAGTTTTACTCTTTAACCAACGCAGTATTAAAAGTATTTTTTAACCAACGCTTCATTTTTAACCAATGTAGTATACTTTTTAATCAACATTTTTTTAACCCATGGCTTTTTAATACCTGTTCTGAGAGTGTACATTCGTAGATATCAACACATGCGACAAGTAATAACATGATGCCAACAGCCGTCAAATTTAAATCACAATTCTTTCATCAACATGTAATTAGTAAAAAGAATATCTCTTCCTTCCATATTTTGGCCAGTAACAAGAAACAGTTCCATTATAGACTCGATAAAGTCCAGAAATATTGCCACTATCCAGTGCTAAAAAATGCTAATCCTAAGTCCCTCTCCAAACGCATGCGTTGTGGGTTTTCGATGACGTAGTCAACCGAGCTTATATAGTGAGCGCGGTATACTGCGCGAATGTGTTGCTGAGGGCCGTGGTTTAGTGGCTGTGACGTGGAGCTTGAGAACGGAGGGTCCCCGGATCGAATCCCGGCAGGTTCCCGGAGATTTAGTTGGTGTTTTTCCCTCGAAAATTGTGATCCCGGTCAAAAACCCTAAACCGGGGTTAGGGTTAAGGAAAACAAATCGCAACCCTCTCTTCAAAGTTGTGAAATGAATCTTTCCATACCGGTATACGCGTGGTTTGGCGATTTTGCCATGCATTTCATTAACCTTATTGCACAACTACTTACTAAGTATGTATAAACAACATTCCTGCGTTATAATAGAAACAAATGATATTTGTCAAACTCATTATTTCTAACAATGTTAACCTGATCTTTGTATAGTGGCCGATTTGGGTTACTTTTTAAAGAATAAATGATGATGTTGGTGCTTGTCAGTTAATTAAAAGACCCTTCAACGAATGGTCTGGGCTACCCGGTTTCTTTGCAATTAAAATGTACACTGTTAGAAAGATACCTGTAAAAAAACGGTAAAACACTGGCAATCAGGACGCCAGTTGTCAACCGTAATGTTAAATCACAGGAACCGTTAATAATTAAGTTTCAGTAAAAAAACCCGGTAAAATACCGGCAATCTGAATGCCAGTTGTCAACCGTAATGTTAAATCACAGGTACCGTTAACCATAATGTCAGTAAAAAAACGGTAAAATACTGGCAATCTGAATGCCAGTTGTCAACCGTGATGTTAAACAGGTACCGTTATTAATTATATTTCAGTAAAAACCGGTAAAATACTGGCATTCTGAATGCTACATACATCATTACCGATCTGTAACTTTTATTAAACTAGTTAATATGTCTTACATCTCTTATCTTTGGTATCTATGTGGTTGGGTAAACGTTGGCTGTATATTTATATACAAAATACCGTTAAAATAAGAAACCACGGTAGTAACCGTTACTTTGACGGTAAATTAAATTACGGTCAACGTAAAATCACAGCAATTCTTACAGTTCCGATGTTAAATAACAGATATTTATTTTGACCTGTAAAATCACTACAGAGAGTATTATTATCCCGTTATTTTTACAGTCAAATGTACAAAAACGCTTATCTATCGTATATTTATATACAAAATACCGTTAAAATAAGAAACCACGGTAGTAACCGTTACTTTAACGGTAAATTAAATTACGCTAAACGTAAAATCACAGCAATTAACATATATCTATTTTGACCTGTAAATTCACTGCAGAGAGTATTATTATCCCGTTATTTTACAGTAAAATGTATAAACATGCTTATTTATCGTATATTTATAGGCAAAATACCGTTGAAATAAGAAACCACGGTAGTAACCGTTACTTTGATGGTAAATTAAATTACGGTCGACATAAAATCACAGCAATTCTTACAGTTCCGATGTTGAATAACAGATAATTTTTGTGCCCTGTAAAATTAGTGCAGAGAGTAATATTATTCCGTTATTTTGCATTAAAATGTATTAATACGCCGCCAATAAATCGTATTTGTATATATGAAATACCGGTTAAATACGAAACCACGGTAGTTACCGTTACTTTGACGGTAAAATAAATTACGGTCAACGTATATTTACAGACATTTCTTTACAGTGTAGGTGTCGAAAAGCAGTTTGGGAGGCCGTGTAGTCGCGGACGGATGCAGAACTTTTGAACTTAAATTCAATTTTAAATAGTTTGAGACAATATTTAGTGTTAGCTGCACGTGGCTTTGAACCGGTGATGTCTTTTTGATTTAAGTTTAAGGGTCAATAATCGTCGACGCTGGGGGGGGGGGGGGGGGGGGGGGGGGTGCAGACGGAGACAGAACGCAGAACTTGAATTCAACCTTAAATCTGTTGAAAAGATTACTAGTATTTCTCCACGTGACTTTAGTGAACCTGTATATGCAATTAAAATCAATGGGTATAAGTGGCAGCGGCGAACGGAGTGATGGGGGGGGGGGGGGGGGGGGGGGGGGCGATGCGGAAGTATGCAGAGAACTTGAATTCTGTTAACTCCACGTGACTTTGAACTTGCGATGTATTTGCAATTAAAGTATTTCGGTATATAAGCGGTGTCGGGGGCTGGTGGGCGGGTGGTGGAGGCGGAAGGATGTAAAACTTGAATTGTTTAAAAATAGTATTTGGTATTATTTTTGATTAACATTTTACGAATCACGGCTGTTTGACTGTCCGCTTTATAATTAAAATTATGGGATGAAAAAAGATTATATAGTGGCCCTTTTATGGTTTGACCTGATTTAGGTGAGTATACGGTGAAAATGTAAGGAAAATTGTTCGAGCCCTTTTTAAATTATCGGCATTTTTTACTTGATACATATTTTACATGTACATGTAACTCTATGGGAAATGTGGCCAATGAGGGCGCTATTATAGTAAATAATAATATTTAAAGCTCTATTTCTCAGAACTGGCACCAACAAATGTTCTGAAATTTCTACAAAAGATGGCCAGTATATTCAGGTATTTGAATCAGTTAAAAACAGAACCGGGCCAGCAAGTTACGGTGTTCTCAGAATAAAACGGACACATTATGTGGGATCAAACAGCCGTGGAATGTTGTTCCTACTAGCAAAAATTAAACCTCATATATTTGCCATTACGATAAATGTATATGTTAAACTTTAAATCGTTTAAGGCAATCATTTCTGACTCATCCACGCATTTGTGACGTCACGCCTTGACTACTGCAACTGTCTACTTTATGCCTTACCACAATATCTGATTGGTAAGCTTCAGCGTGTACAGAATTCTGCGGCTAGGCTCACTGTGCGATGCCTTCACTGGTTGCCAATCACCGAACGCATTGAATACAAGATGCTGCTTATAACTTACAAATGCCTTCATGGTCTGGCCCCTTCTTACCTGACAGAACTCTTGAAGAAACACGATCCCCCTCGGACTATAAGATCTTCATCCATGGAACTGCTGGATCCACCACGTGCAATTCATACCCGTACGTATGGCGAGCGTGTGTTTTGGGCGGCTGCCCCGAAACTGTGGAATGCACTTCCCACCAAGGTTTGCTCTGCTACCACTCTCGAACTGTTTAAGTGCAGGTTGAAGCACTACCTTTTCACTCGTTCGTAATTTGGCAAATCTGTATCTATATTGACTTTTGCGCTTCAATTGTGTTTTGCCTTTTACTCATGTATATATTTTGTTAATTTGTTATGGTATTTTATGATTGTACAGGTTGTGCATTTTCTTAATTTTTAGTTTTTAATTCAAATTTTTAATGTATTGATTTTATCGTTGTGCGGCGCATAGAGTTTCCTTGCGGTTTGAAATGCGTCTTTTAAATGCCTGTTTATTATTATTATTATTATTATGGCACGTGTGCTAGAAGCGCCAATGTCGCAGGATCTTGCATTAAAAGAAAGTGGAGTGGAGAAGATGCTCTTATACAGAACTGTTAAAATTATGTTGCACTCATGATCATTTTAATTGCTTGTATGTTGCTGTATCATCATACAACAAACGCCGCATGCCTGCTGTAAAACTTCTTGTTGGTAATACCTTGATTGAACCTACTGACACTGTGCGCAACCTGGGTGTTGTTTTTGATACTCAAATGTCCATGTCCACCCAAGTCGCTTCTTTGTCACGCAGCATCACCTTTCATCTCCGCAACATCTCCCGTATACGCCGATATCTTGACTTTGACACTTGCAATAATGTTGTTCGCTCACTCATCCTGTCTCGCCTTGACTATGGTAACATCTTACTTATGGGTTCAAATGCCACTGATATCAATCGCCTTCAAAGACTACAGAACTGGGCAGCCAAGATCATTTTCTGTGCAGCTAAGCAAGATCATGCATCTCCATTGCTTCAACAACTACACTGGCTGCCTGTCAAGAAGAGAGTACACTACAAAGTGATGGTGTATGTTTACAAGTGTCTTGCTGCCGGTTTGGGTCCAGAATATCTCGCGTCCTGCCTCACATTATACATCCCAGGCAGGGAAGGTCTTAGATCTGCTATCGATGCCACATGCTTACAGGAGCCCAAACTACAGTATCGCTCTCTCAAGTCAGCTGCTGACAAGGCTTTCTCCTTTGTAGCCCCTAAGTTATGGAACAAACTTCCAACCTCTTTACGCACTTCCATTTCCTTGCCAGTGTTCAAAAAAGGGCTGAAAACATATTTGTTTTCAAATATATAATGTGCTTGTATCATATTGCATTATCCTGCATACACCATCTTGTATCTATTTTTTATTGTTGTATTTTTTCATGCATTGTTGTATTTAATGCGCTGTGATCATTTGAAATGGCGCTATATAAAAGCCTATTGTATGTATGTATGTATGTATTTAATGTGGCATTTTGTTTTCCGTATGTATTTAGACGCAATTGAACTTGAGGCTGAAATTCTAACAATCTAGAATGTGCTGTTAACGTTAAATACAATGATAAAAAATCATAGATAACTCACGTATTGTAAAACGTCAGTTTCTTGAAAATAATCAAATTACATCTGCGTAATTCCTTTTTTTTTCTCGCAATACAGACACTCTCGTTGGTATGGATCTCGAGATATAACCAATGTGATGTTAACCTGGTAAAACATAATGTATGTTAACCGGGTGAAACATGAATCATAAATGATGCACCTGACAGATTCCGAAATACCACTATCAGTTCAATAGGAAAATAGATTATGCTAATTCGTTTATTATCAACCTTTTCAGATCAGTGATTCAATCTTTTTCGATCCCAAAACAACCATTATCCCACCGACACACCCACCACATCCAACCACACCCAAACCAACCCTACACCACCCCACCCTACACCACCCCACCCTACCCCATACACCTCACTTCGAACCTTAACCCATCCCAACACACAAACACTAATAACCCACCCAACCCAACCCTACACCACCCCACCCTACACCACCCTACACCACCCCACCGCATCCAACCCTACCCCATACATCTCACTTCGAACCTTAACCCATCCCAACACAAACACTACATGTATTAACCCACTCAACCGTTGAATGTCTTACGCAGTAGGTCTATACCGGTGTCAACTTTTTTCGGTTTGTTCCTCAATTTTGTCGACAATGTTCAGTATTGATTAAAGGAGGTGTCCCGCAAGCATACAGTTGTGCATTATATGTTAGAAAAATAACTATCGAGCCCAACTTTTGTAATTATATTGAACAAAACACCACACTTATGACAAAAACAAATAAAAAACCGCCATCTCTCAACATGCAATTTTTAAAATTCGCGGCGATCCAAAGTCCCGGTGTCGATGAAGTCATAGTTATACAATGCACATGCACACATTTGAGCACCGATACCCATGACGTCATCGACACCGGGACTTTCGATCGCCGCGAATTTTAAAAATTGCATGTTGAGTGATGGCAGTTTTTATTCATTTTTGTGACTAGTATGGTGTTTTGTTCTATATAATTACGTAATTTCGGCTCGATAATTATTTTTCTAACAAATAATGCTCAATGTTGTGCTTGCGGGACCCTTCCTTTAACGGCTCTCAATGTTTAAAGACTGGTGCTGGTAATGGGAGCTTTCCCATTCTCCTAACGTGACCAGGTGTGATCATTATGCGTGGAAAATCTTAAAATGTTGTAAAGTGACTCATTGGCTCAATTAGATAGGGGCGTGACTGCCACACAGAAGACTCGGGTTCGTTTCCCGGTCCCCCTACAGTACAGCTCGAAATAGAGTGCACAATATCAACGCACATCAGTGCAATGTCAGTGCAATGTCATTGCAATATCATTGCAATGTCATTGCAATGACATTGCAATGACAGTGCACTAATCGGATTACAATTTGCAATGTCATTGCAATGTCAGTGCAATGTCATTGCAATATCATTGCAATGTCATTGCAATATCATTGCAATGTCAGTGTACACTCTATTTCGAGCTGTACTGTATGTTACTATTTGTTCTCCCCTGGTAGTTTCGTTCCATGCCCCAGAGGTTAGGGGATATATTACATGCAACGTGGAAAAGAAATCAGTATGGTCTCGTTTTACAAGGTTGTTATAAATGGTTCTGGTTCTGTACAATGCACTTGTATCTCGCGTATAAACATTTGAGAAGAATACATAAGAAAGATACGTATGAAGTCAAACCAACATATTCTGCGCAAGCTATATGTAACGTTCATTGTTTATTATTAGTCTTATTAGTATTATTACAGGGATTTATATAACGCATTTCCAACATGACCAATGCGCTAAATTAATTACTTTTCCACAGTGCATAGTGCATTAATTCTTGTCATTTATACATAGTAACATATTAATAATAATCATATTATGTAGTTCATATAATTCGAACAATATATTCTTACTATCTTAAAACGATTTTTATATCACTTATTGTTTTGAAAATCTTCTGTTTTCTTGGTTCGTTTTACAAATAAGGATACACATCTATAATATAGAGGTACCATAATAATCAATATCAAATATTCAGTGCATACGTTCAGCTTTTCAAAAATACGCTGTAGCGACACAGAGTTTTGATATGTTTTGCTATTTCAGTATAGAGTCTCACCTCTTTTTTTTAATATGATGCAGAGGTTCGTTCTGACTTTTAAAAATGTGCTATTGACGTTCCTGAATTTACACCACGTTTTGAAAATTGTGTATTTTCCCAAAGTAAGTAGAGTATTAACGACATGTACAATATCGTTGTCTCGCGCTCTCTTTATCTTGAAACCCAGAATCAGTTTGAAATTAAATTCCACCAACTTAAAATGCTTTGTTAGGATAATTGTTTGGTTTGGCCAGAATTCCATTCAATCTTACGCTGGAAACGTTGAGAAGTTTTGCAAGGTGCTTGAGAAGCCTTATTATCTATTATTATCGAATAAACCATTTTAGTTGTTATTTTATTCAGAATATATTGAGTGTAATGTTCTCCATTCCATTGAAATGATTTTCCATTTTGTGTACAATTACCATTGCCATCACGGTATTGGCTCTTCAAAAGGATTCGCCATGGTTTTTGTACATAATATTAAAAAAACCATCAACACCCAATGCATGTTCAAATAGATTGCATAATCATGAAGCACCACATCCACACCCACACACCGCGCATCACAAACAAACTCAGGCTACACACCCCAAACACCTACACATCCAACACCATAAATCCGACTCACCAAACAACCAACTCATTGCGTACATTGGCACTTCATGAATACCCGAATAGGCCATATGCAACACGCATACCCGCCCACACCCGACACTCACACACCCCACCCCCCCCCCGCCCCTCCCCCCGCATACATATACAACACTCATACTACCACTGACAAAATCACACCAGCATCACAAAACCCTTAAAACGAAATAACAGTTATCATACAAATAGAATCGATAACATTAATAAAAAATATTAAAAACCTAAAGCAGTAGAATGAATAAATAGCTGACTAACGAAACTCAAATAAATATACTCGATGATCGAGCAAAATATGCAAGCTAAGTTTGAGTGAAATGAGACTTAAAATGGGAACAGTGAAAAAAATAACATAACATGGGATTCATTAACACCCCTATGTGATATGTAGTAAAACAAATGACATTGTAATAATAATGTGTGTATTGCATTGCTGTATTGATAACTGTTTGAAGCATCTGTAAAAAAAATGAATTAAAAAAAGTAATAAAAATAATACATCCTCTGTGATCCAGTGGGTAATCCTTTTCCGCGAAAGCGAAGAAGGACCGGGTTTGAGACCCCGGGGTTTGAGACCGTGTATTTTGTAAGGTCTTTGTTGATTTAATTCACGCCAGCTTGTCCGAGTTTATATATTATTCATTGAATCAGTGACAGTAACTGATTGAATACACATACATTAAAATCATCCACCAAAATTATGAGCAAACATACTGTTAGTCTTCATCTTTAATCGCCTGATGGTTAAAAAGCATTTGATTCAAGAGGTATATATCAAAATGACTTATTCTATGCAGAGGCAAGAAAAGCAATTATATCTGCATTTTGTTTCATTCCGCTAAGCTCTTAACATTATGATGTCATGGTGACGTCAAGTGGTGGTGCTTAGAACTTAATTTGGTTTCGACGTATGAAATATATAGATGGCTATAAATCAATATGGCAATACCTGAGAACGTTTAATAGAGCAAGGGGTCAAACACCTTAGGTGAAAAACCTCGATAGGACGTGTTAAAAATTCAAAACGGTAAGCCGATAAATGGCGCGATATCCTAATGGCGCGATATCATTAATGTTATCTTCATATTGATAATAGTACACTCTGGACACACAAAAATAGCTCTGTTTCATGTCATCTAATGAACCTTTAACAATCTAACTTGACAGATGAGTATCGTTTAAAGAAATTGTGACATTGAAACCCTGATTTCACTTGCCATAACAATAAACATATGCAAAAGAAGTTGAATTCATGATTACCTTTTAACACCTGCAGATGTTCATGAAAAAATGTATTAAATAGAAAATGTAGCGCTTTTGAAAAATAAATGGAGGCGCTCTATAATGTCTTATTGCTTTTATTAAAGACAGATCTTACCATCGTACGGAAAACGAGAGACGGAGTTCATATCAAATTACCCACGAGCTTAATTTCCAGAATTACATTAATCATAACAAATTCTGGGCTTCAATCAATTTTGCATCATTATGGTATTCGCTCATAACTCGATCAAATGACACTTGTGTATGCATTAACATCATAGTGTGCATAACATCACGTTTCAACATGATATTATGTGTTTAGTGTAAAAAGATGTCGTGTTTGAGCTATAAGATTACCCCTGGATTTTGTATTATCCCGCCCACGTAATCGTATCTGAAAGAGGAGTATACTGTTTACCCAACCACTCAGGCTACATTTTACTTACATTGTTAAGGTATACAATAGCAATGGTTCTGTGAGTTTTCATTTTAAAGCTAGCATGTAACTCGGCCGTACTGCAGAATCAGTACGTACATGTATGGCTTATACGTTATTTAGAGATGTACGCTATCTCTCTCAAGCGATTTCAAAATTATCTATAGAGAAATATTTGCAATAATCTCAGTTCAATTATCATCGGTACGATCCAATCGTATAAGTCTTACGTATAAGTCACTTATATGTGTCAGCATACGCGTGTACTAGTTTTGCAGTTCGGCCTTATTTCTTATACTTAAGAGTCTATGCCTGAGAGAATAGGATGATATGACAAAATCTAGGAACATGAAGGTTGTCCAATATTGCTCATATATAGTTTGCTGGGTACAGTTGATGAAAGATTCAGGTTGACAAAGTTTGAAAATTCTGACCCCCCTGACTTGGATTTTCTGCCCCATGGCATTTTAGCCCCATTTTGAGCCATAAAATCATATAAAATCGTTTAAATTGTCTCTGTTTCTAAAGGCACAAAATGGGATTCTTTGCATCAACTGATTTTTGAATCCAGTCCATATATCATTGATATACAGCATTGGTATTGTGTAGATTCAACCAAAAATTACCCACCTCATTCTGAATTACGAGGGGGGTCACAGAAAAAAGTGCCCCTACGAGGCATTGATTTTTGTGACGAAAAGGGGGCAATCTTTAAATGTGAATAGGATTTTATCCCAGCAGTGAATTGAAACATTTCTTTCATAGCCGAATAGCTAAATCACTTGTCTCTTCAGAAAACGTAAATCTGTTCTGGGGAAATGGTTTCTAGATACACCCAATGCAGTGTTTCTATAAGGCATTTTAGACATTTTAATACAATTGAAGATATATGATTTATTTGAGATATTGTTATAATACAGGAATGTAATTCAATCAAATCGGTCACAGACATTAAGAATATATTTATATTTGTATCTAAATGATTGTTTCTAGACAGAAAATATTTTTAAGTGTTTTGAAATAAGATATTGTTGTTTTGATTTTAAAAGGTTACTTAAACCATACATTGCTGCTTCTGAGCAGCGATAGTTTTATTCCAAAGTCTCTCACATCAGAGAATTGAAGCAAAGGTTTGTGTAATCAAAAGTAATGGTCTTTTGAAGCAATCAGTGTTTCTAGATTGTATAGTAATATAAATTAGACACAATAGTTTGCTTAGAATAGGTCAGGTTCAAATACAAATAGCCTACGTCAATCAGTTTTTTACATCATTAGTTTTAAATACATTGATCCATGTGGAATTGCCTAAGAGTAAAAAAAGTGTTTCTATTTTATAGTATTTTTTTCCAAACGGGAGGATGACTGATCCATGGGTGGTGTGTGCTATAATAGATATAGATATTATACAAATATATACTGCCATGAGAGACTCTGGTGCGCCCCTCAGCAAAATAGCACTATTGCAGTCACCGAGGGACCATAGTTTTAATCCAGAGACTCGAATAAAGGCAGTATATATTTGTTTTATATACGTCATTCATATATTTCTAGTTCCATAAAGTTCAAATTCAAAAAGTTCCAATCTTCATCAGTTAAAAAGCTTTATAAGTTCAATTCAAAGGCAGTGCATCGAACGATCGTCACGCTGCGCCCGGGGATGCAATCGTGCGCCCTCTCGCGTCACGCGGAGTACAACGCCGCGTGAAACTACCGGCTCACTGGTGCGCCTTAAATAGTCTTCTTGGGAGCCGTAAATAGTACTTTTGGCAAAATAGCGTGTTTATTTTTGATCATGTGACCCACTTTTAACCAATCAATGAACAAGAATATATGAATGACGTATATAATCTACTATAGGGACTATAACAATTGGACTATGACAATTGAATATACATTATCACCCTTGATATAAATGTATATCTATAGATGCAATAGGACAAAGTGTTTCTATATAGTAGAGGCACAATTCCCATCATTATCCCAATCAAATAACTAGGGCAAAAGTTAGTCTCATAGATAGATAGATGGGAAATGCATCACTTTCTAGTTTGATTTTATCTTGTCTAATTTTCTTCTAGTAACAGGTGTTTTAACTATGGGGCAATAGCCTACTATTTGGGCTACCACATTTTTTAATAACAAGATGGTGAATGAGATGTCACACAAACAATATTTAGAATTTGTGTGGACCAGCTAGGTCTACTTATAGTATACTGATCTTTGGCAAACCATGCACAACTACAGCAGCCTTGATATCAGAGGGACCAAGAATGGTGTGTTAGGCATCATCATCTACATGACACATGTTCACCAGTTATTGGATATTATGAATAAGAAAATTAGTCGGGTATGGGGTTACCGTGCACCCCACAGGACTCCCCCAAACCAACTTTTTGACTTACTTTCATGGTCCTAAAACATATTCAGGATGTTACCAAATATATTTTGGTACGTTAAGGGGTTATTCAAGATGGCGTCCAAAATGACCGCCATATTATGGCAATCAAAATGTATGGTAAAAGTATAGTTTTAAAAGTGGAATGTATGTATTTAGACCACTAGACAATCATATCCAGAACTTTTGCTTTGTTAACACACCTAAATCTAAGATGGCCACTAAAATGTTAACATTCTATAAATTGGCATATGAACCAACATGTATGATCAGATCTACAGCCACTAGGCTTTATCGTAGACATATAGTGAATGCTGTCCCATTAGATTTGGGGGTATTGGTATTACATAGTTTTACAAAACAATTGTTTTAGGTCATTTAATATCAAATTAATCATTTTGGCAAGCCATTTTGGAAAGTAATACAGAATCAGAATTGTCACAGAGGTGGGCCTTATCAGTTTAGAACATACTAGTTGGCGAATTTGATGTAATATACACTCACAATCTATTTTGGATTACCATACACTCATGTATACTATATTTACATTTACAGCGGCCATTTTGGTGGCCATCTTGGATTTAAAGTACATTGTTACAATGCAAATATACTGGATAGGAGTTACTAGTGGTCTAATACATACATCCCAATGTTAAAACTATAATTTCATCATACATGTTGGTTATGTTATCCCATTTTATGGAATTCCGACAATTAGTTCAGTCATTATGGGACCTATTTTGGTGGCCATTTTGGATTATTAAGTATGTTAACAAATCAAAAAATATTGGATATGAGTTACTAGTACATACTAGTTACTAATACATACATCCCATCATTAAAACTATATTTTCATGATACATTTTGGTTAATATTATCCCATTTTACTGAATTCAAAATTGGTTCAGTCATTTTGGGACCCATTTTGGGCGCCATTTTGGATTTTTAACTATGATAACAAAGCAAAATACTAGACATGAGTTACTAGTGGTCTAACACATACACCCCATCGTTAAAACTATACTCTCTGATCATATATGTTGGTTCATATTATGCCAATTTATGAAATTTTACCATTTTTGGCGGCCATTTTGGCGGCCATCTTGGATTTAGGTGTGTCAACAAAGCAAACGTTCTGGATATGAGAGTGTAGTGGTCTAATGCATACATCCCACTATTAAAACTATACTTTCACCATACATTTTGATTGCTATATGTCATTTTATGAGATCTGACCAGTTCTGACGGCCATTTCGGACGCCATCTTGAATAATCCCTTAGCATAGCAAAATTATTTTTGGTAACATTCTGAATATGTTTTAGAACCATGAAAGTAAGTAAAAAAAGTTGGTTTGGGGGAGTCCTGGGGAGAAGGGGGTGTACGGTAACCCCTGTATATACCCGACTAATATGTGTTCTTGTTTTAGAAAATATTAAAAATTACTATATAGAAACACATTGTTTTTTAGTATCCAGACACATTTCCCCAGCTAAGTTTGAATAGTTTTTGATAGCCAATGTGTCATGCTATGAGACTACAATCAGGTTATTTTAATTCACTGCTGGGATAAATTCCTGCAAGCGATTGAAGATAGCCCCATTATTACATAAAACATCAAGATATTTGAGGGGGGTCCTAAGTGGGACCCCCCTGGTGAGGAAGAAGGAGTTAAGTGAAATTTGGTTTGATCTTCACAATACTAAACCCATGTACTTACAATATTTTAACTTGATTAAAAAATAATTTGACAATGGACATCAAGATTACAAGTATGAACATTATGCAAAAATGGGCAATTATATGCAATTTTGGGAGATTTTGGGGCTTAAAAGGGGCTAAAACTTGATGGGGCACAAAATCCAAGCTATAGGGGCCAGAATTTTCAAACCTTGTCAGCATGAATATTTCATCAAGTACATATACTAAACCAAAAAAGAGCAAAATCCGACAACCTTCATGTTCCGCCCACCATTTGGTTTTCTCAGGCACGCACTCTTAAACATTTATGGAGAGTACAAATCATGTGTATGCATCAAACGAAAATTTGCCTGACTTTTATGCACACAACAAATTCAATCAATAGAGATAGACCCCAATGCATTTTTCTCGTAAAACTGTTGTATTGTGAAGCTTGCCACGCATAGCGAGCACGGGTATACCGGAGTGCATTAAAAGTTCTAATATCACTCAACATGCACGCCCTACTTGTGTAGAGAAGCACATGACAAAAAGATTGACTATCACAGTTTTATTTATTCATGAGAATGGTAGGCCATCGCCTAATTACAAGAACAAACAAAGTATAGTATTTAAACAATCAATCTAAGTACTACAAGAATGGTAGGCCATCGCCTAACTACAAGAACAAACAAAGTATAGTATTTAAACAATCAATCTAAGTACTACAATATTCTCAAACAATTCGGCATTTCCCATGCTCCCATCCAATATGCAATTGACATTTAGATATTAAGCACTGTGAACCAGAACACCCTGCTATGGACCAACTCATATTATAAGCGATATTGAGCAATTTTGATAAGCAATGAGTCAATGAGCTAGTGTTCTGGAACAACCTGCTATTGAACAACACTTGACAAGATTCTAGCTGATATTGGACAAATTTGACAAACTCCTACAAAAGGACATACAACATCGAGCCGGGGAGGCAAGGGCACCCGCAGGGGTCGCCGGGCAGCCCTCATCCTAGATAGTGTCTCCAGTGAAAAATGCTATCCTGCGATCCCCCGGGCCCCGCATCCCAGTCTCAATCCTCCAACCTCCATACCATCCCACTATTTATCAGCAATATAAGACAACAAGGACCCCATTAACGAGGTGTTAAGCTTTCCCCCCATCTCTCACCCTTTGGAGGAGGGTGAGGGGCGGGAGGGAGGCCAAACCAAACTCATGAAAATCAAAACAGTGAATGATGAACACACAACCTGAAGCACGTAATCACGCCAGGTGCAACCTGCGCCATGCATCAACAACAAACCAAGCGCGACGCGCAATTGCCGCGTACAAAGGATACCGACCGGAAAGCCGCGCGCCATTACCAGACATAACCTATTATGACCGGTCATCGACAGCTATAGAGCAACTAACGCGTAAACAACCTGTAATAGGTCGATGACCTTTTGCGCCTACAGAAAGTCATATGGCCTCACACAATTAACATTTACACGTGAATGGTGGAAATGCATTTGTGTAGAGAAGCACATGACAAAAATATTGACTATCACAGTTTTATTTATTCATGAGAATGGTAGGCCATCGCCTAATTCAAAGAACAAACAAAGTATAGTATTTAAACAATCAATCCAAGTACTACAAGAATGGTAGGCCATCGCCTAACTACAAGAACAAACAAAGTATAGTATTTAAACAATCAATCTAAGTACTACAATATTCTCAAACAATTCGGCATTTCCCATGCTCCCATCCAATATGCAATTGACATTTAGATTTTAAGCACTGTGAACCAGAACACCCTGCTATGGACCAACTCATATTATAAGCGATATTGAGCAATTTTGACAAGCAATGAGTCAATGAGCTAGTGTTCTGGAACAACCTGCTATTGAACAACACTTGACAAGATTCTAGCTGATATTGGACAAATTTGACAAACTCCTACAAAAGGACAATTCAATTTTATTGACATACAAAACCCAACATACAGGTATAGTCAAATAGCACACATACAATGTAGAAAACATACATAACAGAGAGTACAATACGCATATGCGCTTCAGTTCATGAATACAATTTACATATCATGCATGAGACAAATTAATGTTGCTGCACCATAGAACGAATATCAAACGCAGCATTAACATATTTAGCAATTGTTTTAACAATATCAAAATCAGAAGCACACATAATATTGATAAAAGTATCATACTCATCCGAATTAATATCAATATTTAAACATCCCTGAAGAGATGATAACAGTGTACTGCGAGGACGATTATATGCCGTACACTTCATAACAAAGTGAAACTCGTCCTCAACCTTATTTTGGGTACACAACTGACAAATTCTATTTTCAGGAGGTATTCTTGGAATTGAGTGACGCCCAGTTTCAATCGAAGATTATGGGCACTGATACGTAATTTACAGAATAATGATCTTTGGGATCTATTTAGAATATGAAGATAATTTTCACATTGGAAAGTTGATTTGAATTTACAATAAGTACGAAGTTTTGGCTGGGCATTGGAGATACGCTGTGACCATTCATTAACATACACAGACTGAATTGTTGTGCTAACCATGGACATGATTGAATTTTTCCTAAGAATATTAGGTTTGTGCCAAATTTCCATGTCACCAACAAGTTTACAAATATTTCCAATGCCTGAGCTCCAACTGAAATAGTTATTATTACTATGGAACGTTCTATTGTCAATCAATGATTGAACAACTAGAGATGACGAACCTAACAAACAATCATTATTCAATTTCCACCAGTATTTTAATGCAAGGGCCAGCATGAACAACAATACTGGGTAACTACCTAATTCGGCTCGAACAGCATTATTGGTTGTTTTACGATTAACACCTAAAATGAGTTTACATGACTTGATATGAATATTTTCAACACTTAATTTATCACAAATATCAATCAAATTACCAGTCTTTAAACCCTTGAGTAAGAAAGGAGCCCAAACTTCACAACCATAACAAAGAATGGGTCTAATTAATGTATTGAATAATTTCATACTACATTTACTTGAACTACCATACAAATTCTCTCTAGTTTTGAAAAAAGCCTTTAAAGCTTTATCTTTCAAATTATCAATGGATTTTGTAAAAGAGCCAGATGGTGTGAACAAAATACCAAGATAGTTATACTGATTACATAGTTCAATAACAGACTCACCACAAGTGAATGTATTCCTGGAAATGAGTCGACCACCTTTGTTGAAAGTCATGATTTTAGTTTTGTTATAGTTAATTTTCAGCTTCCATTTCAAGCAAAAATCGTTTAATTTGGTGATAGCATTTTGAAGACCATCAGCGGAACTAGACATAATTATCAAGTCATCTGCATACATTAAACAACTCAATGGATTATTATTTACAGTAACAGGATTACAAGTATTATCAAAAATCGAAGGAAGATCACGAAGATACATATTAAAAAGCAAAGGGCTTCAAACACAACCTTGTTTTACACCAACTGAAGAGTTAAAAGAATCAGTTGTTTTATCAACACATTTGACAGCAAAAGGAACGGAAGAATACATATTATGTATAGTTCTAAGGAAATTGCCATCTATACCAGCATTAATGAGTTTGTATATTAGACCATTTCTCCAAACAGTGTCAAATGCTGAAGAAAAATCAATAAAACAAACATATAAATTCTTAGACTTTGAAATGTATTTGTCAATTAAATTCTTAAGTACCAGGATATGATCTTGAGTTCTGGAGCCTTTTTGAAAGCCAATCTGTTCTCGAGGAATCAGATTTTTTGTTTTACAAAAATCTGTTAACCTATTATGTAACACAAGACAAAATAACTTACATAGATTACTCGACACAGCAATACCTCTGTAATTACTGGGATTATACTTATCACCTTTTTTTATGAATAACAGACAATATACTGAGACGCCAAGCGTTAGGAAAGTTAGCGCTCAACAAAATTGAGTTAAACAGTTTAGCCAATAGTGTGATGAGGGCAGGGTTGCTACGTTTTAACATTTCATTCCGGATACCATCTATACCAGGAGATTTATTGTTTTTTAATTTGAAGATCGCATTTTTAACTTCAACATCTGAAATATAAAAATCAAGACTTGAAAAAGAATTTTGAAAATTACTGGACCCAAAATTATTAATAGAAGTCTCAAAATAACTATCAATATGCTGGAGGTTACGGTTCATTAGTGCATTAAAATGATTCCACCATTGTAATGGGGATATAACAGTACTTTTACTATCCATATTCTTATCACATAACTCATTATATAGCTCCCAAAAGGCCTTGGGATTGTTAGACTCCATGTTATCAAGATTATCAAAAATAGAATAACGAAACTGAGTACGTTTATAATTAAGAAGCTTTTTATATTTTTTCTTCATGTTGCGGTAGGTATGAACCAAGGGTAAGCAAGACGGATTTTTCTTAATACATTGTGCTAATGAACTAAGATTTATACGTGCAGCGTTACAATCTTTATCATACCATTTCTTAAAATTACGAGTTGTTTTTTTACGAACACCAGTTGAACAGTCTACCTGTACTCTTTTTTTTACGAATACCAGCCCTCTTACCTATTTCATGAAGTAAATCATTAAAATCTTCAACATTAACATCAATATCAACAGAATCATGAAGTTTCACCTTAACTGCGCATCATTCCATGAATCACCTGATTTTGAATTCCAAACAAATTGAGCAGGAATATGATGAAGAGGCACTTCCGAGTTCCCAATAACGGGTGTAAACAAATTATTTCCTGTTTTGATATGACATGAAATCAAACAATGGATAGAGTGTGGTGTGAGATCATGAACTCTGAAAAAATCAACTTGTGACATAAAATCTGAATTACATAACATGTAATCAATGACGCTAGGTTTACCCACATGACTAAAACAAGTGAAATTACCTTGCAGGTCACCAAGGTGACGACCGTTTAGGATGCGAAAGCTACTACTTTTACATAACTCTAAGATAGCTTTACCATGAGTATCAACCTGGTGGTCATCAATATTTTGTCTTGACAAAGGTACATCAATTGTATAATCATGAACAAAATTATCAAATTTTGAAGAATCGTTAGAAATGAAATCGGCCACCTCATTAGTACGGGCATTAAAGTCGCCCATGATTAGACAATTACCCAAAGCAGAATATTTAATGACATCTTCTTCAATTAAAGTGAAAATATCATCACGTTTAGAACTGAATGAGGATCCAATAGAACTAATGTATAAACAACAAATATATAGATCTGAATCAAAGTGAAAAAAAGATTTATCCAATTTAATCCACATGAATTCACTATGACGTGGCTTTAAAACAATGATACCTGAAATCAATGAGAGTCTAAAACCAACCGCTAAACCCCCAAAAGCCCGAGTGGCTTTGGGAGACTTGGGCCGTTTATTATGCACAATATGGAACCCTGGTAAATCAGGAGTATCTGAAACACTACAATGTGTTTCACTAAGGCAAAAAATGTCTAAGTCACACAACAGATCTTGTATTTCCGGAAATTCAAATTTACAAGTTCTAATATTGGAAATACGTGTATGAAGACTACACAGAAAACTTTTCTGAGTCGAGCGACTCGCTTACGTGAGTAATTATTTTGTCCGTGAGGCGACCCGCTTTCAGAATGTATGCGAGTCATATTACACACTTTAAGCGAGTCAAATGACCCATGTAAGTAGGTATAATTGGTATGAAAGTGGGTCATTGGTAATTGATTGACCCACTTGTGCGAGTCACATTACTCACTGAAAGTACAAATGTCTCAAGTGACCTATTTAAATAGGTCAATTGACCTGCCTACGTGGGTCACATTACTCACTTAGGTGGGTATTCATTTTTGTCCGTGAGGCGACCCGTTCAACAATCGAGTGAGTCAATGGACACACTTCCAACTCAAAGTGAGTCAAATGACTCGGATCTGTTAAACAATTCCAGTGAGTCAATGGACACACTTCAAAGTCAAAGCAAGTCAAATGACTCAGATCTGTTTAACAATTCCAGTGAGTCAATGGACACACTTCAAACTCAAAGTGAGTCTAATGACTCACATCTGTTTAACAATTCCATTGAGTCAATGGACACACTTCAAACTCAAAGTAAGTCAAATGACTCGGATCTGTTTAACAATTCAAGTGAGTCAATGGACAGTTGGACACACTTCAAAGTGAGTCAAATGACTCGGATAGATAATTCCAAATGATACACCCATTGCAAAACAAAGGAGAATTGATGTCAAATTTGACTATATTGCCGAATCAGATATGAATTTACTAGGGTCTAGTCATTTTGATTAAAAAAATCTAGTCACATAAATCATGCTATAATTTGACTAGAAATATCTAGCCCCTTTCGACAAGAATTTAGTCAAGTTGACCACAGATCTCCAAGTAAAATAAGATTTTTCCTAGTTCTGGTCATTATGACTAGAATATTGTCATCAAGGCTGTAGTGATGAAAAGATGCCACAATCAGCGCAACTCCTCTTTTAACATGTTTCATCAGTTAAAGCTTTGGCAAACTGCAAAAACCCAGGGAAACATGGGTGCTGGGTATTTTCCATACCTGCAATAAATGTTATGGCAAGAAGAGGCTAATTATAATATAAATACACAACACTTCAAACATTTGGCATGACTCATCAATTTATTGACATTTTTTGATACCAACTGGTCAAAGTTATGTGTGGCTTTATATTCTTGTGTTGCCTGAAATATATTTCTTATTTCAATTTCAAATGTATTCTAAATCAAAACTCTAATTTTGATTTCAGTTCAATTCAATTCAAATTTATTTGTACAGTTGATAACTTCTTTCCAATAACGTTAGATGTTTGTTTTCCTTGGAGGCCGAGTTGTCTTGTGGACGAGTTATATCGAAGGCCGAGTTGTCTTGGCCGAGTTGTCTCGAAGGCCAAGTTGTCCTGGAGGTAGATTTCTGGAAGTGGAAATACAAAACAGTAAGATATAATTAAATACTTGGTAGATACTTCCAAAGTCAAAGTATTTTGCCATTAAATAATCATAGGCTGCCTTTGATGCTGTGCATAATATCATCCTCTCCTCTGTTGAACAGACTTCTGATGTATCAAGAAATGATTGTCACCTGCCACGTCTAATATTATTATCAAATGGTTACAACAGGGTTGCACAAAGGTTTTTTCTTCTCATTTATAATTTTTTATTATCATTTCTTCCGCTGAAAAGATCACATACATCATAAAACAATTCAAATATACAAATTATATTTACTAATGGGGTACATTCATGTATAAACAAATTTTATTTAGATTGAACGTATTTTGTATTCTATGTTGCACAAAGTTGTTTCTTCCCCAGGAGCAAGGTTTTGAGCTTAACAATTCCCCACCTACACTTACAGGTCTGATAAAAATCAGATTACAATGTTAGCTATATAATAGTGTTGTTTATATAGATATATATCAGTTCCATAGTAATAATTTGACATTTGGATTTTTTAGGTGGCATGAAGAAACAAATGATGTGCACGAAGCGTGGATACTTTGTTTTTGGCATTTTACGCTAAATTGTCAAATGTTGTCTAAATTAACCTAATTTAGTTTTAAAAAAGTGCGCGAAGCTTGAAAAACTGGCCTTTTCATGCTAAAATTGTCGATTTTCTCTTATTTTATTTTAACTTACATTGTTTTTTTGGGTTTTTTTTTTTAGGGGGGGGGGGCAAAGTGGGGGATGGAGCACAAAACTATTTTGTGGGGAAATGCCCCCTTGCCCCCCTGTAGCGCCGCTACTGGGGAAAAGCAATAAAACAATAAACACGTTAGTATACCTGTGCAACCACAGCTCATAACCCAAAGTTGCAATTTTTTTCTCTTCATCTTTTTTTTCACCCTTAATTTTCACCCAATAGTTTTTCTTTTTCCAATTGGCATTATTTCCCCAATTCTGCTCATTATTTCCCGGGAGCGGTGCTCCCTGCTCACGCACTTTGTGCAACCCTGGACAATAATGTGGATGGCAATTTATTTAATATTTATTTAAAATTCAACACCTACCTTTATTGACATCTTCGGTCACCCTGGCGAAGATTTGGTAACTAACACTTGATGCCTTCGGATTATGTTTACTTCACCATCACTATGTCAGTGCGAGTACAAACACATGTAGTAGGCTTTTACTGTAAAATAAATGCAGTTAGTAAAAAAATATTAAAATAGGCTTATATCTGAACGTAATGTGTTTTGTCAGTGTCGTTTTCTGCGCAAAGCATTTGTTACAATGTTCACATTCATAGTGTAAAATGACATTACTGATCAATGTTTGTTTTTCCCTTTGTAAAGCTGGATAAGCTATCGAATAAAAGGATAAGTAGAGGAGTGGGATAATGGCCAATAACACAATACAGTGGATGATGTAATATAGGAAGCTGGAGAACACAGGCAGACTGAGAAAAGTGGGGTGGAGGACCTTGAATGACCTAAGTGCAGGTCAAGACAGCAGGCTGAGCAAGAAAACAAGAAATAACAGGGAGGGGTGTTTGAAAACCCCAAGAAAATATAACCTAACAAAAATGGGACCACTGGCTACCAACCAAACACTCCTGAGAACGAGCCCAATCTAGGTGGGACATGCACACAGACCTATCAACCCGGGGTGCTCAGTGGTCATTACGAGAGGGGTATCATGCGTGTCCAAGAAATCACGTAATTAGGGTAGTTTTTCAAGATGGGGCACGTTACGTACGTAACGTGAATAGGGTATCAAAACAAGCCAAATTAAGAAAAAGGGTATACTTTTTACATCATTGGCTTTCGTATTTAGGGTCCTTATTTGCTCCAGGATTATAAATAGCCATGATACATGTGCGAGATATGTGACAAATTGTATCCTTCGCAAGTGATCTGATAAATCAGCTCGGCATTTGTTTCATAATACTTTTAGCTTATTAGGGAAGGAAAAAATGGTTAAAAATGTATCATACGCGGAAAGAGGTTTAAACTATAGGCCTACAAATTACTTGCTTAGGGTTTCAAAATATATTGAGTACTTGTTTACGGTATCAAAATATTTTGAGTACTTGTTTAGGGTATTAGAAATACGGATATTACTTGCTTAGGGTATGTAAAATACCGTCCCATACTTGTTTAGGGGGTGCTTTTTCACATTAACACAATTACGTATTTAGGGTACTTTTTGAAAGTCCTTGGACGCGCATGATACCCCCCTTGTAATGACCACTGAGCACCCCGGGATACCAATACGTGGGCAGAGGAAACCTGGTCATCCAGGCACATCATCGATATGCAAGAAGAAATCTTGTTATCGCCAGCTCTGCATCAAAATCCACGCATCTTTTAACCTTGTCTTTAGGAATATTACTAACCTTGTATACAACCAGAAACAAAAACCAAGAAAATGCGAGACTCGAGCATTAGCAGCCTAAAGCCTGCACTCATACCTAATGCATCGCTAGCGTAGTTATACACTTTGGGCCGTATTATCGTACTAAACACGGTTTTAGCTTAACCCTGTCGTTAACTACACTCTTGTTTATTAGAGTTAAAGCAAGTTTATCTTTTAAACTACTTGTTTACCAAAACACGTTTTTAAACTACGCAAATATCGCCCCCAGGGAACTCGTAAGGTTAATTCATGCAGGTAGTTGATAAATTGGCCCAGATAAGACACCGTAGTTAAAAATCAAATACATCAAAATAATGCACCTTTATTTTCGCGATACTTGGTTATCCGGCCCGCAGCGGTTGCCAGTCGGATGGGTGTATTCATGTTTTATGGTTACAAATTGTAACCATTATTTATTTTTCAAAAAAAGGGCTATTGCAATATAACAAACGATATATGTGCGAGGGGCACATACAGATATCGCATGAAAAGCACCCTTTTAACGATGAAACATGTTATTGATTTAAATAAATCAATGTATACGGCGATACACGTCTCTTACAACTGCAACTGCTGTGGCTTGCTATATATGCAGGACTCTATTGATTATAATCGGCGACCCCGGGTTCAGTTCCCAGCTTTCGCATTTTGTTAAAATCCTTAGTAGTGATGCCTATATAATAGTATATACCTTTTACTCATTTATTACTTGTTGATTGATACTTGGAATAGAGAGTATGCAATGCTACGTCACTATGTCCTCATTTGAACTGTGCCTCCAAGATGGATTCTACGGAACAATATGATTTGGTCAATTCAGATCACATGGAGCGGGAAATTTGATTGTCAATCCGAATACGTGATAGCCTATACCTCCATAATGGCTGCCCGATCCATTGTTATACCGTTCCGGTCGGTTCATTGCATACCCTCTATGTATAGATGGGGTGACGTCACACCGGGCAAAACGTGGCTAGTTGCCATTGTTCTTTGCCCGGCAGTTTGCGCACGCATTCTGTTTTGTTTAGGACCCGTACTTTTAAAACTCGCGCCAAAGCATTATAAAGGGCAATACGGCATAGCGGACAGTGTTGTGGTCATATGGTGTTCCCTCAAGCGTGTATCGACAGTCCAGTCCCTTTGACCGTTGCGTTTGTTGATAAACATTGGATGTAAACAACGGTCACCTCATCTATATGCTTGGAATATATATTACTCCGCTAGTATAATAGTCATTCCAAAAAGTATGAATTATTTCGTCATTTTCACTGTGGGCCGATATTTGATGTGGCATCCAAATTGTTGTATTGATTAAAATGCGCCAATAAAAGAACATTTATATACGCGTGCATATTTTGTGATTAAATTACATATCGAGGGTTGAGCGCCAGAAGGCCGTAACTTTTGGGCAATATGAAATTTTGGTACCAAAATATTCCATATAACCTAGATTTTCAGAACCATAAAGAGATAACTCATAAACAATCTTAATTTGACTAAAGCTAGAATTATAAGTTGGGTGCTACATTGTATTGTGTAATAAGTCCCCAAACTATTTGAAAGTTGATTAACTCAGAATAGCATTTTTTGAGTTACGGCCTTCTGGCGCTCAACCCTCGATATATAGATGAACATCATAGAAATAAACTAGTAGAGCTATGAATTCATATATAATTATATTCGATCAGGTACTTCATTGAGGTAGGGGAAGGTGGGGTAATGGCGGACGCGGGGTAATCGCGGACAGGGCTGTATCTAAAGGCAGGTGAAAGAAGGTGGTATTTTGCCACCCTATGATGTTAGGTGCCTCTCCATTGAAATCACACAAAACCTAAATGGGATGGTTGTCTCGCAAATTCTCGCGAGAATTACAAAAATCACTTTTTGGGCAAGTTGATATTGGTGCATTACTTTCTCTTTGAAACTGGTATTTCTACATCAAGGAAAACAAAGTCTTATTATTTTTTTATTTAATGTATGATACCTTCTGATAAAAAAGAAATGAATTCGGAGTCACAATGATGAGCATAATAATAAGAGAGGATGTGCCCATACATTGTACATGGATTGGGGTAATCCCGGACATGTACCGTTTCCATGGTAACCAATATGGGCGTGGTCAATTTAACATCATAATCGGTAATAGTTGTTGACCATATAAATATGTGACATTGTTCTTTGATTTCTGCTACACTTTTAAAAAGGGTATTTTTAAACTCCCATTGAAATACTGTATTCCAATAAAAAGAGGGCTGCCATTGAAAAATACGGTCCGGGATTACCCCCAGAGTGTGGGGTAATGCCGGACGACGCCATTTTTTTTTATTGCGTCGTAGCTTCGAATTTCAAAATGATGAGTTGATAAAAACTTGATAAAAGGTAGAACCATCACAGTGCTTTGTGTTTACATGATTGTTATTGTTATATGACGTATTATATGTGTGTTATACCTCTCTGACAAAATGTGTCCGCCATTACCCCACCTTCCCCTACTTGTCATTCCAAATATTTAATGAGATGTGTTTATCTATCTAAATTCTGTATTTAAATGCATTAATTTACTCATTCAGACAATCATACTAAGGCCAACACCAAACCCAACATTTGTTATTGGGTCAAAGTATTTACCAATGAACCGTTGATTAACTATATAACTAATTTATTAACTAATTATTTGTCTTTAGATTAAGGGCCATCATTTGGCAAATCTTTATTCCGTTTAAACCATGGTATCACGATGGAAAATCACGACATACACTTGACGCAGAAGTTATTAAAACGGGAGTTAAACTACCCCCATACCCGTGTTGAAAGTTAGACACTTTTCAGCGCGTTAGACGCGTGTTTAAATTAAACCAACTTTCGAGAATTGTGTTAAGTTAAACGTTGTATTTAAAGTCAAAGTAAAACGTGTGTTTAGCTTAAAACCACATTTAACTAGAGCGGTTCTCGGCTTTCGCGGTTCTCGGTTTTTGCGGTTCTCGGGGTTTGTGGTTTGAGATTTTGAACAAAACCTGGAACAAAACCTGACTGGGCCCTGTTAGTGAATAGAGTTGTATATTTGTAAGGGGAACAGTCTTTATCAGATTTCAGACGAACTGATATAATGAGATGAGTGATAATGTCCCCATTGAAATATTAAGGTTACCGTGGGGTATGCTGTTTTACTGAATTTGGTGCATAAACATGGTTATTAAAACATTGAATTGATGGATATGACATATTTACAAAGCTAATATTATTTTCAATTTTTGTAGATGTATTTTTAATTGGCGCATTTACGTGGATGTGGGTTATGTAAAGTGAAAGTGGGACAATATTTGTAGGATATAAACAAAGTGTATGCTATTTGTTTGCCGAACAATGTTTATTATGCACACATACAATATCTTTACTATAAAAACATTTGTAGTTTGTTCATTAAAAACGAAATTTCTAGGGTATATTCCTTCTGCGATTATTGTTGAGTGCTATAGTTTACTTAGTTCCAAATTGGCGAAAACTGTTTACATATGATTGAATTTGGAAGAGTAGGCAATTAAAATACTTGCATTTTTGTTGTTTTGTTTGCAAAAATCGTTCTTATAGGCTTGGATAAATTTTGTGCGCGGATTGATAATGAGCTGAACATATCTTGCTATGATGGAGCTAATTAAACTCCCGCCTATCAATCTGTTGTTTTGATCGCCCTGCCCCCAGACAAGGAAACAGTGTAGTGTATTCTCTTTTTCTTCTTCGTATTTTCCTTTCCCTTTTGGTGTTTCTTGTATAAATTGTTCTCCACCATTGCAGTTGTGTTAGTGATCTTTTACATATGCTACTTTTACATTTTATCACTTCCCTCTTGTATCCCTTTGGGATCCTGTAGCGGTTTTTTGTGTGTGATCTGTTGGGACTCCCCTCTTACCATTATTTTTTTAGTTTTCCGAGCAAAGCATTTGTTACAATGTTCACACTCATAGGGCATTCAGAGCGCGTGTGGTCCAGTGGAGTAGTTGCCGGTCTCATAATCATAAGGTCGTGAGTTCGAGCCCCGCTGGTGCCAATGTGTTTGTGTCCTTGGGCAAAGCACTTAGTCTACATTGCCTATTGGGGGGTTG